>CM019756.1:10202562-10542562 GCA_009761765.1 Phenacoccus solenopsis
CTTATTCTGTCAAACGATCCATATTTTTGAGTCATTGGGGTGCCCTTGACACCAAAATTTTAAATATCATAAATTTTTTTATTATTTTTTTTTTATTATTTTTTTTTTAATACCTCTTTTTTTGATACTGATACGTGAAAAATACCTCAGTTGAAAAATAAAATTAGAATCGGCCACACAAAACTCACTCACAGCCACTTGTACCTTAAGGTCCCCACACCCAGATGCCAATACTGCAATTCTGAACCTATCACCACCCAACACCTCCTTTTCCTCTGCCCTAGCCTCAGGTCATTCAGACAAAACCTAGGTATATCTGAAGACCTCACAATAATTCCAGATTTACTTCCAGAAATGAACAAAATCCTACTTTTGATCAAAGACCTCAAATTACAAAACCAAATATAAAATCCACTCTTTCCGTACCCCTCTGACACTGGGCGTAAAAATCCAGCAATTATACACGCCCATTATAAAAAAAAAGCATTAAATTTGAGAAAAATTGCGCGTAATAACAGTTTACCTTACCCCATTTTGGGGTCGTATTCAGGGGATAAAATTAGATTTTTTGCCTATATTTCCATTGCTTAAATTTGGTGAAAAATTTCAAGATCCCCAAATAGCTCAAATTTGATTAACTTTATGTAAACGATTGCCACAACTGTCAAAAAAAAGAACTCTAACTCACCATAATTTTAAATTCGCGCGTGATTTTGGAAGAAGTACGCAGAGGTGTTCATGTTTTTATAATGGAGAGAGGAAAGGGGAATTCTTTCTGTTATGTTAAATGTTCAATCTGCATGGAGCACATCTTAGAGATTAAGCACGAGTAACGTAGTAGGCATGCTTACTTTTTCCGAACTTAATTATCGAGTATTAGAAATTGATAATTTTTTACTTCGACGATTTGGCATAAAAAAGGAGACTAAAAACCCTAACCTATGACAATGAAAAATATTTGCATTGTATTCGAATAAAACTGAGGGAAAAAAAGATCAATGAAACTGTAGCTGGGGTTTGAAAACAATGGCTCTTCTATAAACCCACACGAGACAATCATTGTACCTTGGTAATACGTAGAATATTCGCTAGCACAAGTGCCTACTAATGGCTTCGTGTCTCTTTTGTTTCCATTTACGAGATTTTGTAAGTAAAAATGCATCGGTGAAATTTGCCAAAATTAATACCAAATGGTGTCGCGTCACGTGGATTTTCGTACCGAATAAATAAATAAATTAGAGAAAATAGGTCATTTTGGGTAGCCCTGAAACGAGCACAACTACAAAGCATCATTATACGTCGCCAAAAAGGTTCTGGTAACGGTAATGACATGCGTCTTGGAACGATGTTCGCGTAAAAATTCGTTTTGTTTACATTGTTCCCGCTGGTAGCGGATTTTGTGGGTATATTACTCGATGGACAAGTTTTACATTATAATAACACGTCCAGTAACGACCTTGAATTACATCAGAGTGTATTCGTAATACAGGCTGACTTTCATCTGATGTATTCAAGTCAGGTCAATAACCAGTTCATTATCAATACGATGAACGAAAAAGGTACCAGTTCGATGATAATACGCAGGTTGATTGGGTTTCAGGTATATTTGTCGTTTTACTTTTCATTCGCTAGGGATACCGAGTAACCACGAGTTGTAAACGAACAAAATGGCGATTCGATGTTCGGTTAAATACTACAGAAATGCTTCCTTAATGACATCTCTGTTTATCAATTTACCTGTACGTTTGCTTTTAACGAGTTCATTATTGAAATGAACGAACAGAGTGTTGTACTTACATACGTGATAACTGATAACTACACAGCGTATATAATTAGTTGGAATTTTAAATCCTCGCCACTCTTTTTACTTTCGAACGTAGGAAAAAAAGTGCTACTTCCACGGTCTCCCTCTTTTTGAACGCTTTATAAAGCTTATTTCCTGAACGGTTTTTATTAAAGGCTATGAGCAACGTTTTCCGTGTATTAAATGGGTTAAACTCCATAGAAATAAAATAGAAGTATAAATTTATGATAGATTAAATAAATTAACCAAACGCGATAACCGGCATACTCGTATATTAGGTGATAATATGGAGATGGTAGGAAGGAGGGCGATTATAACGGTGATAATGGGTACGAGCGGTGTTATTTTAACACTCGGTGAAGCGGATGAAGTAACTTTTTTTTCATCTTACTTCATACGTTACTTGATGCATTAAATTTGGTACTTTCACACCTATCATTCGCGAGTACTGCGCAATCAAATGAATTTAAGACAAATATACAAACCAGGTACCACATATGACGCCACTGTGGATCGTTCTTCGGGAATGGATCGGCGAGAAAATACCTATGTAGAAGCGAATCCGGTGATATTGAGCCTCGAGAGTTGACTTTATTCTCGTTTCTTGATTTGGACGATGAAAATGATAAGGTAATCACGTCGCGTTTGGATCTGCGTTTGGCAATTTGTTGCTCAACGTAGAGGACCTGTGGATGAAATGAGTTTTTAATAATGATAATATTGGTTTATTGTGGGGATTCGTATCTTGGTGAAGTGTACATATTGGAGTCGTAACTAAGAGGCAAGAATTGAAACGAATGTTGGACTGTTTGAGAGAATGTATTTTTTTGAGTTGATTTTAGAAAAGCATTCTTGGTGATTTTTTTAAAATTCCTAAATTAAATTTTTTGCACTTTATTTTTTAATTTTTTGGGGTATTTTTTTTATTTGAAAATTTTTTCATTTTCAACAAAGCTATTTTTTTTTCAAATTTCATTTTTGAATACTAATTGTTTAATTTTAGAATATGAAAAAAAAATGTTTTTGATATAATTTTTTTTTATTATTATTTTAAATATAAATTGAAGCCACGCAGCACTTGCCCTTTACATGGGAACAGTATACTTGGGGATAATTTTTTTTTTCTCATACGCCGTGTACAGCTCTGGACTAGAAGCGAATTTATTTTATTTTACTTCGTTATCATTATATTATTTTTTATTTTTTAAATAAGTGGGTAAAGGGATGTTGAACGTAGGAAGCGAAGTAGGTGTAATATGTTGGTAGAGCTGTTATAAAAAAATGAGTTTCATTTCATTTTGTTGGAAGTGCGTTTTTCGCTGAGCAAAGAATTTAGGTTGATTACACAAAAAAAATTTCAATTAGGAAATTCAAAAAAAAAATCCGATTATTTATTTTAGTTTTTCAATGTAGAGTTTTTTTTTTCTTTAGTTTTGGACGTTTCATTTACATTTTTTTCAATTTTTACTTTAGACATTATCAAATTCAATCACGCACTATTTTCTTTTATTTCACAATTTTTTTTGGCTTTTTTGCACTTTTTTGTTATTCTTGAATGAGTATTTATCTTATATTCCAGATTTTTTCATATTTGTTTTTTCTTCATCTTTTCTTTTAATTCTTTCAATTATGTACATTGCACATTTTTTCTATTTTATTTTATTTCATTTTTATTTTTTTACGTGCCGTGTACACTGTACAGTCACAGGGGGTGGTAATTGTCTCGTTTTCCAATCTAGATATTTCTCGTATTTTTTCTTAATTAAAGAAAAAAAAATTTAGCATAGACTTTTTGTCATTTTTGAATATTTAGCTATTCAATTTTTAAACTTCTTCATCATATATTTTTTCTTTTGATTTTTTGGTACATTTTAAAAATTTTTGTGAATTTATTCAGGTGCATTTCCCGGCACCCCCACTCCGGAATTTGGAAATGAAACTTGGTGCATTCGTTTGTGCTACGTTTGTGCTGGTTTGTGCCGCAAACCCCGTCGTTTGTGCTACTCTCCTTCCCGAGGTATACCCAAAACAGTTTGGGGGTGCTGGGGAAACGTCCGCACCCCCACCTCCGCCGATGGGGTTCAAATAGGTCGCAATCGTTTGTGCTACGTTTGTGCTGGTTTGTGCCGCAAACCCCGTCGTTTGTGCTACTCTCCTTCTCGAGGTATACCCAAAACAATTTGGGGGTGCTGGGGAAACGTCCGCACCCCCACCTCCGCCAACGGGGTTGAAACTGGGCGCAATCGTTTGTGCTACGTTTGTGCTGGTTTGTGCCACAAACCCCGTCGTTTGTGCAACTCTCCTTCCTGAGATATTCAAAAAACAAGTTGGGGGTGCTGGGGAAATGAAAATTGAAAATGTGTATAAAAGGGTTGAAAATGATTCGATTGATTTGAATTTGATGGCAATCGTTTGTGCTACGTTTGTGCTATCGGATGCACTAATTTTTGTCTCTCCCCCCTCCCCTTTCCCCTTTTCCACTATTTCGGGTTAAGCACATAGGGAAATAACTCAAATACATATGTTAGGAAATGTTTTATTACCGAATACAATAGGAAAGACCATCGTAAACAACGTATTAAAAATTATCACCCATCCTCTATACCCAAACCCCCTCGAAGTAGATCACAGCTCCCCAAAATCGGTTTCTTCAATATATCTTGATAGAGTTGAATTTTAGGACTAAAATTGTTGAATTACATTTTGTTCTACACTAAATTTCTTTACGCGATGTACTGAATATATTTACACCATGAATAAGAGGAGAGTAGTATAGCATTTCAAGCATAGAAGGTTTAGAGTGGTACTAAATTACACCAAAGTCCAAATGCATACATGTACCGACCTATAAAACACCAAAAAAATCATACAATATCCCCAATTGATTCTGGTACCCCCGAGAGCGAACATTCCTGATGTTTAAAATAAGAGGAGGTTGGTAAGACTGGTATGTACTTATTATCGCATTAGAGATGTGCACTAGGGTGGAGTAAAAAAAAATGCTCTTCAATTTTGATCAAATTTCGGGAGGTGGTTTACTTTGAGTTGAAAGTCCCCATACAAAATTTCAGAACCCATGGATCATTTGGGGGAGATAGGGGTCCTCAAAGCAGGGTCATTTAAAAAAAAGTGATTTTTCGCTTCTGTAGCCTCCGGATCGATACATAACCATAACCACACAGGGCTGGAAGGGTGCAATTTGAGTTTTTACTTGTCTCTAGCGCATCGGCAGATCGATTGGAGGCCATCTTGATCGCCCTACCTAGGGGTTGATTAGTTGCAGATTGACGATTTAAATTGCACCTTTCTAGCCCTGTGTGGTTATGGTTATGTATCGATCCGGAGGCTACAGAAGCGAAAAAACACGATTTTTTGGAATGCAGATTGACGATTTTTACATATAAATTTCTCAAAGATTAAAAATTGAAATTCCTTATGTTAAGATCTTGTTGAGGGACTTTTCTTGAAAATGCGCAAAAATAGTTTTTTTGTTTTTTCGATAAATTTCAAAATGGTGGATCACTCAAATTTTGAGGGGGGCTGGAGAACGGGCAAATAGCTCAAATTTTTCGTTTTTGATTTCATATGAAAGAGTGAGTCACGGATACTGACATATCCAAATTTCAGCTTCTTGAGTGCATATTGAGAGGAGTTAGATCAAAAAACGGCTTTTTGAGGAAGTTTTGAATCATGAAATTTCTCGAATCTTCCATATCTCCCCACCAAATCAAGTTAAAGAGGTCAAATATGATTTTTTTGGTGTTTTATAGGTCGGTACATGTATGCATTTGGACTTTGGTGTAATTTAGTACCACTCTAAACCTTCTATGCTTGAAATGCTATACTACTCTCCTCTTATTCATGGTGTAAATATATTCAGTACATCGCAGCAAAAGAAATTTAGTGTAGAACAAAATGTAATTCAACAATTTTAGTCCTAAAATTCAACTCTATCAAGATATATTGAAGAAACCGATTTTGGGGAGCTGTGATCTACTTCGAGGGGGGTTCGGGTATAGAGGATGGGTGATAATTTTTAATACGTTGTTTACGATGGTCTTTCCTATTGTATTCGGTAATAAAACATTTCCTAACATATGTATTTGAGTTATTTCCCTATGTGCTTAACCCGAAATAGTGGAAAAGGGGAAAGGGGAGGGGGAGAGACAAAAATTAGTGCATCCGATAGCACAAACGTAGCACAAACGATTGCCATCAAATTCAAATCAATCGAATCATTTTCAACCCTTTTATACACATTTTCAATTTTCATTTCCCCAGCACCCCCAACTTGTTTTTTGAATATCTCAGGAAGGAGAGTTGCACAAACGACGGGGTTTGTGGCACAAACCAGCACAAACGTAGCACAAACGATTGCGCCCAGTTTCAACCCCGTTGGCGGAGGTGGGGGTGCGGACGTTTCCCCAGCACCCCCAAATTGTTTTGGGTATACCTCGAGAAGGAGAGTAGCACAAACGACGGGGTTTGCGGCACAAACCAGCACAAACGTAGCACAAACGATTGCGACCTGTTTGAACCCCATCGGCGGAGGTGGGGGTGCGGACGTTTCCCCAGCACCCCCAAACTGTTTTGGGTATACCTCGGGAAGGAGAGTAGCACAAACGACGGGGTTTGCGGCACAAACCAGCACAAACGTAGCACAAACGAATGCACCAAGTTTCATTTCCAAATTCCGGAGTGGGGGTGCCGGGGAAATGCACCTAATTTATTCCATGTTTCATTTTTGATCATTTTTATCGCTTTAATTCAGATATTTCTTCATTTCTGAATTTTTTAGCATTGATTTTTTGATACTTCCTTTTCTGATAATTTTTCCAATTTTTGTCTTTTTCTCTCATACATGCAATGCGCATTTTTATTATTTTTGTACCTTTATTTCATTCTCGAATTGCTCTTGAATTTTTAGACTGTTATTAATTTTCAAGTATTACTTAACTTTTGAACTTTTTCATGACTTTTGATTTTTTTCGACATTTTTTAGCTTTAAAATATTTCTTTCATTTGTTCACTTCTATGTTATTTTCTTATCGTTCACGTGTCGTGTACTGTAGCTCAGGCTTCCCACTCCAAACAATTTTTTAAATGTAGGGAAAGAAAATGTTGAATGAGAATTAGTACGAATAATTGAAAAGTAAAGTATTTTTGTGAACCTGCCTCCCCCTCCCAACCCCTTAGCTCATCTAAAAAGAATTCTCGTTATGTCACTGGGCCGGAAGGACGAAGAGGGTAGAGTATTTAGATTTTAGAAAAGAAGATGGATTTTTGGAAGAAGGTTGTAACGTTGATATAGTTTTTGAAGGTGTTGAATCATTATTTGCTTCATTTTTATTTTCTGTTTTTTTTTTTTTGGTTTCTGAAAATTTATATTATTTTTTAATGTTTTTTGGACTATTTGTCTTTTTTTTAGATATTTCTTGTTATTTAAATTTTTTTTCGCTTTAATTTTTTAATATTTTTTTATATGAATATTTTTCTAATCTATAGAAAAATAATTTTTTTTGAGTCGCTCAGCAACTAAGGCTGTTTTCGACTAATAATATTACAAATGAATTTTACAGATAATTACTAACGTTAAAGTATAGTCTTCAGTGTTATTATTTTTAAATAATTTTTCATTTTTTGGACTCTTCCTTATTTTAGGTTTTTTTCTTCCTGTTTGTTCTTTATTTCTGATGTGCATAATTTTTCAATTTTTTCAACATTTTTTACTTTTGAAATTTTTTTCTTCGTGTGTTTACAAAATGGACGTTATTTTATGACTAGAACGTTTTTTCTTTTTTTTTTCGTTCGTATGGATTTTTCAGGTTCCTTTAGAATGTTCGAACTAATTACAGTTTGCCATGCCCTCTTTGCCCTTACTTAACGACGCATTGATATAAATAGAAATTTTTTGGCCGATTGGCAACTTCTCAGTCTTATTTATTTCCAAAAAATCTGATTTTTGATCTATCGCATTCCTTCATTAGTATCAATGTAGACGAATAGGTATTTACAATTAACGACTAATTTGATATAGTCTCATCGAATTTATTTATAATATGATGGTTTTCTCTTTGTTCTTACAGATAATGAATAATATAAATGAGTTTTCGCGGAATCCGTAAGTATTTCAACGGATATCTATCTGATTGTAGATATAATAATTGTTACAAGCGGATCGAATATTATTTATTATAACGAAGCTAAAAATTATTCATGAGAACAATAGATTCGAGAAAGTTGATTACGTAGGAAGTTCAACATAGAATCATCGATTGTTTATGTTCGTCTGTAGAAAATAACGCGATGTTATTTATTTATTTTGTCGAAAGGATTTAAATCGCGCGTTGAGATTGTTTATCAATGAAGATGGTTTATTTTCGCACTTACTCTTATCAACTAGGAAAGAAAAAATTCCACACACGAGTGCATAGACGAGATAGTATGCATTCAGGTTATTTGATTTGAAAAACATTTTTTCTTTGGAATGAACTATGATGATTTTCTGCGTTTATTCGGATTTCAGATTTTTATTTCATTCCAGAGTGTTTTGTGCGTAATCGAGTATTGATTAATGAAATAAAATTTTCAACGTATTCGCAAATGATATACCATGAGTATATCTACCAGAGTACCCTACATAATTTGGTCGATTTTTTGAAAATCATTCGATTATTTACCCTTTATAGTCCTGTAAATTAAGACATCTTGCTGGAAAAATTCTCTCAACAGCGATTTTTTTTCATGAATATCTAGGGAACAACTACGTTAACATCATACTAAAAGTCCCCGGAGATAGGAGTGATGCATACTGCAGATATATGTAATTATTAGGATGACTATGCACGTTATTTTTGGGAAGGAGACGAGACCTAAGGTTGGCGTAGTTCAGAGCCAATAAATTGAAGTTATACATAATTATTATGCAATGAAATAGCGTTCAATAATGTGCATTGCGCAGAATAGTAATTTTTAGAGGGCTCATACGCTATTTGGGGGAAAGAGGGGGCTGAGACTTGAATTTAGTGAAGTTGGGAGTGATATTTTAATAACAATAATAATATACAAGCACTTTCATTCGATGAAGTTGAATTATAGTGCTTCATAAACAAGTTATGGTTTATTCCCTAAGGGGGATTTCGCAACACATGTCGACTCCATACCTATGGTTCGTGCAAAAAAACTCGTAAGCAGCCATGCCGCATTACTAGAGCTGAGTTTTTGATTGATGTTTGTTTAAGTTTGCAAATAACGTGACTAACCCCTTACATTCCATACTCACGACCAAGTCGAGTAACCCTTACCCCACAACCGTTTGGGAAGTTGAATTCAAAATAAATATAGTATTTCTTGTCGTTCAGTAATCTTAAGAACCCATGTTTTTCATATTATAGCAACTTGAGGCAACTCGAGTTATATCATCAAATTTTGATTATTCGTCATTTTGAATCTAATTTGAACGAAATTTTAAAAATCAGAATTGTTGGTCACCTGGGCTCATTTCATCATATGATACCGCAATAAAAAAGTTTCGACCCCTCTTGTACCCCCCCCCCACCAACATCATGTGTAGAGGTGAATTTAATATAATATACGTCTTACTCCAAATAATCATACGAGTTCATATTAATTACATTTTCACTAATTTGAAGCTCCTCAAGCTCTGCTCAAATTTTGATCATTCGCCATTTTGAATCCAATTTGAACCAAATTTTAAAAAATCAGAATTGTTAGTCACCTGGGCTCATTTCATCATATGATACCACAATAAAAAAGTTTCGACCCCTCTTGTACCCCCCCCCAACATCATGTGTAGAGGTGAATTTAATATAATATACGTCTTACTCCCAATAATCATACGAGTTCATATTAATTACATTTTCACTAATTTGAAGCTCCTCAAGCTCTACTCAAATTTTGATAATCCGCCATTTTGAATCCATTTTGACCCAAATTCGAAAGGTCATATTCTGGTCACCAACTAACCCCACACACAAAGTTTGAAATTTCTAGATTGATTTGGTGAGGAGATATGGAAGATTCGAGAAATTTCATGACTCAAAACTTCCTCAAAAAGCAGTATTTCGTTCTAATTCCCCCTCAAATGCATTTAAGAAGCTGAAATTTGGATATGTTGGTGCCTGTAACTTACTTTTTTATATGAGATCAAAAACAAAAACTTTGAGCTTTTTGCTCTCTCTCCAGCCTCACTCAAAATTTAAGTGATCCGCCATTTTGAGGTATATCGAAAATACAAAAAAGTGCCTTTTTCGTATTTTCAAGAAGACTCTTTGTACAAATTTTGAAGGATTTTTATCAATACCCGCCGACGGTACACGAGGTGGCGTATAATATGTATATATATATAGTTATATACCTAGCTACATCAAAAACTTGAACATTGACCAGTGAGGTCCGGTTTCAGGATTTCTGTCCACGTTGGTGAGAATTTGAAATTTTTCGTTAAAAATGTTCAGAGGTGGTTTTGGAATTTATTTATTGGAGAGGAGGGGGGAGGGGGAATTGAAAGTTTTAGTAGTAATTTTCCAAAAATTGCCAATCAGGCAGTTTAAAAAAAATTTCTCGGTAATTTCCACTTCAAATGAAATAAAAAATTAAAGAAAGGAAATTTTATTTTAAAAATAATCTGCGTAGCTTCTCTATATTCTGTGTCTAGCTGATTTTAGTACATCCACAGTTTGAAGCTCTATTAAAAACAACTTTTTTTTTAAACTGAAGAATGCATTAGAAAAATTTAGTAAGGAATCAGTTTTATATTTCAATACCGAATAATTTCTACATTCAAAGTCGACAAGTTTAAATTAAATTTCAAATAAAAGTATTTTTTGATTTAATGGAGTACTAAGATCAGTTAGACACAGTGTAAATGTATGCAATACTGCATCTATTGTCAACATTATTTCTCGATGGATGTTTACGGAAGCAAGCCTATTTAAACGGTCTTCGCCCATTAATTTCGCAGTTAGGTTTTTAGCCTTTTTCGTGTGCTATTAGCTATAATAGCTATCAACTCAGCTAAAAAGTCACGTGAAAATGGTGGTAAATTTAGAGTAGAACAAAATTGTATAGGACTATTTTGACTACAGGAGGGATTCCTGAGGACATAAAACGAAGAAACCAACTTTCAGGTGGGTATTTACTTCCCCTCGTGGGCTACTCGTCACTCCTATCTATGAACACTACCAGTATGTTTAGTGAGTTATTCTCGAGATATTCATGAAAAAAAATTACTGTTGGGATTTTTATCCAAAAACTGCTTTTTTGGGGGCTACATTTAGTGGACTCTAAGACATGAGCGAAAAATCAGAATAAATTGAAAACTGAATAATCAAACCGCTCTCAAATTGTTTAGAAGTGAATAAATATAATTTTTTATACGTTTTTGATTCTTATTTATGACGATAATAATTATATAAAATTTGAAAGAACGTTTTCTCCGTCGAAAATGCGAATAAT
The DNA here is from genome assembly GCA_009761765.1 of Phenacoccus solenopsis. Taxonomy (NCBI): domain Eukaryota; kingdom Metazoa; phylum Arthropoda; class Insecta; order Hemiptera; family Pseudococcidae; genus Phenacoccus; species Phenacoccus solenopsis. The sequence goes on from CM019756.1 coordinate 10,213,844, forward strand.
TTATGAAAAGGCTAATCAAAAAATTAATATTTCATTTGAACAATTATCTTCGACATCGGTTCTATAGCGGCATGAAATTGCTAATAGAATTATTCGGCTGGCGTTCGAATGGTTGAAATTTCGACAGGAGTTTTTTCTACATTGCCACCGTACCGATGTAAATATGATGTCGAATCGCGGCCTATTTGTCGATTTTTATTACGCCATAAAACATCGAAGTGAAATTTATTAAAACGTCGACGTTCCAATTACTAACGGCTTATTTTGAAAGCGACGACGGTTCGAAACGAAGGTTTAATTTGGTTATTTGCGCGACTGAAGACCGAAGTCCGCAGACGTTTATTTTATCGGATACACGATTGTAGCGTATACGACTCCCGAGGGAGATTAATAAAATACTCACTTGAGGATGAGCTTGCAGTCTATCGCTGTAAAATGACTCCTTCTTGAACGATTTCTTCTTCACTTTGGGATGATGAAGGTGATAGGTATTGGGGAAGATCTGTACAAGCAGAATTTCAAATCGATTAGTACCCCGAAGAAAATATATTATTAATGATACATTGGTCTATGGTAATTTCGTATTGACGTAAACTATACGAAAACAACTTTGATGTAAAATTTATGGACTACGGTTTAAGAAACATTGCCACGAATTATCGCCTACGACAGCACTTACACCTTTTCTGGGGTACTCGAAGGTATCGAAATTTCGATTACCAACGAATTCTCCATTCCCTTCTATCTCGGTCGTAAATTCAAGACGACGAGTGCGAAACGTGTCCCGCAGTGCTATGAGTTATAGTCCATTTCGAGCCCAGTATGTGGAATTCTTTCGATACGATTTCAAATCAATTCGCAATATGTCTCAAACTGCATCCCTCTTTGGTGCAATATCGCAGCAGTGTATGTACAAATGACTCATCATCCAAGCACGAATAGGGTCGATAAGGTGGTGTTCTGCAATATGTGTAACGTGATTGTTCAAAATTACGTTACATTTTGGTTACGTTTAGGGTCCGCTGATAAGACCCTAACAAAGGAATACCTAGTCGTTGAAATGACGCGTGAAATATTTATTACCGAAGTGTACATACCACGAGGTACGTTACGTTGTGCCATTTGTAGGCGATGGTGGTTTTCCTTTTGCAATTTTCTTCGCCAAAATAAACAATTCTTATTCCCGTTACGAGGGGAGAGTTTAATGATTTTTTGATGGCGCTTCTACTGTCGGCATTGTCAAACGAACTTGCTTTAAAATTGATACTTTTTTATGAATTCAGCTACAGTTTTTTTTTTTAGCCAACTTAAAAACGATAGGTGTTATAACCTACCTGATTTGGGAAGGGAGGGTCGTGGGAGGGGGTCTTCAAATGTTTGCGTTTTAGACCATTTGTAATCATCTGGCAAATGTCCAACTTTTTGGTATATATATTTTTTTCCTGGAATGCGCAGAGGTACTTTTTAAATTTTTTCGATTAATTTCAAAATGGCGGATCACTCAAATTTTGAGAGGGGCTGGAAAAAGGGAAAATAGCTCGAATTTTTCGTTTTTGATTTTATATGAGAGAATGAGTCATGGACACTGACATATCCAAATTTCAGCTTCCTAAGTATATTTTGAGAGGAGTTAGAGCAAAAAACTGTTTTTTGAGGAAGTTTTGAGTCATGAAATTTCTCGAATCTTCCATATCTCCTCACCAAATCAATCTAGAAATTTCAAACTTTGTGTGTGGGGTTAGTTGGTAACCAGAATATGACCTTTCGAATTTGGGTCAAAATGGATTCAAAATGGCGGATTATCAAAATTTGAGTAGAGCTTGAGGAGCCTCAAATTAGTGAAAATGTAATTAATACGAACTCATATGATTATTGGGCATAAGAAGTATACTATATTCCCAATTCACCACCATACATGATGTTGGAGAGGAGAAGGAGGGGTTATTGACCTAGAAATGTGGTGGGGGTACATAAAATGTCGAAAATTTTTTATTGCGGCGTCATATAGTAAAATGAGCTCATGTGACTAACCTATTCCTATTTTAGCTTCCCAAATGAATTTGGAGTGGGGTAAGAGCAAAGAAAGATTTAAAGGGGAAATTGCTGCAGGATGTTTCATGAATTTTCCACATCTCCTCACCAAATCGACGTACAGTTCATGACCAGAATATGATCGCTTGAAGTGGGTCAAAGTGGATCCAAAATGGTAAATCGTAAAATCTGAGGATGATTTGAGGACCCTCAAGTAGTCATAATTTGAGAAATATGTGTTCATCTGATTATTGCATGGTAAGAAATGCCACATTTGTTCTAAATTTAACTTCTCAAGTGGTTTTGGAAGAGATAGGGTTGGAGTTTTCAGACACTGTATTGAGTGTGGCCTGTAGATATGAAGGGGGTTAGCAACCTTAGTATATGCAAACCTGAACAAGCCTCAGTTAAAAACTCAGCTACAGTAATGCGGCATGGCTGCTTACGTTTTTTTTTTTTAGCTTCTTTTCAGATGATGTTGAAGTTCCTACATGTGTTTTTTTTTAACGATGAATTTTTATATGAGTGAGGTAGCATGACCAGATGAGATATGTTTTTGAATTAGAAGACTATGTTGGATGCATAAAAGGATCCCAGAAGCTATTCTTAGTATGACAAACATATGTTTCAAAATCATGAATAATGACGAGATTTTAGTGATAATACTTCTAATCCAAATATTTTTTTTTCTTTCTGCGCCATGTACAGCTCAGTGCTAGAGGCGCGTAAGAGAACATTTTTTAATTTTCTCTTCAACTTAAACTAATTGAAATTTGCAGCCCTATCGATATTACTGGATTTTTGTTTACTTACCTTGGAAAAGAGAAGTTGAGGAGAGGGTCATAAAATCTTTGCATTTCATACCCTTTATAAACATACAGCAAATGTTGAACCCTTGGATATATGTATTATTTTCACCCAGTACACCAGGTATGGATAAAAATCACTCAGTTTGTTGGTAGACTCTTCTTGGAAATATGAAAAATTACTTTTTTCTAATCTTTGATTTACCTCAAAATAGAGATTCATTTAAATTTTTAGAGAGGATGAAGAAGAGCCAAATACCCTCTAATTTTCGTTTACAGGCTCATATGAAAGAATGAGTCGAGGACACTAACGTGTCCAAATTTTAGTTCTTCAAGTAAATTTGGACGGAAGTTGAAGTAATAAACAATTTTTTCACGACGCGATGTTTCGAAGCTCGAAGCATGAAATTTTTTCAACCTTCCATATCTCTTCATCAAATCAACTAAAAACCCTCAAACTTTGTACGAAGAATTAGTTGAGGACTAGAATATAAGTCTTTAAATTTTAGTCGAGATGTATCCAAAATGGCGAATGGCCAAAATTTTCAGAAACGATATAAGACGTTTTTGAAGACAAAAAAAAAAATGTTTGAAACAAGGCAATATACTGGATGTATTTTAGTAGGTTATTCAAGTAGGTAAAATAATATCTTTGGGGTTTTAAAGATTTCGTGATATTTTCAGAGTTGATTTCCTCACGAATACATACAAGTAAAGGAATATATATGTATTTTTTGAGTAAAATAAATAATAAAAAATATAATATTGTAAACAATTAAAAATAACGAAGCATTCGTCATTCATAAAAATTAACGTGATTTTTTTTTTTGGTTACAATGCTAAGTACAAAATTCTTCATTAGCTGCATGTTTGTTTGTTCATACCTACGCTTAGCAAAGGCGTAAAGAATTTTGGTAGGGGTCCAAACGTACAAACTACAGGGAAGATTTATTCAACCAGAATTAACTCGGTTTGCAATTTTTTTCGAAGTTTTGGTATCATTTCAAAGATGTGTTTATTTTTATGGATAAATGATAATATGTTAAATTGTACGATATTTCTTTTGATGTTTTCTTTTTTTTTTGGTGTTTCGATGGCAGCAATTTCACAAAGAATGTTTAGAATACGATCAATTAAAATTATTTCAATTACATAGTGATTACTGCAAAAATATACAGTCGAGGTACCTTAAAAATGATAAATATAGAAATAGTTTTAGATTAAAAAAATGAATTCCCTAAACTAGTTTCAATGGTATGGATTATTTTGCGGTAACATATAAATGATGTCATTTCGAAGTAATTTAGTGATACTTAGGGAATCCCTATAAGGTAAGAATTACTTATATTTTGTTTCTTTTGTTATAAATACATCAAATCTAGCACATATCTACTATACTGGTGGTACCCGTTTAATGATCATAATTTTGAATTCACAAAATTTAATAATTTTTCCACACAAATAAATGTTCTCTTTTTTCGTCTAGTCTGAACCTATAATTATGTTGAACTGAATATATTTCACCTCCCCCCCCCCTACACTCTAAAAAAAAACAAACGAGGTGTTAGGCGATCATAGTCGAGAGTTTAAAACTGATTTTCAGATTGTTTGAGAATTTTTCTATCGTAGTATTTTTACAGATCTGAGAGTGCCTGAACTCTTAATTTTTTAATTTTATGTTTTTTCACATTGAAGTTTACGAAACTGAATCAACTTCATTCTTATTGACTTTGAGTTTGACTTTTTTTTTTATACCCATTTCTAATCATAAAACCTCCAATATAATGTAAAGTTACCTCATCGAAATACCGAATGTTTCATTGCGATAAGTTCTGAACGATATAAACGTATACGCGGACGCGGACCTTTATCAATTCCCCGAGAATATTTGTTCAAGTCGTATAAATTTATGACCATGCAGTTTTCACGCAGGTAGTGGTACCGAGAATATACCTATATGACGGACATACGACAAACTATTATTGTTTCGTTTTAAAGCAAGATGTAATTTTTGACTAGCTTCCAAAATCGTCGAAAATATAAACACGTACTGTAATGACGACGCGATGTAATAAAAATTGATCAACGAGCAGAATTCTTCTAGAAATATACTTCGATTGAAATTCAAAAAAAAAACGTAAGCAGTCGGGCTATATTATTGAAGCTGAATTTTTAATTAACAATTGTTCATATTTTCATCAATCGAATCCAAAATAATTTCAAATGTATAATACTTTTAGCGAACACAAATCAATATAGTTCATATTTTTCAAATTTTAGCCATTCGTCATTTTGGATTGATTTTGAGCCAAATGCAAGGAATCATATTCTGGTTTCTAAGTAACAACACATGTAAAGTGTGACTTGTCTAGGTCAATATGGGGAGGAGATATTAGACATTCGTGATATTTCTTGCCGAGATTTCGTCTCCAAAAGCGATTTTTTGCTCCAACCTCCCTTGTGTTAATTTAGGATAATACAATATTAAAATATCTTGGTCAGTAGAGCTTACTTTATCGTCTGATAGAATAATTAAAAATTTTGTACCCTTCGTTCACCTCTTCCCTCCACCTCATTTGAAGGTCAATAATCCTCCGTCAAAAAAAATCAGTATGAAGGTGAAATTAGCATACAGCATACTTCTTATCACTAATAATCGTATGAATCCACATTTATTAAATCTGAGTCATTTGAACCTTCTTGGGTCTTCCTCAGATTTTGAGCATCTGCCATTTCGGATCCGTTTTGATTCAGAATGGAAAGAGTGTATTATGGTCTTCAACCAACTCCATATATACGTAGTTACACCTTGTCACTCAGTTTGGTGGAAAGATGTAGGAGATTCAAGAAATTTCATAATTCAAATTTTCTCCTCTCTAATGAAGTAAGGAAGCGTAAATTTGAATATGTTGGTATCTTTGACTCATTCTTCTATATGAAATGAAAAACTACAGCGTTGAGCCATTTGGACCTATACAGCTTCCCTCAAAATTGGAGTGAATCGCCATTTTGTGGTGAATAAAAAAATCCAAACAGTATCTTATAAGAGTTTATCACCAAATTGTCAGTAATTTTCATTCCTATCCGCGGACGCTACTTGGGAAGAAAATATTTATGCTCAATATTTCTATAAATCCGTTCTTAGCTGAGTTTTTAATGAAAACGATAGCTATTACACGTAACCTGATTTGCGAAGGAGGGATCAAAGGAGAGTGGGGTCTTTGAGTCTTCGCATTACGGGCCATTTGTAATTATATGGCAAGCGTCCAATTTTTTGGTATATATATGTATCATGGAATAAGGTTTAGATGTTGATGACCATAACATTATTTTTGACTTTTTTTCGAATTTTCACGTAAAAATGTCTCAAAAGTGAAATCGCGCCCCTAGCTTCCTACTTTGCTTCAAAAAAAAGTTACAGACGTTCAAAGTTGACTACTCAAATTAAAAAAAAATTTCAACTACGTTTTCCTGGAAAAAGTGATTTTGGTCACTAACACCCCAACCTTATTCCATGACACATATATATTTTTCCCCCACGCGTAGCGCCGGCGGATATTCATGAAATTTGCTCAAAACTTGGTGAAAGGCTCTTCATAGAAATCCGACAAAAAAACTTTTTTGTTTTTTCCATACAACTCAAAATGGTGGATCACTCAAATTTTGAGGAGGCCTGGAGGTAAGGTAAATTGCTCAAATTTTTAGTTTTTGATATCATATAAACGAGTAAGTCGCGGACACCAATATTTCCAAATTTCAGCTTCCTACGTGTATTTGGAAGGAAGTTGGAGCAAAAAAGTGCTTTTTGAGGACTATTTGAGTCATGAAATTTCTTGAATTTTTCATAACACATCACCAAATCAATGTAGAATGATCAAAATTTGTGTATGGGGTTAGTTGGTGACCAGAATACGACCTCTTGAATTTGGATCAAAATGGACTCAAAATGGCAGATTATCAAAATTTGAGTAGAGCTTGAGGAGCCTCAAATTAGTGAAAATGTAATTAATATGAACTCTTATGATTATTTGAGATAAGAAGTATACTACATCCACAATTCACCTGCATACATGATGTTGGTGGAGAGAAGTGGGGATTGTAGAGCTCAAATATAGTGGGAGTAAGAAGTCGAAAATTTTCTATCGGGGTGTTGCATGATAAAATGTGCCCTAGTGATCAATTTTAATTTCCCAAGTGCATTTGTAGCGGAGTTGAAGCAAAAAATAGTTTTATGAGCTAGTTTTGAGTCGTGAAATTTTTGAATCTTCCATATCTTCTCACCAAATCAACATGGAAAAGTCAAACTTCGTGTGTAAGGTTAATTTGGGATCACAACATGACGTGTTCAATTTGCATAAAAATGGTTCGAAAATGGCGGATTGTCAAAATTTGAGTAAAGCTTGAGGAGCCTCAAATGTGATTAATATGGACTCATATGATTATTGGGGATAAGAAATATAATATATTTCGAATTTACTTTCACACATGATGTTGGAGGGGGGAGAAGGGTATAAGGAGCTCGAAATGTGATGGGGTACACGAGAAGTCGAAAAATTCTTATTACGGTGTCATTCGATAAAATTACCCCAAGTGATTCACTTACTCTGATTTTAACTTCTCAAGTGAAATTGAAGGGGAGTTGGCTTTTGGTGGGGAAATTACTGCAGGAAATCTTGAAGGAATCTTCCGTATCTCCTCATCAAATCAACCTAGATAGATCAAACTTTGTGTGTACATTTAATTGATGACCAGAATATTACTTCTTGAATTTGGATCAAAATGGTAAATCTTCGAAATCTGAGGATAACTTGAGGAGCCTCAAAATGCTAACATTTAAAAAATATTCTCCCATATGATTATTACAGACAAGAAATACTACATGATATAAATTTCATTTTTTGAGCGTTTTTGGAATGGATAGAACGTAGATTTTCAGACATAACGACTGAAGAGGTTAGCAACGTTATTTGCTAACTTGAACAAGCCCTACTTAAAAACTCAGCTCCAATAATACAGCATGGTTGCTTGCTTTAACTCCCCTCGCAATGCACTTAAGTAGCCAAAATTCGCATATGTTATTGTCCTTCACTTACTCTTTCATATGAGAAGAAAAACTAAAATTATAAGACATTTGACTTCTCTCCAATTTCCCTCCAAATTTGAATGAATTACCATTTTAATTAAAAAAAATACATAATAATTTTTTACATTTCTATAGAAGCTCTCTCATCACTTTTAAAGAAATTTTTATCCATGATGAGGAAGAAAGTTGAATATTTTCAATATGATTGCAATTTGCCTGAAAGGCTTAGATTTGAAGAGCTCATTCTTCGCCAGCCACTCCTTATCAAATAAGGTAAACTGTAATAGCTATACTTTTACCTTAAAAACTCAGTTAAAAGAAGAACAAGGCGATCGAAACGGTATAATTTTTTCCTCTTTTCGGCATCAAAAAAGAAGTTGAACAATTCTGCGGTTATAATACATGCCATACAGTCGATATAGATACTTCTAAAGTTACAATGCAGTTTTTCATATCATCAAGGATATGCGCATGAAATAGCGCGTATTTTATTTCACATGGTCGTAATTCACGAATTATTCGGCAATTAGTATTTCACGGTGTTATTGAATTTTTCATTTTTAAACTTCCAATGTTATACTTTCTCCACGGTTCAAATAGGCCATGCGAGACGACCGTCGTATATTTGTACGAAGTAGTGCACGAGCAAATAAAGACACGGTAGCATCTTGACCCTCGAAAAATATTTCCGCAAATTGATGATACGGTAAACAAGAAAGGTATTTACGTATTCCTTCGGTCTTATCGATGGGTAAAATATTTATCTACGGCGTAACAACTCAGCCATGAAATATGTAGCGATTTTATTTCACACTTTAAAGCATTTAAGCAAATAAATTTTATATCCGATATACGATAATCACGTAATCAGATTTAACGACGTACCATGGTCCACGAAATGGAGGAAATTCGAATTCACAGGTATACCTATTCGATGGTTTAACGAGTTGAAATGATCACCAATTAAAAAGATCTACGAATGGAACCGGTTTGCTGAACATCTGCCTATTCGCGGACATTGTCAGCTTGGTATCTGATTTGTGTACGTTTTCTCGTATATTTTGGTAATAATTTTGAAATTTTTATCATCACGTGAAACAGCTGCACGAGAACAGAAATGGCACGACCGAGAATATATCGTATATTTTTCTCCATTTAGTCGATAGTATACAATGGCTGTCTTAGGTTCACGCATTCTTCTCAAACGAGCGGCAATCATCGCGTTTCGTACCTACATCTATCATAAGCGAAGGGTTTTTTATAGGTAAATCGATGTTCGTGCTTTTTAGCCGGTTTTCCTTGATCGTCGAGCGACCGTGTTTGCGGCATTTCGATGCCTAGTATTGTGTACCGAATGGATTGTGTGTTTGTAAATTGGTACGAATTGTTTAGCTTCGTGTTACCTATGTATCTTTAAAATCACGTAAGATTAGCCACAGGATAGAGGTTGGGCGAATAAATTGAATTAATTTTTGGCACGAGTTTTCAGTCGTGAATATATTTTTTTACTAGTGTAAATACCTGTATCTGTTTCGTAGGTAATCCGCGGATTTATTTCAAACAATGTGGTCGAAATGATTCTTCTGATTTTAAAACTATAGTCATTCTACGTAAATATTGAAATTTCAAATTTACACGTTTTTTTACACACCTATCATCCTAATTCTGAACCAATTTTACCGATTTTCTCTTCTCTTCGTATCTGATGAAAGTCCTGATAAGCTCATGCCTTCCCTCAAGGTTGTTGAAAGCAACTTCCCTCGAAGGGAGAAGAGAGAGTGAAACTTTAATGTTGGAAGTCAACATTTTCATGCAACAAACGCAGTCCACTATATCGAGACTTTTCGAGGTATTAATTTCAAATTAAGCAATTTTTCCAAAATAAATGAATAACTAATAGCTTCGCATACTATTAACTGAAAATCTCCATTTATAACCTGAAAGCATGATCCACCAGAGGAGGGCGAATGGATTCTCCGAATCTACAAAAATCGGTTTGCTTCCAAATGTATTTTCCACGGAATCTATTCTCAAATTTAATTTCTATTTCTCGCTTTGTTTCACCAGTACAAGGAAACTGAGAATTTGTCATAAGTCATAGAGTATTTATAATGACTGGTCTAGGTTCTAATTGGTCATACGTCACGCCTGTAACAACCAATCAGCAAGTTGGAATGTTATAAATTTACCTCGACTAACTCATAAAATAAAAACACAAATCAGCTGACGATTCAAATCACAAACGAATTATAGTCGTTCCCTGGAAACTGAACGATATTATTTAGGAAGGTAGAAATGAAACTACCTACATTTTATCACATTCTAGCGTTATGATTGGTCATTACGCACGTAACATATGACCAATTAGAACCTAGACCAGTCATTATAAATACCAGGGCTGGTTAGCTAGCCGTTAGCTTTAGCTTTTAGCCAATAGCCAAACGTTTTTTCACCATTTTTAGCTAGCCAATAGCTTAGCTAATGAGAGTTTGTTAGCCGTTAGCTTTAGCTTTAGCCAATGAAATATCGGCTAACCATTGGCTAATTTTTTTTTTTTTGCCTTTTCACAGTTCATCCAGTTCCCAGTTCAAAAAAAACACAAAAATACAAAAATTTTCAAAATATTCTTATATCTCGCTAGTGCGATATCAATATTCAATGTATCGTATCTTTCTATCTATCATTACTTTATTATTATCTTTTCGTTTTCATTCTTTTTCGCGAATTGTTTTATTGAAAATTGAAATAATGAAATATGGCTCCACGAAAGTTTACTCAAATTAGGACATATTTCCAATATGTCACTAAAAGTAACACTAGTTTTTGTTTGATTAATAAAGATGATGAAATTAGAGATACTAATGGAATCATTTCTGACAGAAAAGACCCCCCTCTGCTGTAACCAAAAGTTGAAGGTAAGATTTTTGGTTCTACTGATTATTTCAACATTATACAGTATATGAATACAATTATAGTTCATTTGATCATCTTCTATTCAAATTACGCATTTGAAACTGATAAAGATGAATAAAAAATGTCATAATAAAAGAGAGCTAAATGAGACGAGTATTTTGATATGCCACTTGCATTTCTAAAAAATTAGCCGATAGCTAGCCGATAGCTAGCCAATGACCACCCAGTTAGCCAATAGCTTTAGCTTTAGCCAATAAGCAAGTTTTTGTTAGCTTTAGCCGTTAGCCTTAGCTAATGCAATAGGCTAACCAGCCCTGATAAATACTCTATAACAAAAATGCCATCGAAGGTTTTGTTTTGATAATTTTTCTCACGAATCGTGCATTTTAGGGAAAATATAGTCCAGTAATAAAATGATCTACGTGAAATTCCCTACAAGAAAGGTTCTGATAATTTTTTTTGTTAATGCAAATTTTGGTTGGAAAGGGGGAGGGGAGTGATACAGTTTTTATTTAAGTTGACAGGTATTTGAATACACGTTAAAAATACGTGTTTTTTAACACTTCGTGGCCTTCATCCCTTGAATAAGTAATGATAATGTATGATAATTTTTTACGAATTATGATCAATTATTTGAAAAAGGAAATTTTTTTCATTTGTTCATAAGTTTCATAGAGTGAATTAAGAAATAGGCCAACAACGAAAAAATTTCAAGAACGAAACACTAACATAATCTCTAGAATTTTTTTCTTCAAGCAGTAAAAGTTGTTGCTTAGAAATTACATTCAATTCTCTCCTTGGAAATTCCCTTCATTTTGCCTCTAATAATGCATGAAACCGTAGAATTTGACTTGAGTGAACTTTACTTTTTGTTTTTGTTTATGTTTATGTTTAATTTCCATTCTCCAATGATAACTCGAGTACGAATTGACGGATTGACTCTAAATTTAGAGGATGTTTTTGAAGTCAATTCGTCCGCTTACAGTGGACTTTTCCAACTTTGTAGCTTTTTCAGTTTTTTTGCAAATATTTCAGGAATGAAGGGTCGTGGAGAAAAATTTATAGAAACAAAATTGTAGGAAAGTTCATTCTCTACAACTTTGGTTCGATCAATTTTTCATGAAAGTCCGCCAAAAGTTGAGTTTTTAAAGTTCAAAGCTTTTTAGTTTTTTTATTTTTATTTTTTTATTTTGTTTCTATCTCGAGAAGGAAGCCTCGGAGAGAAAAATTAATAGGAAGTCGATCGTTGCAAATTTCAAGCTTTGCAACTTTAGTTCTTATATAATTTTCACGAAAGCTCATTGTTTTCCGGAAAAATGAACTGGAAGTAAAAATTTTATTCTCTGAAAATTCGATGTTTTCATTCTCCAAAGATAACTCGAGTAAAACATCATGGATAGACTCCATTTAGGAGATAGGTAGATAATATGAAGCGCAAGAGTCCTATTGTTTTTGAAGTCGATCCCTTCACTGAAAGTTGCACTTTCGAACTTCGAAGATTTTTTAGTTTTTTGCAAATATCTTGGGAATGAATGCTTACAACCAAAAAATGTATAAGAACAAAGTTATAGGAAATTTAATTCTCTAAAATTTTTATTCTTATATATTTTCCATTAAAGCTCATAGTAAGTCGAGATTTAGAACCTAATTTTCATTCTTCGAGCATAACTCGAGTGAAAATTGATGATTGACTTCAGGTTTGGAAGATATGTAGAAGAAGTGAAGCTTAGAAACAGAATCTAATTGTTTTTGAAATCGATCCGTCAGCTAACAGAAACATTTTTACACGAAATGCTGTACTAGTCGAATATATCTAGAATTTTTGAAGGAATCAATTAAAAATTTTAACGATAAATTTTTTTCAATATACGTATAGAAAATAGCTTCGTAAATTACTCACTAAGGAAGTGATGACTTCCAACATTCAATAAACCATTTTTTTTTTCGAAATCTATCTACTCCCAAATTTTGAAATGCTGAACCATCTGAAGCGAATATTTTACAATTTTCTAGCTCACATTATCTGAAAGCCGATTAAAAGGGCTTTTAAATGACTTGATGAAATTAAAGATCGGCCCACATTAACTCGAGCACTGGAGGAAATGCGTTGAAAAACATTTATTTTTGGCTTGGCTACAAAATGTGAATTTATAGTTTTAAGTCTGACCCACTAAAGCCAAAAAATTTACGATTTGTAAGAAAAATTGTTTCTTCCCTACATGTCTCTATTACAACTAAAACTACCATAACTATATACATACAGGAGTGGAAATACATCGTATGTGATTCAATGGTGTTTTTTTCTTTCGAAAAATTGCCATTTGAAGCCCATTTTGGGGCAGTTGTTTACGTTTTTCTACTTAAGAGAGTTCCATCCTGTACATAACGTAGTTTTCGCATGTTTGGGCCCAAAATCGATTTTTTTCACTTCGTTTTTACCTTTTTTTGAATTTTGACTTACTTTTTACTTTTTTTCTTTAACGTGCCGTGTACAGCTACGGGGCTAGAGGCACGGAAAAAAATGATCTCCATTACATTCTACCCAAATTGATACCTACAGCTGAAATTTTCATAGCAAGGTGACTAAAAAATTTCGATTTGATTTATTAAATTTGATGTAAAACATTTCCCACGAATCTCTTCAATTTAATAAAATTACTTGATTTTTACAACACTTGTAATATGGATCAAAAATGGCGTATTCCCATACCCCTATTAACGATAGCCTTATATCAACTTTTTAGAAATAAACGACCAAAAATTATTGAAAAAAAAAATCGTTTTTCGTACTCTGTTACTGATGTGGATTAGCATGATTTTCAACATTTTCCAACTCCGAAACTATGATACCTACAAAACATTTGTTGCTATGAAATCAATAGAAAACTATAGAAGAAAACTGCACTGGGCTACTTTCTCCGCAAATTCAATCCTTTAAGATATAATATTCTCTTATGGGCTCCATCCACTTACCAATGGAATACCATTAGAATGTTTGTGAAACTATTCTGCTGGTATTAATGAAAAAAATTTCTGTTTAAAATTAATTTTTATAACGAGAAGATGGGCAAATTCATTTGACATCAAGTATAATGAAAGTATTCAAATTTGACTTGATATAAAATACACATATTGCTAGATATTTCATTAATAAAAGATCTCACCATTTTACAAACAAAAAAAAATCGTGATATCCCAAAAAATCTCATTGAGTAACTACATCCCTCCCTCTTTCATTTCTAGGTACCTACTACCTACATATTACAGAAAAGAATCCATTATGTGGTATACATGATATAATGAATACTCTGTTGACGTTTTGTCCTTATACCATATACGAGGAACATAATACCGGTGAAACATTTTTGTGGCTATTGGTAAATTCTGTATAACAATGTAAAGTGTAAATGTATAGATATATTCTGGTACTCTGGTAGATTCGTTTAGATAGTTTAGCATCAGAGTAAACCTAATTTTTTTGAAATAATTTTCACCCAATTGTATAAATTTTATTTTTAGCGAATGATATCAGTTTCGATATAATTTGAAAAATATTTAAATTTCATATATAAATATTCTAAATCTCAATAGAGAAAAAAATTCAAGAATTCCACTTTTTTTGGACAGAGAGTTTTTAAATCACGTCAGAGGCCAAAGAGTGAAATAAATTATGGATGAATTTTTTTTGACAAAATCAAATGGAAAATTTTCAATTAAAATGTCTAAAGGTATTTCACTCATTATGAGAATCATAAGCATACATTTTTCAAAACTCAATGCTTCAATGTTCCAGATACTATGACATTTCTAAAAGAAGATACACCGGAGCGCGTATAATCTCAAACAAAGACTCGTTAAAATTAGAAAGCCGGCGATGCTGGAAACGAAGGAAACAGAGATAGAAAAAGGTAAGCCAACTCACCTCATCCAACACTGTGTAACCATGTCTTTCCAAAATCTTCTGCACAACGTAAGAATCGCCTTGAATCTCGGTAACCCAGGTGTTGGTATAATGATGGCCATGTTTAACGTTGCCTTTGAGTTCTTCGTATTTCATTCGAAATTTCGACGTATTATTCGGTATTTTAATAGCGGACGCCGACGAACATATGATCAAACAGGTAAAAATGACGGTAAATATGAAAAAAAACTTGACGAAATAATAAAAAATCGGAATCAAATAAATGGGTAAAACGAATCTCGACGTTAAAATTGACATCGTTCGAAAACTTAACACTTAGCATACGGAGGAAAGAAAAAGGTAAAAAAATACGAAATAAAAAAAAAAATTAATTATACTTTGGTAACGTAAATGCAACAGTGGGAAAATCGCGGAGTCGGATACACGAAGACGCGGGCAGCGGATGTTATAACGTCGTAGCGTATTTTAAAAACTAATTCTTTGCCAGAGAGTCAGAACGAAGCGAAGTCCACATGTTACGAAGTAACGAAGACTCGAGAGACGGAAGGGAAACGTAGAAGCTATGACTGACCCCTCTTATATTTGACGAACTATGCATTACATCCACAGACTACATTCGGCTCGACGTGCAGCATCCCACGAAAAGATTTTTTTTCTTTTCCTAAATCGTTACCTTCGTGATTACCACCTGCGGCCATCAAAGGGTCATTGGATACTTTTTCGGCAACTTATAAATACTATTATTTGGAACCTCATGAGTAGCCCATGGCTGTACATCATTAAAATAGGGTTGATAACCTTTCTCATTTTAATGATCGTTTCTCCTTCGCCTAATGATCCAGATGGAAAAAAATTGCTCGAAATTTCCGCCAAACGAGCCACGTTCGGGGAAAATTTGCAATCGTTGTGCCAATTTATAAATTTATGGACTTTTTACGATTACACGTGGTAAACAAAAATCGACTCTATAGAAAGGCGATCGTGGAGCAATAACGATCAATGAAAGGAATTAATGATACTAATTAAACTTTGTTTACATTTATGGATGTGAAGTCAGTAAAACATATTGAAAGATTAACACATGCTGTATTGATGATGATGTTTTCTTTCTTCGCACCCATGATAGCATTAATGTTACCTGCGAGGAAAATAAAGCTGATATTTAACATTTTCAGCGTTTATTAAACGTTGGTGTTTGTGCTTTTGGTTTAACTGCTGTATGATTATTTAAACCCTTAATTAAGGTGGAATCATTTTCATAATAATGTGCAGGCTTCGAAGAAATTCAAAGCAAGAAAATTATTTATTTCTATATTTAAAAGAAGGTGGTATTTACCTAACAAGTAACAACTGATGAGAAGGAAAGACTTTTATTCTCTCTTTTTTTTTTTCTAGTAGCAGCATATGCCATGTGCTGTCATTTGGTCAGTAACAAGAAGAAATTTACGTAGGTTGAATTTTTGAGGAAACCCTGTTTTTCCAACGATTTTACCTTAGATAGGTCATTAGAAAAGAGCTCTAAGAGATAACATGAGTGAGAGAAAATTTTTTTTTCAGTATTGCGGGCAATTAACTGCTTAATTGACTTCTCAAAATATGAATATCAGATGGAACAAATTTATGGAGTAGGGTAAGCGAATAGTATTGTGGGCAAGTTAACATAAACGTGAAAAATATTCAAGTTCTCGAAGTTGTTGGGAACATCAGGCTGCAGGAACCTTTTTGAAAATATGAAATTTTCAAAAAAAATTTACTTTGAACAATTTGAAATCTTACAATAAAAAATTGTATCTTATGTTGAAATTGAGGAAATTTTTGGTTGGTAATTTCACCGGTCTTAAGTGTTTTTTATTTTTTTTTTATTTTTATTTTTTTAAATTACTAAAATGTGTGTACCTATTTAAAAAAATGAAAAGTAAATAGGTAATCTTGTTGGTCATGTGTATAATATTAGTTTAATATTAGGATTTCAGGACTCAGGTGATAAGATATGAACGATTTTTAGATCGCTGAGATTCTTAAATTTAAAAAAGTATAAATAATTTCATAGCCGCCTTGAATGTAGAAGAAGCCTTAAATATTATATAAAGTTCCCAAAGGAACTAGAAGTGGCTTTAAACTACGGAGAATAATCTTGTAGCTCGAAAAATGTCTGAAACATTTTCCACTAGGCTTCCTTTTGAAATCTGAGCGTAGGTCGATTTTTTTTTTTTTTTTGAAAAGTGAAAACGGTAAGGGAAAAGTATTTAGTTGTTGTCGGGGTCAATGTCATTTAAAAATTACTTGAAAAATTGATTTTTGAGCATTTAGAATTTTTTTTGTATCTAAAAAGTGCATATCTTTGTTTAAAGACTGAAAAAATTTTAGTTGCCATTTTTCGATAATTTAGGGGTATTAATTTTTTTATTTTTTTGAAAGATCACTGAATTTTGGGTATTTAAAATAATTAATTATTCGTAATGGACTTATGGGTAATTCATAGGTCAATTGAATGTCACCTGTTTAGTGTGAATTTGATTTGAGGTCTATACGACTCAGGAGACAAAAGATTTTTACCGCATAGGATTCCTAAAATATCACCTACCTACTCTCCTTCATTAAAAAAAAAAGTAATAGAAAATACTTGCCGAATGAAAAGAGATGGATTTTAGGAATATTAGCTTCTAAATATGTATGAAATTTTTCATACAATTTATGAAGGTTACAAAATTTTAAAAATTCCGAATTTGCTAAAAAAATTCACTTATTTACTTTTTTACTTTTTTTTAAGTGCAGTGTACAGACAACAAAGGTCAGAGGCACGAAAAAAGAAACAGCTAAATTAGTGAAAGGAGGGCGTTGAAATGTGATTTTCTGCTAATTTGAATTTTTTATAGAACTCGAAGTTGCATTTCATTATCCTTAAATAGAAACAAAGAAATTATAAATTTTCTCAAAATTTAATGTGTCATAAATTAATAATATTTTTACAATTTCTTTGAAAAGCGCTCTATTCGTTATACTTTCAAAAACAAAATCCTCAAATTTAATGCTTGGTATAGGTATGTCCTATATTTACACTCTTTAAAATTCGCAATGACTTGCTTTGATATGGTTTGAGTCATGACCGACTCGAATAACAGGCCGAACAACACAAGTTGGCAACACCGATATCAGCTGATGTATGGTAGGCCCACGTGCATCCATGAAAGACTCTTTCTAATGGAAACACAATTAATACAAATGTAAACATACGCACATGAGCCCACCACCTTTGTGTTTATTACGATGTTGCCAATAGTTCACTTGTTTGGCCTGTTATTCGAGTCGGTCATGTTTGAGTAGCTCTGATATTTCATTATATTTTAGGATTAAATAAGTGATAGTAATTCTATGAGAATCGCTGCGAAGAAAAAATTTGACTTGCTTACCTTATTGATAATAGGGTACCTGAAATGAAGCTTACGCCATGCATTTCATCTATAAGTTGTACATTTATTGATTATCTATTATTTTAAAACTACGAGTAACACTACATTATCTATAAAATTTATAGATATTTTCTTAAATTTTTTGAATTTTAAAAATTATTCAACTATTAATATTTTGCCCTTGAGACAACAAAAGTATAACCCACTCAATTTAACAACTATTTTCACCTTCCTCCGCCTTTTGAAAAGATATCAAATCGACTAATTTTTGAGTCACTCAATTATCTGGTACTTGGAGCTAGTGAGAGCTTAAGAGCCCCATCACGAACCGATGCCAGAATTGATTCTTTTGAGCCTTCCATAAAATATTTGTTGTGAACATTTGAAAGCAAGAAATAATAATATTAGATATTTTCTCATTTTTTAATATGTACCTATTTTAATATTTCATGATTTTTTCATTTTTCTCATTTTTTTAAAGTGATTTTTTAGTTTTAGTAACTTTTTTGTTAATTTTTAATCATTTTAATTTTTTCAACAATTTTAGAGCACTTTGTCTTTTTTCAACTTTTATTCGCATTTCAGCCCTTTTCCGGAATCTCTAATACTTTTAAGTTTCTAGATACCTACGCGTTTTTCAATTCATAGATTTCCAAGCAAAAGTAGGTATCTTATTTTGGCTAGATTCTCCACCTCATGATATTTCAAAAAATTAAAGCCTTTTCTACGTCATGTATAAATAAATAGGTACGTATTCACTCACAAGAATTGCAATTCACTTAAAAAAAAAAAAACATTACTGAAAACAAGCATTTGTAGGTTTTCTTATATTAAAAAAAATAATAATAATAAAATGAAGATGTAATTGATGATCACGACTCTATAAATAATAATAGAAAAAAGGTAATTGTATAAATGTTCTTATTCACTGATAATGTATCAGTATTTTATTTTCAAAAAAAAAAATTAAAAAAATAATAAAAATAAAAAACTACGCTGAAGACATATAAAATAGTTTGTAAAATTTTTTACTCGTTACCACAAATGAAACTGATGTATTTTAAATAGAAACGATATGCATTTAGCTTTTTTTTCTAATGAATGCCAAAAGTGAGCTTTTAATCGATTATTTAAGTAGAGCTGATATGGCCACTCTTTTGATTTTTGTTACGCAAATTGATTTATTTTTTTTAATATAAATTTTTTAATTTTTTTAGTTTATCAAATATACTCGTATTTACTTAGTTTTAAGTAAAAGCCATATTTACTTTTAAAATGTTTATTTTATTATTTGACTTGTGTATTGTTTTAAAAAAAGATTTATAGATTAATTTGGTTTATAGGTTGGTTACTCTGAATTATTATTTTCCATTAATGTACAGAAATAGTGATGATTTTTAGAGAGAAAAAAACCATCAACTTGTTTCATACCGAAATTAAATTAATTAACCTATAATTGTGATAATCAGGCAAGTATGTAATTTACTTCTATGAGGATTAGAAATTCATTAAATATAATTATATTAATTTTTATGAATGTTAAAAACATTTCGAAAAAGTTGATTACACCAGATAGAATATGATTTATTTTCCTAGATGTACTGATTTTTTTCACTATTATTTTTTTTTTTCATTTAACTTTGCTTTCAACATTTTTTTTCATTAATTTTTTTTTCATCAAGTTTTTAATTTCTTGATTTTTTTCATTTCTTTAAATTTTTATTTGGTGTTTTAGCTGATCTTTCCTTTCAAACGATTTTTTCCGAATTAAAAATTGACAATCTTGGAACTTTTCCAGAATACCCTACTCTGTTGGCCCGCAGCCAGATTGAGCTAGAGGAAGAGTTGAGCCACTCTAATAAAATCTGAGCCCCCTTAGTATAATTTTGTATTCAATATAAAAATACCGATCAGCAAAAAAAAAAAAACATCTGAGCCCCCTTTAGAATTTGGTAAACATCCCCTAAAATGAGCACTTCTCTACAAGGTTCTTAGACTCCTAGGCTAAGTAGCTTGCATGATTCGCCTCTTCCTCTCGACTTTTTCCAAAGTACCCAATTACGTACATATTTTAAAATATTAAAATTCCCTAGGTATTTTTAAATTCTTCCAAACGTGCGCAAAATAATCCCCGTAAACTTCTACGAATACGATTAATCGAATTCTCATTATCATCATGCATAACAGACAATGTGATCTTGATAATAATTTTTTTCCTAGAATACATCTACAAAATTCACGGTCATTCCGCAGATACTGGGCGTATATTGTAATAATTAGAATAAATTTCGTATTTTCACCAAAGAATTTATCTATTGTACGGTTAATCGCATCCAATAAATTATTTAGACTCCGTACTCGTGCACCTTTCAGAATTTCCTTCCTCTTTTCCTCTTATCGAATATCCGGATAAAATGATGCAACATTGTAAATCTTTACGAGGTGTTGACTGCCGACAGATAACTTAATATATATTTTTTAAAGTTAATCATATCGGACTCATGTACACTTGAACCCCATTCTCGGTATAAAAATAGACACCGCACCCTTTTCTACCAAACCCCTATTACCAATTTACATTTCGGTCGAAAAAATTAACCATAAGGCATGACCAGAATTAGAAAATATGTCACAAAAAGGCTCCTAAAGGGAATGATGAGCACGCACGTGTGTAACGAAAACGTGTACTTTTTTATTACGGACTTGACAATATAGTTTATTTCGATGTAGCGAAGCAATTTCTTAAATCATTCTTTGTATTTGGTCGCTTCACCGTGTCAACTGACGTAGACACCATTTACATTCATCACAGGTACGTTATTAGTGATAAACAATTCAACGATTATTCAGGTTCTATTTTGAAGTTAATACGCGAACAAATACAGGTGACTTAAATAAAACAAATAATTCTAGCACATTCAATTAAATGGAATGATCGAGTAGAGAATACCGATAAATGAAACACCACTAGCTTCTACTCTCTTCTGGGTACAATAGGTACGGAATATTATTAAAAATAGGCATTAATTAGGTTTAAATTGCTTGTACATGATTGGTATTTTGTTATAATCATACAGGTATAAATATTAAGGTAAAGCTTTCTATTTCAAAGTATACGATAATATTTTTTTTTTAAACAATAAATTAGCGTTTTATCAAATAATATAGTGGCACGTACGTATAAACAAGATAAAAAATATATTGCTATTTTCGCGAATAAAATTACTTTCTTCTCACGTACGTATACAACAATAAATATTAAATAACAACGAAAATACATAAACAAAACAAAAGAAAAAAGATGCTCATTATGAGTACACATACCATTTGGTAGATCTTACGGTATTACTCGTAAGATCTGCCGTTTAATAAATACACTTAACTTTCAATATGAAGGATAAAGGTAATTGATGAATGAAATTTGTAATTTACAAACCATTATAATCCATCACTACGAAGAAGCCGAAGTGATACGAAATAAATAGGCGAGTTTTGTGTTACGAATGAAAGTAAAGCGGTTGTTAAGTCAGGAAGAGAATATGATAGAGGAAGATTATTTTCAAGTATAATCGATCGTTAATCTTAATGGCTATATATTCGATTAACTGCTTTTCACATAAATACATTTATATAACATTTTTCTTAAATCTTCGCGTCGCTTTCATCCATACAATGATATCGTAGAAATACTAAATATTTTTTGGAATGATAACGGTCATTTATTTCAGTGTAATTTCTAAAAAATTCCAATAAAAGTTATTTCCAGACAAAGAAAACAAGCGAGATCATAAAATAACACCAGCAAATACTAACATAAAGGTTGAACGTAATTACTAGGGAACAATCCAACTTTTCCGTTTAATTCGCCTTTCCACCAATCCGGTTCTTCTTTGGCGATCATCTTGATGACGTCGTCTTTTTCGAAGCTCAATTCGTCCGGATTCAAGGCAGTGTATTTATAGAGAGCGACGACTTTTTCTACGACAGAAATATATTTTTAATTTATTCAAAACTGAGTCCCATTGAGACCTCGAGTGAATGAAACTCACCAAAAGGAGGAGACGATGTCTCACTTTGAATACTTTGAACGCTTTGTTTTCTATACTGATCAGTGTTGATAGGACTAGTGATTCCACCACCGATGGATTTAACGTAAGAAGCCGGAAACCATCCGATTTGTTTTTTTCTTCCTTTGACCTTGAAACGGAAATATTACGGTTAGTGGGGTCAACTAGAATCAATTAATGCATCCCCTCTAACCCCCCTTCCAACTATGTGGAGAATACTCGAAGATTCATTGAAAATTATATTTAATCCATTCAACATAATTTTATGGGCTAATTGGCTCTAAAAATCTCAACGGAAAGTGACTGAATGAGAATTTTATTGAAATTTATACGACTAATATTACTCCCTCCCTCCCTCCCTCCTTCCTTCCATCTTTCCTTCCTTCCTTCCTGTCTTCCTTATTATGAGTGATGGTTAATTAGTGGTGATTTATTTTTTGGAAACTGACCCTGGATTTACCAGAAACTTACCAGTAATTTACTCATAATTTGGAAACGATTTAAATCTTTAGGAAAAAATGGTGTGAAGAGAAAACCTCACCTAAGATCAAAAATTTCACGAAAAAGCCGAGAAAAACATATTTTTAAATTATCAGAAGAATTTAAAGAATTTATCTCGAGGTAACTTTCTCGTAAATTACCGGTAATTTCCAAGTAACTTAGCATTTTAAATTTCTATTCATATCTACTGCCTCTACTTGGTCTTCACTCATTTTGAAAAAAAAAAAAAAAATTAAAATCATTCGAATTATCGAGTTTAGTTCATTTAAAAAATCAATTCGATTTTTCGTTCGATTTTCAACTGGACTACCTTTGAAGATAGCAGTAAATTCGATTTTTCGATTAATATTTTGAGATTTTATGACGCTATTAGAATGAAATAAAATTAATGATTATTACGTGAGTTTCTCCTTCCCACCAACCCGAGGTGGTTTTCTTCCTGACCATAATGAGTTGTCCTCGGTGAAGAGACAACTGCTCCTTGCTTGTAGCTTGGTAGGGAGCGATGACGGTAGCTAATTCGGGCTTCTTGCTTTTGAAAACCTATTGGAGGTAAATTTTCGATCAATGAAGTCTCTTCTTTGTATTCGATTTTTATTAACGGTATTAACTGTGTTCAGATATTACCTCTGAGCTGGATAATGATGAAAAGTCTGGAGTCATTGCTCTGTCCATCATGACTGAGTACTGAAATACGATAATTACAGTTACAAAAACGAAAACAAAAATTATGATGGAATCAAGATTTTCATTAAAATATTCATTGCGTATTAAAAATCGATAAAATGATAAATTTTTCAACAATATCAAAAAAATATTTCTTTTAAAAATTTAAAGCATGTGTGTCATTTTGAAGAAGTTGAATTTCAGAAGTGAAAACAGAATTTGATGAAATTTTGGTTCGTTAATTTCGAGTTATATATAATTTGAGTATCATTTTTTGGATTAATAATTTCTATATATTATTCTATTTCTTAAACTTTCTTTTATTAGATCATTTTTAATTTGAAAAAAAAAATTTCTATATTTTTCAAATGAAAATTGATTATTTTTTTTTCTTCAAATAAGACCTGAATATTGAAAAAAAAATCAATTTTTTAATTTGTAAAATTTTAATTATTTTTTTTCATTTTTCAACCGAATTTGACTTTACAATTTATGAACTCGGAAGCCGGAATCGGAAAAAATGAGATCTAGAACCCGGAACCAAGATTAAAACCTTGAACTCAGAGCCAGAAGTTTGAATTATTATGAAAAATTATTTTTCCTTTCATATTCAATTATTTAGTATTATTTATATATTTTATTTTATTTTAATTTATTCTATTAAAATAAATTTATAAATGAAAAATTTTTTAAATTAAAATTTTAAAAATTAATTTAAATAAAAATTAATTAATTTTTTTAATCATTAGCCCTGTTAAAATATTTACAAGCATTGTGATTTGTTATTGATATATCAGTATCGAATATAAATATCAAAATATCGATACATTGCGATTTACAATATTAATATCGAAATATATTACGTGAAATATCGATTACTATAATTTACAATACACAGATTTTAATAAAATATTGACATCAAATATTATTATATATTATCGATATATTGTTATATTGATAATATAATATCGATATACCGATATAGCGCGATATCGATTTATAATAATACTTATATATGGCATTATTATTATTATTTAATATTCGTAAAATTTATGAAAATATAATTATGAAGATTCACCAATATTACAATATAAAAATCCGAAATGATTTTAATAATTTGTAATATTTCGATATAAATTACAATGTCGATATTATATCGATATATATTATAAATTTTAGAATATAGTAATACTGTTATTATTTATGATAATGATATTATTGTATTAATTTATAAAAGTGCTTTTAGCCCACATGAGAGAGAGAGAGAGAGAGAGAGAGAGAGAGAGAAAAGATATAATAAATATTTATGATTTCGTGATGAGTTTTCCACCTCTAAACCTGTTGACTATCGAATATAGAGTTCCTCCACCCCCTCCCCCCAAATTCCAACTTTAAAAATTATTATATGTGGGTATTCTTTTTTTTGAAAAATTTTCATCATTTCAAAAATAATTATAGAGAGAATTTTCAAATTTGAATTTCAAACATTTTTCAACATTATCGCGGATTTTTCCTAATCTTTTCGCCGCTTTATTTTCGGAGAATTTATTTTTCAAGCATGAAAAACAAAATTAAAAAATAAGATTTACAACTTCCTGAAATTTTGGTCTGAGTTATGATCCACCTTATATCATGATGTTCATACGATATCGATATTATATCGATATTATTTATGGACGAGAGTAAAATAAATTCTATTTTAAGTACTTGATTTTCCAGTTGAGTTGGAGGCGCTGAAGCGCATCTGGGAATCTGACTAGCTGAACTATCCATAACTGGTGAAACCACCGGTTGCACCTACATATACGATGAAATTATAAAATCATCTTGCGAAAATGTATTGATCACAAATAAGGTAAATATACCCACCGGTTGTTCGGTTTTTTGTACATAATTGGACGGGAATACTCCCGTTTTACCGTTTAAAACGCCCGTCCACCAATCTCCATCTTTTTTGATTACTTTGATCATTTCGTTTTGTTCGAAACACAAATCATCTGGTTCAGTCGACTGATACGGATAAATGGAGATATAATATTCTACAATAAAAAAATTAAACAAATAAAATTAACAAAAGTGAATAATGTTTTCCACATAGTAACACATATAACCAGCATAATTTTCTGTACAGTGTTCATACCTTCTTCACCAACTGTTTCGGTTTCTTTGACGTACGACGCTGGAAACCAACCAGCGAAACCTTGTACATCTCCGTAGTACCAATTATCCTACAATTAATGGCGTAAAATAATAAAATCGTAACCGTAAACTCCACCGATGCGTTTTTAATTAAACACGCAGGCTCACTTGTTTACGCGAGACTGGTATTATTTCGCCTTTATTGAACGATATTTGATTATCATTTCTAGCTTTCCAATTATACAGCGCTTCTACTGTAATGTTGACCGATATACCCGCATCGTTGGTAGTCGGTCCGTTATCATTTACTGCTGGTCCGAATCCTTCTTCTATGGCAGATTCGTTCTCTGATATATTTTCCGGTACTTCTGCTATGTCCCTAAGAAAATGAAATGAAGGGTGAGAATTTAAAACACGAAGGAAGCATGTCTTTGGTATACATTATAAAATCTTGAATAAATGAACTCACTCTAGAGATGGGTCACCGTTCGTGTAACCGACTTGCTCATCATTTACTGGAGCGCTATTTAGGTCTATTTCGTCAATACATTCGACATAGGATTCGGGGAACCATCCGCTCTTACCGTGCAATTCACCGGCCAGCCAACCAGGTTCTGGATTTTGTAGCGTTGATACGGAGATGATGTCTCCAGGTTGGAATGAAAGTTCGTCGTTATTTCGAGCCACGAATTCGTACAATGCGCGGTATTTTTTGGTACCGGTGGTTGCTGCTGGTGCTAAAGATGTATGCGAAGGATTAGTGCATAGAATGGGAAAAGATCGAAGTGAGTTTCTGAATAGTATCGCTTACCAGCAGGTTCGGGTTCGGAGCCCCAAGCATCAGCAGCGCTCCACGCTGAATCGCCCCAGTTGCTTAATTTCGAAGATTTTAGCTCTAATACCTTGAGAATAAAATTAATCGAATTATTCGACGTGTTTATCAATATTGAAAAAAAAATTGAGAAAATCGATTTAAATTTTTCTACTAAATTTTCAAAATAAAGAACGTAAATTAATGCCAGCATTGATGAAATCTACATAAGATATAGGATGCATAGTACAATGCTTCTTCATGAGAGCCTCTTTTTTTCTAGAAATGGGAAAACTACGCTTATCTCATCTTCGAGGTGTTTTATTATACCTTTGGTTACAATTATACAGGAAATCTTGTGATTCTCTTTTTCAGCTATTTCACCTCAGTTTCCATTAATGGAATTTTTTGGTACAAGATCTTAATTTTAGTGTAGACGAGGTACTCCCAGATATTGGAATGTCCATCATGTTATTATTTTATGACATTTCAAGAGGCTTAGTTCAAAGGTTCAGTTTCGGATGTTTCGCTTTTCTTAATGACTAACAATTAATTTAATATCTTCTGTTTTTAATCTAATTTATTTTTTAGATGTTAAATTGATTTTTTTTAAATTTATTGATAAATTTTAAAATTATTTTTTTATGATTTATTAATTTAGACTAATTTTTTTTAAAATTATTTTTAATAATAATTTTATTTACGTTTATTTTTATTTATATTATTATTGAAAGAATATCATCTAAACGAACATTAATCTTTAAATTTAAATTTTTTAATATTGAATGATTATTAAATTCTCCTAATTTAAATCATTTATTATTTCAAATATAAAAAATAATTAATTAATATGGCAGAAATAATGTCTTGAACTTAAAATTGCTTGTGGGATATTTTTTATGAGTTTTTTTTTATAAAATATTTAGTATTAAAAATAATTATTATAAACTTAATAAATAATTTTTTTTTTAGATTAGTTTATGTAATTGAAATTTTTCTATTTATATTTCATTTTAAAATAAGAAATTATATAATTAACATATATTTAAATAAGAATTTATTTGTTCTTCATTTTCATTACTGTTGGTCATTTTTTCGTTTTTGTTTTTTCTTCTGAGCAATTTTTTTCGTCAGTATTCTTTTAAGCGTCATTTTTCAGAATATCATAAGGTAATTCGTCGTCTTCAACATTATTTGCTTCAGATTTGATAACTTTCAATTCAGCTTTGTACTTCAATATTTTTATTATTTTTATTTCATTATTTTTTTTTTATACAACTGAGTGCTCAAGATTTTCTTCGAGAACTTCAGCATTTTTTTTAGCTTATTCGTCAACATTTTCAGATACTAAGAATTCAGTGGTTATAAATGGAGATATGTCAGCAGCTGAATCTTCGTTTGAAATAGGTTCTCAAGCTTCTTGCATTTAATTTTATCTGTTTCTTCTCCGATATGTTTTTAGAAGGAATACCTTCCTCGAAATTTTTCAAATGTATGTTAGACGCCGATCTGCTTGAATAATTGCCTATACTGAAGTACCTCAGGTGCCTACCTGCACGCCTTATAGCCCGCCATAGGTAGTATGGAACCAGGATTGGAGACTAGTACTAACATATAGCTTAGCTCGCGGGTAGTTACTTGCGTCTAGTCTCAGTCCCCTTATGTGTTCATCATATGCAACTATTTGTACATGGAAGTACAACATATGCCCTTCGTTTCGATGACAAAGAGTCTCGAGGTCAACGACAAGAGCTAGATAAATTGGCTGCAATCAGAGACGTATTGAACTTATTCAACAAAAATATTGCGGCACCTTACAGCCCTGGAAAATTTTTAACCGTCGACGAAATGCTGGAGCCATTCCGTGGACGCTGCAATTTCCGTCAATATATTCCTAGTAAACCAGCCAAATACGGGCTAAAACTTTTTGGAATTTGCGACTCCAAAACCTATTATACGACGAAAGTGGAAGTATATTGCGGATTACAGCCGGAAGGTCCTTTTAGACAAAGTAATAAGCCTGAAGATGTTGTTCAGCGGCTGGCCGCCCCATTCTATGGAACAAAACGTGTAATTACCACAGACAACTGGTTCACGAGCAAAGAACTAGGAGAAAAACTAAAGAGCAATGAAATATTTCTTCTTGGAACTGTTAGAAAGAATAGGCGTATGGTGCCTCCATTATTTGTCTCCAGTTCAGTCCGCCGCCCAACTCGGTCAAGTATGTTTGGATTTAACCAGTTGGGGACGTTAGTATCTTACTGTAAAAAGAATCGAAAATTTGTATTAGTGTTTTCCACCATGAATGAACATGTAAAAGATGACGTCAATGAATCGGATCCAGAAAAACGGCCGGAAATCATCTTACAGTACAATGCCACAAAAGGTGGAATCGACCAAGTTGATCGACTGAAGATGATGTACTCAGTTGGGCGCATTTTACGTCGGTGGTCGCTGACGCTGTTCTTCGGACTGTTAAATATAGGTGGTATCAATAGTTATATAATTTACAGGAAAAATACCAATGAGCTTATTACCCGGAAAAACTATCTAAAAACTCTAGCGATGATGTTATGCCGTGACCACGCGAGACGACGCCTACGGCAATAAAAGAAAGAATCAAAGAAATTTACCCCGATCCAGAAGATGATTTACCACAAGCTAGACGACCCGGACCTAGAGAGGAGGAAGGTCTATGCTATATTTGTGATAAAAAGAAAAACAGAAAATCGAAAACTTTTTGCATAAGCTGTGAACGGTTTATTTGTAAAAAAGATCATTCTATTGAATTTTGCCCGCACTGTGCGCCACCGCGTTTTTGTCCTCAATAATAAAAAAATTGTTCTGATAAATTTTATTTGTTTCTTTAAAAATTAGAAATTGTATTTCTGTTTTTTCAATACCAACTGGTCTTAGCCTTATAACAGAAATGCAAATTAACTATTTCGATATTTTAATTGACCTTGATGTACAGCTAGCCCTTGCGTTTTCATCCTCCATAATTAAAACATTTGTTTGTTAAATTTTATTCATTTATCTGAAAATTTAAAACCGCACATCTGTTTCTTCAATACTAATAAGTCGAAACCCTTTTAAAAAATCGGAACCATTTTGATTATTTAATAGCATCGATCTTCCTCCTTTTGCTAACACTTTTAAATTCGTGTGAAATGAACCAATTATTCATCGTAGTTTTCCACAACTTTAATATTATAAAATCAACTCGTGGATCTATTGATTTTATACAAATCCCATAACTCATACAGTCTCAAGATTCTACCGACACTAAGCATAAGTAGATTTATAAAAATAGCTTCTAATATAATTAAGTGGGGAAAAAAGAACAAGAGTGCAGCGCTTCATGCAGAAATGTTTAGTACTACTTTTTCAACTAGCTTTAGCTTATAATGTATCTCTCATGTCTCGCACTCCTCTGTCCCCCTGTAGAGTTTGGTATTGGTAAATTGAAGGTAATTTAGTATGTTGGTATTCCAGAATAATCTTTAATATTTATTGGTATCGTTCTTTCTCCTCTCGAAGCGCTCATCAGTGTAGTGAAGCAATACGAATATAATATTTCTTCGGGCCAGAGTCAAAACCTCCAAGTTTAATTTTTAGTGAATTTAGTTTTTTGATGGGTAGCTCTACAACTTAACCCACTTCTCACCTTCTAAAGTTTTGATATGGCCCCAGAAATTTTTTGCGATATATTTACAACGATTTTAACTTTTATATAAAATTTGCTACTTTGGACTCACAAAATGTTGACTCTAGGCTGACTTTATGACCTTTGATGGGGGTTTTTTTTCAAGTAGGTACTCACAAAAACAAAATATGGTAAAAATTGCATTAATTGGCATCAAATTAGTTCATATTTACAAAAAGCGGGGAATCCCCGTATGCGCCTAACGGCGTAAAAATTTCTCATGCGACTAACGGCAGGTTAAAATTTAAATGAAACTACTGATTTAAGTATCTATGATGATAGAGAAAAAAATTGCAAAAAAATTTGTGGTATACACTTTTTGCCTATCTTCATTTTTGAAGGAGCTACGATGATTTAAAATTTTTCCGAAATTCCATTTTTTAAAATTTGATTAAAATCGTTCATTCAAGTAGGTACCTACGATGGTAGAAAATACATTAAAAATTGTAGTTGACACTTTTTGCCTATTTTCATTTTTGAAGGGGCTAACAATAATTTCAAATTTCCCCTTGATTTTTTTTTCTAATGTGACTGAAATCATGGAAAAATTAAAATTCAAATATGTACGTTTTGCTTATCTTCAGAATTGAAGGTGTTTCAGCAATTCCTAAAACTACACGGATTCGGTGCTAGTTTCATTTTTCATCTTTATATTTCAATTTTTCGTGAAAAAATTGTTATATGTAGGTTTTACAATGGCTTTGATTCTGTCTATTATTTCTCATTCAATCCTCAGCCTTTCTTCGAAATTTCTAATCATGAATAATAAAAAATCATAGGGAAATTTGAAATTATTGTAGCCCCTTCAAAAATGAAGATAGGCAAAAAGTGTTAACTACAATTTTTAATGTATTTTCTACCATCCTAGGTACCTACTTGAATGAACGATTTTAATCAAATTTTAAAAAAATGGAATTTCGGAAAAATTCTAAATCATCGTAGCTCCTTCAAAAATGAAGATAGGCAAAAAGTGTATACCACAAATTTTTTTGCAATTTTTTTCTCTATCATCGTAGATACTTAAATCAGTAGTTTCATTTAAATTTAAAAAAATATTATATGTTGTACATCCATGTACAAATAGTTGCATACCATGAACACATAAGGGCACTGAGACTACACGCAATTAACTACTCGCGAGCTAAGCTATATGTTGGTACTAGTCTCCAATCCTGGTTCCAAACTACCTATGGCGGGATAAATTTCATCTGATATGGACCTAGCTTTTTTGTAGCAGTGTTGCCAATGCGAAAAATTAATAGTAATGAAAAAACAAGATCTCTCGGTGGAAACATCTGTCCTCTCTAAATAGAAAAGAGGAGATCGCGATCACGCGAATCCGCTTAGGACACACGAGATTAACTCATCAACACCTTTTCGCTGGCATTCGTGAAACACCTATATGCCCCTTCTGTCAGACGCTGCCACTGACTGTCACCCACATTTTGCACCAGTGCACAACCTTCAGTACCATCCGAATAACTCTTAACATCAAAAACGACCCCACACCCATATCTGACGATTTTCAGGCAATACAAACTATCCTCGAATTCCTAAGACGAACTAAACTCTTCACCCTCATTTAGAAATCCTTCCGATATAGTGGTGTAAAAACCCTGGCAGTTAAAAACACCACTCAAACAAAAATAAACAAAAAAAAAAAAAAAAAAAGAATTTTTCTATTTTGAAAAAATGAGGTGGGCATTGGATAGAGGTTGATTAAATAAGTAAAAACTGTTATATGCACAAATCGCCTAACTTGAGATTTGAAGGAGCAGTTATCTAAAAAATCATCCTAAAAAATGTTGTTCAAAAAATCTTATAAGAACCACCACCATGATATAAAGAACCCTTCCACAAAAACGATAATGGAATGAAAAATTGTATATATCTTTTATGTTTTTTCATTTTTTTTATATCCAATCATTCGAATTTAAGAATAAAATAACCAAGTGTAAGCATAAATCTTACTTTTTCGAACATTTTTAGAATGAAAAAAAAAAAATTTCAAACGTTGAAAAAAAAATTAAGAAAGTAAGTCGTCTTACTTTTTCTTTTTTATCACAATATTCGGAATATAGATTTTCACAAATTTTCAAAATATCTGTGGTGTTCTCTTTCAAATCCACCAATTCGGTGACGTTATTGTTGTAATCTACTTTTTTGGCATCGAGCTGTCGAAAAAAAGAATCCAATTAAAAAAAGAACTTTCAATAAATTCAAATTAAATGAAAACAATCTCACATCATTTTGAATTTCTTTGACTTCTTCGCGCAACTGATTGACTACGATTTGCAAATTCATGACGTCGAATTTCAATTGCTCTTGTGTTTTGCTGTCGACTGTTGGAGCGGCATTTTTCTTCGCTTCTAAATTAGCTTTTTCTTGATTTAAAGCGATTAAACGTTGGTTTTGTTCTTTAAGCTGGTTCTTCAGGGAAGCCATTTCGCTAAGAAGGGTATCGCGAGTCGACCTCATACCATCGATGGTGGTTTTGACGGCGTTCACGCCATTCCTCGTTTCACCAGTTTGTTGCGACAGTTCGCGTACTTTATCGTTCTGCGTAAAATAAAAATAAATAAGTGAACATAGAGATATTTACTATTCTATTATAAGACAGAATGCGACGATATTTACCAAAGATTGAAATTCGGTGTTCAACTTTTTAACTCGTTCTCTCATGGAGGTAACTGATTCTAATTCTTTTTTATAATGGTTTTCTAAATCCGATATCCTTTGTTTCTCCCATTCTAAATAACGCTGCCTTTCCATTTCCCTGAAAAACATGTAACACCATTAGTACTCCGATAAATGGCGTTACACAGTTAATAAATAATCGAATCGCGTATTACTTGCGAGCGGCTTCTCTTTGTTCGAATGCTTTCTGTCGTTCTATTTCCTTTTCTCGTTCGATTTCCCTCTGCTTCTGCAACTGCTTCTCCAATTCCGCTTGTTGGCGTCTTTCTTGCTCCAGTCTAAGAATGGAAATACAGGTTACAACACGATTACGAGAGTGTACCGCAGTCGTAATAAAAATTACCTAATTTTCTCCTTTCTCTCAGCCTCCTCTCTTTCAATACGTTCGCGGTTTTCTTTCTCTTGGCGTTGGATCTCGAGAAGAGCTAATCTTCTGCGCTCCAACTCGGCTTGGCCTTTTTCGAAATTCTCTTTTCGTTTATCTTCGAAAGCTGCTTGTGGCGAAGTAACAGCGGGAACACCTTCGGCCGATCCGGTCGAAGAGATGCTGTTTTGGCGGGTTTTCTTGACAAATGTCGGAGGAAGTAGTTCCGGAGGAAGGGGAGATTTTAGTTCTTTTCCGGCTTTCGCCATATCGCAGAGGTACATAGCGAGTACGAATTCTTCGCAGGTTAGTTGGCCATCGCCATCGATATCTGCTAAAGTCCTGTGAATCGAAGAGGTTAGAGGGGTAATAGATGACTATTCTATGTCGAAATGATTGAGTATTTTACTTCATAGAACTCGATTTTGTTTAATTCTTTTACGAGTTGATTTTACTTTAGATGTGATGAAACTACCGTCAGTTATCCATATTAACCTTCCTGGGGGAAGGAGAGGACCTCTAGATTTTTATATTTTTCATTTTACACAAAACATGAGCTAATTTTGGCTCTTGTAGACAGCGAATGAATTCACCTGGAGACAAATGGTTTTCACAATTTGATAGCAAATTCATAGAAGATTCTATGGAAATCATGAAATTTCCAGAAACTGAAAGCTCGACATTTGATACAGAAAGATCAACTTTCATCACTCAATAAAGATTTGATCTTTTTTTCAACATTTGAAGAATACAAAATAAAATAATTTAATGTGCTTTCAAACGTAATATTTTCAAAATGGGGTTGAACTATCTTGAAAGTGTATGAGGCTCCAAATTCGGACAAAAAGTGAAAAAAGACAATATGAGTATGTAGCGTATCATTGTACTGGTATACTGGTACGCTGAATACGATTATGAACTTATTTTTCATTCTTGACCATTTTCAAGCCATTACCTCACCTCGCACTCGGATTACTGAAATTTAAATAATAATGAAAAACGCGTTTTCTTACTATAATTTTCATTTCATGTTCATTTAAAATTATGATTATTGACATTTATATTACTTATCAATTATCATAGTATCAATCTTTTTGAGTGTCCTTAGGAGGATTTGAAGTATACCCAAATTTCTGTAACATGTAATGGTTAATATGATGCGTCGAACATCGTTTAATATGTATTTAGGAGCGCTTATTCTAATTATGAATCAATTTTTCATCCTTTAAAATTTTCACCTCCCTCTCCCCCTCTACACCACCTGAATTAAAGAAATTAAAAGCAGTATTAGGAACAGGGACGTACCGAAAGGGGGGAGCCTTGGCTTTTGGAAAGTTGGTAAATTTGGAGTTTTATGGTAAAGTTGGTAAATTTGACCACTTGTGCAGTATTTAAATTTTTTGAAGACTAACAAGACTGTGCATCATATTTTTTGGTGGAGCAAAAAAAAAAAAAAAAAGGGTCAACAGTTGGTAAAGTTTCCAATTTTTGGTTTCCCCCCCCCCCTCCCCTGAAGAAGGTCTTCGGTACGCCCCTGATTAGGAACATGCCTGATAAAACGTAGTTTTCATTTTTGAGCGAATTTTATATCATGATCAGAGTAATCTAAAACAACATTCCAAGCTCGAATTAATATGATTATACGTCTCAGATAAAAGAGGAGAAAAAAAAAAAACAGGAAAGGAGGCACGTGACGAATTATTGTATAGGTATTTGGGCTCGTTGCATACAATTTCGGATTTATTTTTCATTCAAATCCATTTTCAAGCTTCAACTACTAAGTAATAATAAATATTTCACGATAATTCCGATTTTAGTGATCAAAATTAATTATGATACGGGTGATGAAAATAAAGTCATAATGGAATCAACGTCCTTAAATACCTACTTATCGAAATACTACATAGAGTCGTGGAGAAGAAGGCACAGAGAGAGCAGGTGCCTCTGCGTGCAGGTTCTCAGAGGGCTCGGAGATCTAAATTTTGGGTATTATAATTTTTTCAGTTATAATCAACACTTTTTCTATAAATAAAAAAACAATGGAATACCAACGAGGTCGCAAATTTAATTAAACAAAAAATTTTTTTAAAAACGAGTTGTGTTTATTGTAAAAAAAATTTTGTCCAATTATTTTTTTTTTTAATTTTTACCATTTTGTTTTATTTAATTTTCAATAAATTCGAAAAAAATAAATAAGGAGCCAAACTATTATTTTGGCCCTTGAACCGATTTTTGCTATACTCGGTTGTGATACTACATATCACGTTAGCCATTATATGTCGATTTTAGGATCGCTGCTTGGAGGGGGGGGTGTCCAGTTCCATAAAGTCAAGTGGGATAGATAGTAAATTGTTTAAATTACCAAAAAGTTGATTTAAAGACTTAAGAAGAAGCTCTTGGGGGGTGAGACACCCAACCCCCTCCTCCTAAAACCGGCTATGTCACATGTGAAAACTGCCTTTCTATATTTTTTTCAAAATTTGAGCGCAACAAACACCCTCAAAAAAGGACAAACCTATTTTAAAAATATTCCGCTGAAAACCCAACAAACTGTTCATTTTATTTTTTGTTCTAAAATTTTTAAAAGAGAACCCATTTTTTATGTAGTGGAAGTTGAGCTTTCTGCATCGAAAGTTCAAGTTTTAATGTTTGAAAGTTTTATGGGTTGGTTAAAATTTTCTTTGAATGGGCTATTGAACTGTGTATATTGTTTATCTATATGTAAATTCATTCTCTGAAAAATATAAAAAATTAAAATTGTCTTCTCTTTCGCTGGAGTTAGTCTTAATGGAACTGATTGTTGTAAATTTCTTATCTCGAGACAAAACTAACTCTTAAAAAAATAAGCGGAATCGAAGGCCATGAAGCCAGATTTATATTTTGTCAGCTGAACTGATATGGAATGATGTTAATGAGAATTATTCATCATGCTACACGTACCAAATTTTGGCCAAAGTTTCAATTGGTAATTGCGTAAGCACCATGATACCTCGAGCTTGAACACCTGTTAAATACCCTGTTCTGGAGTTATCGGCTTGATTGAACATTTGCGTGTATTTTAATTTCGTATTATGTGGTACCGCCCACTCGTAATTTGATGAAGGGGAACAGCTGACTCTGGAATCATTAAAATATTATTAAAGATCAGCAGATTATGTTGAACAAAAATTTGTACTCGTGCTTACGGTGTATCGCCTGCTGAACCAACGGTCGTTGGTATGGCGGGGGGAGAAGCTGCTCCAGGAATAGGAATGGGTGCTGTTGGCATAGGTGTAGGTGGACCCGGTGACGTGATACCAGGAGCTGGTATGCCGATACCAGATACAGGGATTCCACTACCCACACCGCTGGTAGTGATTGGTAATCCGGATGCTAGAGGTATACCGGTGCTGGGAATCGGTGGTATGGATGTTGCAAGTGGTATACTTGGGACTGCGGTGATTGGAGCTGGTACTCCGCTAATCAAAGGTTGACTGGGAGGAGGTATGCCACCGATGAGTGGAGCTTGACTAGGCGGAGGTATACCTCCAATTAAAGGCTGCGTGGTGATAGGTACTGCTCCGATTAGAGGTGTTTGACGTCCGGAAAGAGGAGTTGTAGTGATGCTGGAGATTGGTGGAGTGGTACCTTGAATTGATTTATATCTGTTAGTAATTTTCGTTGCACTTTTTCACGTGGTAAAATCAATCGTTATCTTACTTTCATTTTTAACCAAATTTAGTAAAGGAGGCGGTAACGCCGGAGGTACGTTATATCCTCGTAATTTCATCTGAATTAATTTACAAGCAGCTATAAACTCGTTTAAATTTAATTGACCATCTCGTGTAACGTCCGATAATTCCCTACGGAAGTGAACAGTGATAACAGATTGTTCGGTTATAAGTACATTAAAGAAAAACGCTATTTTACCATATAAACGCCAAAATATTTGCCGGTAATCCTGATTGTACGAAGAACCCTTTGGCATTTTCTCCGGTGATGTTTCCATCGATAGGTTTCAACGAATAAAACTGACCCTCGAATACCTTCTTCTCCTCTGGTGTAACACTCCAATTCTCCATTTTCGATGTTCGAAATTCGCTGCTACGAAATGCCTGTCTGAAACACGAACGGTAATCATTAGAACGTTTCACCATTTATGCATGATTTGGAAAGTACGAGGTAACAATTGAATACGAGCTAATGAACATTTTACCAGCGATAATTGAAACGGTAATTGCGCCGATAGAACTACAATAGTTACACAATTGCTGTGGGATATTGTCACAAATTTTCAACCCAGATTACATTAATAAGCTTGAAATTTCGAAATGTACTTACGACTTAAAGATTAGACATTTTTACGCGCTATAGCTGAATATCCGTGATACTATTATAATCGTGATGAATGCATGTATGAAATTCTGATTAAAAAATAGTTACTTATTGTGAAGGGTGGTTCTTTACCAGAGTATTCAACAACCTTCTTGAGAGGAAGATAGACAGTTACTAATGATCGTGTTTACAAGAAATGTGGATTGGATTCCGATGCAGTCGAATTAAGGAATTACTTCGGAATTGCAGTGCGGTATTAGGAAAAATCCCGAAAGATGTTTTTACCATGATAAATTTTATATCATTGTCGCGTAAATTGTTATTCTGAAACGATTGTATTCCGTTTATGACGTGGATTTTTTAATTTCACGATTTATTTATTGAAATTAAAAAAATTGATAAGCTCTTTACGAATTGTATTTTCCATTCATAGTTACGAATTGAAGGCAATTTCTCACTAATTGAATTTAAATATATTTCGCTTCCGTGGTTTCCTTTCTTGCCCCTTTCCCCTTTGGCTGCCGCATCTTCTTTTTATTTTACCTCACTTCACCGCGCAGACCAACAATGAGTTTAGGCTTTACGCTTTTTTCCGCGAACGAAATGATTCATAATAATTTTGATTCATTTCCGAATCTTTTGAATCGGAGTCATATAGCGATTCTTGCGGTAAAAATTTGAACTAAACGTTTTTTATCAATAACTCGAATTCGAAAAATCTTTTCTGCTTTTGTGGTCGCTGTACTGTTGAATTGAGTGGAATTATTGATGTCTCGGTTTTTTAATGCTGCAGTGCGTTTGTTTGCGAATATTTCTTCGAAGATATGTATTATAAACGTGAATTTCCTATTCTTATCTACAATTTCAGCAACATATTTGCTTAAACGTTCGAGTGTATGACCCAATTCTCACGATGTGTACATAAAAAGTGTCATTTAGTAGTCATATTTTCTGGCCCATATAGTTTACTGTTTCACGAAGAAGAAATATTTAGTTTTTATTTCATTATAATTTGCGTATAATAAACCAAGTATTATGAGTTCTTTTATGTAACCTGGGGTTTCCAAGAGGTTTGTAGTTATTATTTATCTCGATTTGATCAATTATTATTTTATAATTTGCGCCGCTTTACAGATCAATGTAAATGGATACTAAAAATGATGCTGCTAAAGCTGTCGAACTTAGTAATCGCAGATCACTTCCGCCTTCACTAAACGACGATTTCTTATTTTTGCGTATTTGCGTTCCTGACCTTAATATTCGAAAATGCTTTCAATTCAGCAAGTCTCAACAAATCGGGGAAATAAAAGAGCAATGTATTGCTTCTCTTCCGATGGTAAGTAATCTCGTATAACCGAACGTAATGCTTTACAAACTCTCCACTAAGCGTAATTACGTATATCTAGGAATTGAAGCAAAGTTTCAATTACGGTCTGTTCTGCCCCCCCACTGGTTCAAAATGTGGCAAGTTCCTTGATGAAGAAAAGGCTCTAGAAGAGTACCAATTTCCAGATTATGTGGCGTATTTGGAGGTATACTATCATCTTTTCACGCTATTTATCGTCGTTATTGTAAACATATGGCATTGATGATGACCTTTCACGTATCTATTGTTTAGTTACGTTTCAAACAACGAATTTATAAGACAACGAAAATAGACGAAAAACAGTTCAAAGCGGTTAATACTAGATCGAATCTGCGAAGGTTTATCGACTACATTCATAACGGGCAAGTGGATAAAATAACGAAACTATGTAACAAAGGACTCGATCCTAATTTCCACTGCATCGATACGGGAGGTAAGATAATTCTTTCGCTAACGCTGTACCGAGAATTAAATAAAATTGAAATAATTTCTCGAAAATTATCCGCTTAGAAACCCCTTTAACGTTGGCAACATCGTTAGCAAAACCCGGTAAAGTTCTGATGGCATTAGTAAACGGTGGAGCGTTTCTGGATTTCCGTAACATGGAAGGATCGACGGCGTTGCATCGTGCTGTTGATAATAATAATTTAGAAGCGGTCATCACGTTGTTGGAAATCGGTGCTTCGCCCAATTACAAAGATTCCAGAACTCTGACCCCTTTGTATTTATCGATAACTCGTAAAACTGACGTCCTAATATGCGAAAGACTGTTACGAGATAAAGCAACGATTGGTGCTCACGATGTCCAAGGATGGCAGGAAATTCATCAAGTATGTTAATTAAATTTTTTAATTCACTGAATAACGATAAATTATTGAATGAATTTTCTGCAAAGGCTTGTAGATACGGACTGATACAACATCTAGAACATTTACTTTTCTACGGTGCTGATATGAATGCTCGAAATGCATCTGGTAACACGCCACTGCACGTTTGCGCGGTGAATGGCCAAGAAAATTGTGCCAGATTGTTATTGCAAAAAGGTGCCTTAAATGATGCGTTGAATTTTGCTAATCAGACTCCTTATCAGATGGCTGTTATCGCTGGGAATTTAGAACTGGCTGCGGTTATTCAAAGCTTCAAAAACATAGAAGGTATTTCATTTGTCGTCTTTAGGTTTTATATATTGATCTTGGACAAATTTTAATTTGATTCTATTCTTGTAGATAAAACAACCGGTGACTCGTGTGACGTCATAAGTAATAACAGTTCCGGAATTGGGACCGCTAATAGTGACTTCACCGAATCTAATTTCGGTCTTAAAGTCAACGAAAGTACTAGCTCGTCAGCATCAGGTACATCATTATTATTTATTTATGATTTTCTTTTTATTGTAATTTTTTTTAAGATAAGCAGGGATAGCACTTATTTTGTCAAGTAAATTTTTTTCACTCGATATCCTTATAAGTATTTGTTTGGTTTTGGAATGACCCCACCTCCCTTCACCTTGAAAAGTTCAACTTGAATAATTAACACTACTAGTGACAACTTGGGGCAGAAATTTCGAAATATTTTGAAAATGTTTTAAAAAATTGAACTTGTGATTCAACTCGTTTTCAGTTTCAGATCTTTTCTTTTCTTTATTTTTTTACCCGCCATGTTCCGCTACTGTGGCTAGAGACGCGTCAATCGAGCTACCAAAAAATTAGCCAATCGAATTTTTCAAAATTGAGAGATTTTTAACATTTGAGTGATATTTTTTACATGCATGATGTATACCCAATTCTATTCAGTAGATGTGAAAAATTCCTAAAATAATTGATTGTGTCACAAGCACTGGTATGTAAGAAATTTTTGACTCCAGAAAAATTTGATATCATGCCGCATTTTTTTTTCACTTTGAGAAATTGACCCTCCATACCCCTCTCCTCCTCTATTTTCCTCTTTCAGAAATAAAATTTTAATTTAAAAACGATTTTTATAAAACCCTGAATAGTTCAGTAAAAAAATGTTGAAGTTTTTTCCTGGATGCGAAATTAAAATTAAAATTTCTTTGTGATGCATTACATGTTACCCAGAGGATTTCCTCCTTACCCCCTCCCCCCTCTCTTGCCAACTATTTTTCCAGATGAAAAAAAAAGTTTATTCTGAATTTTTCGTAAATACATATTTGTTGCCTATATTGAGATTCATAATCGCTTATTTTTGCATGTTTCACTACTTACAAACGCATATTTTGATTTTATAAATTGTATATTATATATTATCCTTAGTTATCTCGTATACGCGTTTCATTCGTTTAATCTTATTACGTTATTACTTATCAGCTGGAAAAGCTAGATAGAGGTAAAAATGTTTGAATGATTTTTTTGCCTCGATGACAAATAACACAATAATCTGGTTCTTCCGGCTGATAATGAAATGATATCAGCGAATTATAACATCATTTAATTACTCATAGTTGTCTATTGTTTGAGATCACTGTGATATTGGTTTTTACGAATATTTTTGTTTTTAAAAATTTATTTTTGTGCTCTACATGTTTTTTAGAAATCATTTTCGTATAAATTTGATTGATCCATTTTTACGTATTTTGCTTTATTCATTTTGAAATTTTTAATCATATTTTGAGTTTTAATTTTTAATTTGGGTGTAGTATTATCATCTTTTTATTTTTTTCTTTGTTTTTATCATTTTTTGATTTTTTTTTTATCTTTTGTTATTTATTTTTTCAATTTTGATGTGTAAAGATTTTAAAAAATTTCACTTTTATGTTGTAATTAAATTAGATTAAATAAGTTCCAATTTTTTAAATATTCCATCACCTTATTATTTGTTGAATTTCATTTTTCATTCTTTTTTTTTCATATTTTTTGTAACATTGAATTTATTTTTGTCATTTTTAATTATCTTAATTGTTTATGCGTTTTTCTAGATTATTATTATTTTATTTTATTTTTTTTTACTTTGAATTTATTACTTTTTTTAATTCGGATTTATTGCATTGATTTTCAATTCTTGGAATTATTTCATTGTTTCCATTATTTTTCTGTGTTAATTTTTTTTTTAATTTGCTTTTATACATATTTGTCAGTTCTAGATTTTTTTTATTGCTGTGATAATTATCATGTTTTTCAATTTTTTTCTCCATTTTTAATATTCCTTAATTTTTACGTTTAAAATTTTTCCCCCAACTTTTTAAAATACAATTTACTTTTACTTTTTTACTTTTTTTCTTTAACGTTATTTTTATGTATTATTTTAAATATACTTGAAAATATTAATCTCATGTATTTTTAATTGTAATTATTCTCATTTTCGCAGTATTTTCTTTAATTCGAAACATTATTATTACAGGTACCCTGGATGAAAGTTTCAGTCCAATAGCCAGCAAATCTAGAGCCTCGTTTTCCTGTTACGAGAATTCCAACGATCCCGTAATCTTGCCCGTTTACCGTCCCTCCAAAAATATGAAAGATCGAGCCGCTAATAGTAATAAATATTACGCAACCGCGCCCCGCCAGAAACCCCAGTAAGACGTTCACCTGGCTAATTATCGATAATGACTCGAATAAAATTGCTTAATTTGAATATGGCGTAATGCAATTTACAGATTATCCGCCGAGCCTAGAACTGTAGTGCTTCATAAAACGAAACGAGGATTCGGATTCATTTTACGAGGCGCCAAAGCAACGTCGTCGTTGATGGAAATAAAAACGTCGGAAATGTGTCCAGCGTTGCAGTACTTGGACGACGTGGATAAAGGAAGCGTCGCCGATTTAGCCGGATTACGTAAAGGAGATTATTTACTAGCGGTTGGTACTTTATAATGAACAAGAGAAGGTTAACGATGAGAACAAAATGAGCGTATTTTTAACGTTCGATATTTCAGATAAACGGCGAAGACGTATCAACAGCGTCTCACGAGCAGGTGGTGGATTTAATACGGAATTCCGGTAAACTGGTAACCATGACCGTGGTCTCGCGGAATGTTCGTAATTCCGTAGCCGTGTGCGATACGAAGTACAACGAATGGCAGGCATCTGCGCCTTTAGGATATGCAACCTTGCCTAATAAATTCAGAAGGAATCGTAGCTCTTCTACGGGTACGTGAGTGGCATATTGTAAATGGAATAATCGAAGAAACGAGTTCACTATGTGAATTTATACATTTTCAGGAGGCGTTGCTCCGTTACCACCTCGAAGAGATCCTAAAACTACATTGAGCGTTGGAAAAGCTAAATCGAAAAACGTGATTAATAAGATGGGTAGGCGTGGTTAATTTTTATCTTACTCGTATTTAAAAAAGAAGCTCGTAATCGTTTGTAATCGTATGGTAGGACATTGGGAACCGGATGATAAAAATTCGGAGGCGAATTCACGCGAAAATCAACCAAAAACGGCGTCAATCCGATCGCGGCCAATTTCTAGTCGTATAACTACCGCCGAATTGGAGGAGCTGTTTCAACGTCAAGCCGAACTATCGCCTGTTTATCATCACGAACAAGTACGGTTTCCATTGAACGTTAATTCGTGAATAACGAATATAATGTGATATTTTTTCACGGTGTTGGAATTTTTTTCGTTGTGATTTGTTCTGCGTTTTAAACATTTTTCGTTGAAGGAATTTTTTTTCTTTGTGTTTGGAATGGTTTTCCTGTTTCGATATGCTAAATTCATCGATATGGAGTTAACCACGAAACTCTATGCCACTTTTTTTTACGCTGTTTCTTTTTTGCATCTGTGAGAAATTCAAACCTGTTCGAAAGATCTTACACGTAAAAAAAGAAACTATCACTTTTACTCATTAAACAAAATAATTAAATTCTAGCGTAATAATCTCGGTAATTGAAGATAACATTTTGAATAATTTACAAAAAAAAATTCTTCGGTTATTACGTCAAATACGAGGGGGGAGGAAAGAGGTGAATTTTTAAATCGAGTGGTGAATTTAAGGGAATGATTTGTCTGATTTGTATCGGTAGAAATTTTTTTAGAGTAAGACTGACCGAGGAAGAGGAGTATGTGGAGTGAAAAAATGGGCACCAAAGCTTGAAAAACAATAATTACAAGAGAAATGATTTACAAACCTTTCATTGGAATAGGGCATTTGCGAGTTTTTTATTTTCGAGTTTCTCAGTCACCCGTCCCCCGCTCCCTTCCCCTATCCCCCCTTCCTCCCAAACGTGGACATCTTTCCTATTTTATCTTATTCTTTCTCGGACTTGAATATTTATATGTATTTATTTGACTTTTTAAAATTTTTGTTTCTAAATTCTCATCAACACTTATTACTTTTTTATTTTTCATAAATTCTTTTTCGTTTTTCGTTTTTTTTTTGTTTCATTTTTTCACATTTTAGATTTAATTTTGTTTATAAATGTTTTGATATAATTTCAGTTTTTTTTTTTATTGATTTTTTCTTATTTTTGACATTTTTTATTTTTCATTCTAATTTCAGACATCTTTTTTTCAAGTTGGACATAATTTTTTTTTTAAAATTAACTTTGGCTTGTAAATTTTATCTATTTAGAAATCTTCT
This sequence comes from Phenacoccus solenopsis, assembly GCA_009761765.1. Taxonomy (NCBI): domain Eukaryota; kingdom Metazoa; phylum Arthropoda; class Insecta; order Hemiptera; family Pseudococcidae; genus Phenacoccus; species Phenacoccus solenopsis. The sequence continues at coordinate 10,258,182 of CM019756.1, forward strand.
CATTTTGGGATTTAAAAAATCATTTTTAGATTTTTTTTGGAATGGGGTGGGGGGAATTTTTGGAATATGATATATATTTCTTTTTCAACTTTTTTCATTTTAAAGCATTTTTTTCGAACATGAAAATAATTTTTGATTTGAAAAAAAATTAATTTTGAAATTGAAAAATGAATCACCCTCCTTGAAATTTTTTTATGTCAATTCCTGACTTTTTTCATTATGAAATTTTTTTCAAGACTTGGAAATTTTTTTTTTTTTTTTTTTTTAATTCCTTTCCTTTTTCTGGACTGGAAATTGTTTCCCAGCTTTGGATTTTTTTACATGTGTTGAGTTTGTATATTTTATCCATTGAAAAAATTTCATTTTGAAATTTAAAATAAATCATGTTTTGGAAATTTTTCAAATGCGAAATTTTTTAGTTTTTTTTTGTTTTTATCAGGCCTTGGAATTTTTTTTCACTTGGAAGAAATTCATCGTTTTGATGTGAAAAAATGGTTCATCGTCATTTTTTAGAAATATTTTGGATCAATTTTTCAAATGCGAAATTTTTTAGTTTATTTTTTTCATTTTTTTGACTTCCTTCATTTTGAAGTAATTTTTTCTCAGGCCTTGGAAATTTTTTTAATTTTAAAGAAATTCATCCTTTTGGTATTAAAAAAATTAATCATCATTTTTGCAAATATTTTAGATCTTATTTATTTTCTTGAAAAATTTTCAGTTACTTTTTCGGAGTTTAAAATTATTTTCCATGTTTGGATTTCTTTCGAACTTTTTTCCTCAGGCTTGTAGATTTTATCTATTTGAAAAGTTTTATATCGAAATTTCAATGAATAATTTTCGTGAATTTTTCCATTGTGAAATTTTTTTGAATCTTTTTTTTTTTCATTTTCTGACTTTCTTCGTTTTGAAGTAATTTTTTCTCGAGCTAGAAATATTTTTTATTGAAATATTTTTTCCATTTTATTATTATTATACTGATTGTGTATGATTGCCAGATTAGGGAAGGAAAGTTTGACGTCAGAATCGAACGAAAGAGAGATAAGTGACGCTTGAAAAACATAAGAGGGTACTTCGTCCCTCTTTCGTTGTTATCTGTCTGTGATAATGAGTTGTGTTTGTGTTAGTGAAGTCACGTGATTTCTGAGGTTCGGACTTCCCTTCTTTATTCTTAGGCACAGTGTTTAGAATTTCATTCGTGTTTGATTATTAAATTTCATAAATTAAAAAATGAATTATCATTTTTGAAAATGATTTAGATTATATTCGTTTTCCAACTTTCTTCTGTTGAGGTAATTTTTTCTCAGACTTGAAAATTTTCTACATTTTTTATTCCTTTTCTCGGGGTTTGAAACGGAATTTTTTCATTTTTCAAATTTTTAAATAAAAAATAATTTTCTTGAATTTCAAAAATTTTTAGTTTGTTTTTTTTTTTAGAATTTTTTCTTGGACTTGAAAATGTTTCCTATGTTTAGAATTGTTCGAAAATTTTTTTTTATTTCGTCTGCTTTTGTTATTTTTTTCTATTTACGTGCCATAGAGGCACGGGTAGACGAATGATGTTTTATTTCTAAATTTTATTCTTACGCGATTCTTTCTGTACGTATATTACATATGTTGTGATGTTTTTGATTTCACAGTTCAGCCCAGTGGATCGATACTCGAATTCGAAACTCTCAGAGAAATCGGAACTACGCCGAAATTTCTACAGCGTTCCTGATCTGGTGCAGATAACGATATGTAACAAAGCTAACGAGCCGGTTACTCTGTCGCGAAATCATAAGAGCCAAGATAACGTTAACGGCGTCGAAAATCCGTCTACTGACGATAACTCGTCTCCCTCGCAGTCGAATCACATAGTCAACGTAAAAATGAAAAATAAAAATAACATTTACGCCCAACAGATAAACAGAGGTATTATTTCGAAAATAAAATTATAAATTGACAATTTTTCTTTTACTTGGACGTAATAACTTTCGTCTCGATATTTCAGGCATGATCGGAATAAATTCGAGTTTTAATCCTAAAAACAACGCTATTATATACGCCGTCCCGTCGGATATGAAGGAAATTCGTAATCAGGTATTTTTAGTGAAATCGAATAAAATGAAAAAAAAAAAAATGGTAATTTTTGTATAACGAAATTTTTATCCTCAGGTACGCAAAACGGTAAGTCTCCACTCGCATAGTTCCTTCAAACACAACCGATTCCAAAGCGGAGCCGCTCAAACGTTACAGCATCCCCGATATCGAAACTCATACGCCGCTAAAAACATGTACGGAAACATACTGAGTTTATCTCCGCCCCCCATACCGGACCCGGATTATAGCCAAAGCGACGAGGAAAACGAGCACAAAAACGCGTACAAAACGTGCACCCTACCTTTACCCGGTCGTAAAGCCATAGGTAAAGTAACGGTTCGGGCGGACGGCTCGATGCCGCGTAATTTCAACGTCGAAGAGATACGTAAAGCTCGGTCGTTGTTGAAAAGCTCGTCTTCGTTTCAAAACTACACTAACGCCACGGAAGATGGCGATAATTCGTCGAGCGGCGTTAGCTCCGATCAGGAGATACAAATGGCCGTCTCAAATGGCGACGATAAGAGCGCCACCAATTCGACGAATAAAACAGTCGTTCAGTTACCTTCGATGAACTGCGAAAATGAACCAAAGGAGAACGAATTGGTGGTGTTGCCGCCGCCCGAGTATATCGGTAATGTTTCGCCGGCGGCGGTCGAAGTCTTAGAACCGCCTCCGCAGTTCTCGGACGATAGGCCGGTGGTGTAGATGGTAGCGTAGTAATTCACAACGAACCAAATAATTTAGTCGTCTGTAATTGGCATTATTGCAGTATAAAACGTTGATGTTTATTCCTATGTAATTTTTCCTGCTCTTTGTAATTTTATTTGTAGACTCGTTATTTTTTAGTGTGCCGATGAAAGAGTAATCGCGTCAGGGTCGCGGTTTGTTCGCCTGTATTCCTATTACGGAGAATCGTATGCGTTAGATTACTTAATTGATTACATAATTTATGTGTAACGTTCACATGATGAATATTATAAATGTCCAGTGCCATAATAACCGTATTAAGTAGATAGGTAAATTAGCATTTAACGCCGATCGACGTTTGGTATGCTTTCGCTTTGTAGTTGACGCGTTCAGCGTATACGTTTCCTCATTGTTATCTCATTGAAGGTAACCGAAGCCGTCCCTGGTGACATACGAGGATTGATTTTATCTACGTGTTTTGTATTCCCATCGAATAACGCATTTATATTACGTCATTTTATCATGCCATTTTTGTTACGGAATTTTTTTTCACGTATATATTTGTTTTTTTTACAATGGAATTTTTCCTAGACATTTTACAAGCCCTGTCGAATGAAAAATCGTACCCATCTTCGGTTATTTCAATTCGACTGAAATATAATTTTAAATACGAATTTAATACTCGACGAGTAATTTTCATCGATTTTTTTTCTTCTTATTCTGATTCGGTGTAATTTGCTACTAACGATAAGATGTTTAGTTCGATGTGCAGAGTATTCCATCTCAATATGAGATCCTTCGTAACACATATAGGGTGACATTTATGTATAATAGTTTACCTACCCCAATTACTGAAGAAATCAGGATACAGAAGTTTGAGAAATATTTATTTTACCTTGTTAATGGAGAATTCATAAATTTTCATTTCATCTTCCAAGGCAGGTAAAAATGTGATGTTTGCACCAAAAAGTAGATTATGCTGCTTAGTATTGCTGACCAAAAATTAAAACCAGTTGTGTGTATACGTGACATAAGGAAGTATAGAAAACGATAAAAAAACCAGTCAATTTTTGCTTTGCTTCTTGTACCACCTGTGGAACTTTTTTTTTGTCTTAGCTGCAACTTGAAAGAAGAGTAAGGGGAAACGGACTCGGCTATGTATTTAAGTATCTATTTTCATAGGGTGCAAGAATTTGAAAAAAAGAATTACAAAAACGAATTTCATTGATAACAATCGAACAAGCATAGTTGAAAAATCAGATTTCATTCCGCTGTATGTCTGAAAATTAATTTTTGAAAAAATTTTAGTGGAGGTGGATTGAACGGTGTTAGTTATACATATACATGGCACAGTAGAGTAGAATATGAAGTACGGTTATTATAGTGTTACATGTGACACAACTGGGAGAGGGTTGTCTATGAATGAGATGTTGATTTTGTTGGTGATTCAATTTTTTTTTTTTTTTTTTTTTTCTTGAAATTTCTATTTCAGATTGATAGTTATCTTGGTGAAATCCAGTACATTATAAGAGTGCCGTAATGGCTAATGAAAAAATTTTCAAACATGTTGTTGATAGAGCTTTTTTCAATGTTATGCACAAACAAAATGAAAAATTACCATTTTTTCAATTTTATTACAGTATTTCTCCCATGTATTCTTTAGCTGACTGTAATGAAATTAAAATTAATGAATTAATTAAAGCTATTTAATTCAAATATTTTAAAGTTATTTTAATTTAATATATAATTATTAAATAGAAAAAACAAAAAATTAAAATAAAAAAAATCATGAAAAATATTTTTTATAATTTTTTTAATATAAATTTTTTGTTTTTTCTATGTAATAATTTTATTTAATTATAATGATTTAAAAATGTTTAAATTAAATTTTTTATCGTTTTTATTATTATTACTTAAATACTCCACATTTTAGGACAAACTGCACATTCTTACTTAGTTTAAATGTGGAAAAGAAATTTTTGAAAAAAAAAAAACCTAAGAAAAAATCAGTAACAAAAATGAATACTCCATTAGATAATCTACAATTTTAGGTTAACACTCTTATTCCTACCTGGCTTGAATTTCGAGGTGAAAATTTCCCTTGAAAATTTCTACGAAGAAACTTATCAAGAGAAATTAATTTCTGAAGACTCTTGTCGCTACGCAGAGATATCCATTTCGGTATTTGGGGAGGGAAGGGTAGGGGCGGGGGTGTGAATAAATGTTCAATACCTAAAATCAATAAAACATTTTTCATAGCTTTGGACGAAGAAAAAGAAAACAAAATAAGAAAAAATTACTAATTTTTCCATAATTTTGTACATTTTTCATTATTTTTTGCCAATTATCTCCTTCATTACTTGAAATTTTTGGTCTATAATTACATTTTGGTGCAGACATATTTTTATGACTCTGATGATGAAAAAAAATTTTTTAAATTAGCCGATACTAAGGTAAAATAAATATGTACTTTTGAAACCATTTTATTTCGGTTCTTTCAGCAATTAAGGTAGGCAAACATTCATACATAAGTGTTACATGATTAGCCCTATATGTTATGCGAAGGAGCTGAGACTGAGTTGAAACATCCCGTATTATTCAAGATAATCCGTGAACTTTGAAATTTTCTTCTTTTTTTCTGTCCTGGTTCTCTTGTATTACGACCCAGATGATCTGCTTTTTGGTATTTACGTGGTTGAAATTTTGAAATTTTTGAAATCCTATGCTTAAGAAGGATTTTTATAAATTATCGTAGAAAAGTATGAATTTGCTCACTACACTCAGCGAAAAAATTACTTTTTGAAATGCGCTGTGAATTGACATATTTTTTTATCGATGTCGTAAAGAACAACGAGTTTAATATTTACTATAAAATATAACACGTAACATTCCGATTTTTTTTTTTTCTAGCTTCGTGTGATTTTTTTCTTATTTGTTCCGAAATACTTAGCTAATAATAGTCTTAATTTAGACGTATTTTTTTACTTAATTAATTTTGAGAATTTTTTACCTTTTGTTATATATCTACTTAATAATTCCCCCCTACCCGATTTCCTTTTTCCTTTTTTATTTTCATTTTTTTATGTACTTAAAAATTATTTTACTTTTTTTGTGTTTTTTTATTTATATTTATTTTGTAGCTTTCGAGGTAACCCTTAAAGTAATAAAAGATTTATATAGTAATTGTGGATGTTTTTTTTTCACGATGGGTTATCTTTTTCGTGGTTTAGGGTATGACTTGTAGACGATGCATACTCCTTACATGAGTAAGTGTTGAAAAATGTGTATCAATTTCAAGTGGTATTCTCGTTTCATATCAAATAGATATGTAAATCTTGTGAAATTAAGAAGAGAAAAAGTCTCATACATTCTCATTTTTTTTTTTTTTCGTCATAACCTTCTTACTTACTCTTATCTCAATGACTTCTCATTGTGATAATCTTAGATATCAAAATAGCAGTATTGGTGTGGAGCAACATACCACTGGCCATTGTAAGCTAAATAGACATCTATATCGACTAGAAGTGGTGATAAATTGTAACTGTAGATTGTGTGAAACAAAAGATAGGAAAGAGCATTTACTCTGGGAGTGCCCTTCCTTAGCAGAAAAGCGAAGTGAATATAAATTAGGGTGGACAGAAGCTCAAACCATGGGCCTTTCCCAGCACTGACTGGTCTAATTAACTTCTTAAACTCACTATGATCTAATCCTAATGATGAAAGTTGATCTTGAGTCACATAAACTGATGCTCCAAAAGATGAGTCTTACTGACACTACTCAACTCACATAACTGAGAAGCAGTTGTTATATCAACATGTTCTTATAAGGACCCTGATACCAAGGTAATGATGAGTTCTGGGGCACCCTGGGCCAGAAATAGCCAAAGTGCATGGTGCTCGCACCACCCAGTTAAATCTGAACCTGATCTTTTTTTACATGTCGCCCACTGTATCCTGTTCTTTCAAACAATAAGACTTGATCTCATTTCATTTCTATTTTGTTTCAAGTCCAACATTTACATACCAAATTATCTAACGAGATTTAAAAAAAAACTAATCAAGTCAGTTTTTTGAATTGCTACCATTTTTAAAGCACTTCTTGGCCAATGGGAAGTACATTAATTCAGTGATACTCAAGTGAATTAATTGTAATGGAAATTTTTCAAAATTAAATTTATTCTTTTAATTATAATTAATCGTTTATAAACGAGTTATCCAACAATACACAATTAAAATTAATATAAATAAATAATAAAAATAGCGATTTCGATCGAGACCACAAAAAACAATTAAAATGGCATTTGGAAGTTCAACTTCGTAATGATTCGAATTAGCCAAAAAATATAAATAAATATTATAACTATATAGTAAATATAATATTTTAAATGGTTAAAATTAAAACACGAATATACACATAAAAAGGAGAATAGAATAAAACATTAAAAATAAATAGATATGTTCAATCACTCGGACTCTTCACTAGTGACTGACTCGGTTGCCACGTACGATGCCGAGAAACCTTTTCGATTCATGGTATTATCGGTTCTAAACCGTACCAGCAACGCTTCGTTTACAGAAACGATGTCAGTAGGGATCTAAAAAAATGGTAAAAAATTCATTACTCGTATAAATTTTCATTCCATAAACATCAAGTCGTAAACTATACTGACGATATTTCCGCAGAATTTTCCTTGGTATATACCGCTGTCGTCTGTACCCTGGAATATTTCCACGTAATCGTAGGTGCAATCTCGTTCATATTCGACTTCGAAAGTTAAAAACGTTAAACGAACGTTGGAACCATATTCAGCTTCGATGGTCCATTCACATTTCAAATCAGTTTCATAGTCGTGATCTCCATAACGAGCATGTGAGTAGAAATGTTTTACTCTGTTGGTGGCGTAAAGTCGCCCTCCGCATACTACAAATTTATACGATTTTTTTTCTAGAACGATTTTCATGAAATATGCAATGATGGTAATGTTGGTGAATTACCGGTGACATGATGGCCTTGAAAACCTTTCCTTTGAACTGACGAATCTGATTTGAAAACCATGTACAATTGGTTAGCTGACGATATTATAGGATGAGGTGGCTTCGATCCGCAGTATCTACCGTTCATGTAAGAATCCGTGGAATCGCCGTCGTAAATGGTTACGTGATCGTACGAACAATCCTGATGTGGTTCTAGTTCGAATGTATCGAATGCCTGAACAAAAGTAAATGTATGTGAAAATGGAATGTATTAGAATGGGATTTTAAATATGGAAATGAAAAATCACTCACTAATTTAATTCGATGACCAGGAGTTGTTATGAAATGCCATATGCAGTCTTTTTTGCTAGGATAAAAATCTGGAAAATTTGGACTCATTATGATACCTCTGGGAGCTGTAATTTCGTACTTACATCCACCTTCTTTACAGTCGTGTTTATTGCTATGTAACGTGAATCCGTTATGACAGGAACATTCGTAGGAACCGATTGTATTGTGGCATTCGTGTTGACAACCGCCGTTGTTGATGGCACATTCGTCCATGTCTAAATATTCCAATTATTGGATTTTAATTTATTATGGTTTTTATAAAGATTATTTTTGAAATTTAAATGAAAAATAACTATTTTTATAATGCTTAGGTGAGTTTTGAAAGAAACACTAAGCTATTACAACTTATCTGATTCTAGAAAAAGGAGTCCCTTCCAGACCATCAGCATTTGATTGCTCAATATTCATTAAGATATGTACATATTAATTTATTTACCTATGTATTTATAAATATGTTGACACATGGTGCTTTCTGGGCACGTTGCTTACATTTTTCAATCTATTTGGATTCTCTATATTTTGAAGTTTTTGGGATGCTCATAATTTGAGATAAGAGGGGTTCATAGATTTTCTCGATTTGAATAAATTCAATTTGAGGTATTTTAGACTCTCAATACTTGTAAAAAGCTCGCTATTGTGGTCTATGACACAAACTGTGATCATGTAGATACTTGAGAAATTGAAAATTACATGTACTTATATATATTTTTTTGTCATAATAAAAAAATCGAATTTATTTATAACTCTAAAAAAAAAAACAATTTTAGGTTGTTGAAAAATTATTCAAAAATCTATTCAATTTCTGAGAATTATTTTTTACAATTAAAATGAAGTTAAAAAAAAAACATAAAAATATTGAATAGTTTCAAAAATTATTAGAAAATTCCAAATATTGTGAATTTATCTGAATTTTTTTTTATCATCATTTATACTGGCATTTTTATTACAAAGACTAAAGAATCGCTTTTGAGTCGTTTGAAGGATATTAAACAAATATGATAATAATATCGTTTAGTTGAAAAAAGTGTAGATACTCATCTAAATCATTTGTATGATTTGAAAAATGGAGGAAAAATTCCAAACAAAAAACAATCAATCTAAAAACTTCAGAATGAGAAAAAAGATGTAAAAAATGGAAAATATGTGAAAAAATTGGGAAAAAAAATGTTAAATAATCTGTGAAACATGTAATGCTCCTATTACAGTAACACATATCCTCCAAGAATGTTCAAAATATAACATTCATAGAAACTTGTACTTTCCCAAACCCGAAATCCAATACATTTTACAGAATGATCCCACTAGTATACTCCACTTACTGAATTTCCTTCACACAACCGCTTTATACCCACTCCTGTAACTCTACTTAAACACGCCTCTAGCCCAGCGCTGTACAAGGCGTCAAAAAAAAAAAAAAAAAAAAAATGTTAATTTTTTCATAATTTCCTTCATAATCAACTCAAAATTTTGCTAATGTAACCTGCGCCTTAATTTTTTGCTGCTTGAGGTACTCCAAATTACTCATATTTAATAAATACTCGTAAAGATTCATATGATTCTTGGTGACAAAAATTATATAATAATTCATCAAATCTACCTTCGCAGGCTTTTTAATTTTTTTTAATTTTTTTTTTAAAGTAATGAATATTTCCTATTTATTTTATTATGTTGAATATTTTAGGCGAAAGTAATAAAATACTACCGGTGAAGAATACCGCCGCAAAACCAGATTTGTGAATGCTGTTATCAGATTCGAATTCGATTCGCAGAATATTACTTTCCGAAGTTATCACAGGAGGTAATTTCCCACCGCAGAATACTCCATGTCGTCGTAACGTATCTGAACCCGATCTACTCAATACTTCGACTCGATCGTAGTCACATTCCGCCTAATGAATTTAAAATATTAAATTATTATATTTTTTCTCCAGCCTAATATCTCAAAATTCAAAGTAAATATCAAGTAAATACGTGCATGCATTGTAAATAATAAAAAAAAAACAAGCCATTAACTACACGCTCATTGCGATATGGTTTTGCCTTTTGTAGATCAATTTGACCTTTTAATCGTACACGTCACAAAATGGCGCAGCCCATAACTGATAAGATCTTTTGGTTCAAAACAAATGCAATTATACGAGATGAAAATCGAATAACAAATTAACAAAACAAAAAGAAAATTTTTTTTTTCCAATGTAATCTCATTTCTGGATTGCGAAAATAATAACTCGCTGATTGGTTGCTTAAAAGAGGGTGAATAAGAAAATGGGAAAAATGTGATTACAACATCGACCATGTCCTATATGATCGCTGGATTACTATAGGTTTTCGTTTTGTAAGCAAAACCCTAAAAAAGGAAATAAATTCCAATGCAGTTTTGAAATGAAAATCAAAACCAAAGACAAGTCAGGTTTTCACATTATCATGAATATATCAAACTGAATATAGGAATAGCCTATCAAATTATACAAAGTGATCTTTTTAAAACAAAAAAAAAAAAAAAAAAAAAAAAAAAAATAGGGAAAAAATTTTTCAGTAGAGAGTATGTAAATTGATTAAAATTGAGAAGATATATTCAAAGCCAAACTCAGTTAGGTATTATTGCATAAATCAAAGCAGAAGCAATTATTTGTTGAAATAAAAATGCCTCTTAACTCTAGAGGTACCTATATAGGTCTACTAATAATTATGTACATCTCACTCAAGTGTTTATTAAATTATGTTCAATAATGACATACCGGGTGAACCTATAAAAATAAAGATAATAAATGAACCCTAAGGTATTTAGATTTATTTACACTGTGACGAAAAAAGAAAAAAACTTACGTACATTATTTCCTTCCAGATCGAAATGAGTAAAATTAAGCGTTATCTTGTATTGCGGTGGTGCTGTAATTTCCCACGTGCATGATTTATTTCCGGGATATGTTTCAGGAAAAGATGGACTAGTAATTGTTCCATTGGCAGCTTCGATTTTACCTCCACAAGTATCTAAATATTATTTATTTATTGTTTTTAATTATTGGCTGAAAATAACGCTGTGTTTTGTATATTTTTTTTTTATCACTACCTTCACAGTGTTTATTATCCGAATGCAGTTGATAACCGATTTTACAGGCGCATTCATATCCTCCTAAAGTATTGATGCAATTTTGTTCACAGCCATGATTAGTTAGTAAGCATTCGTCGAATTCTGAAATCAAAAAACAAAAATATAATAGTATTTATGTTGGTAGTTAATTACCTCTCCTTTGGTATATATTACTTGCGAATTCGAGTACCTTTCATGTAGATGGCTGAAAATCCAGCCTTTTGGACGGTGCTGTCGGATACAAATCGTACATATAATTTATTTCCTGTCGATTGAATATCAGGTGGTAATTTGTAACCACAATATAAGCCTATCATAGGACTATCTGCCGAATGACCATTTCGTATTACAACGTAATCGTAAGCGCAATTGTCGTGATTTTCTATCTAAAAAAAAATTGAATGTAAAAATACTGCATCAAAATGTTGCAGATTTTATTTAAATATTATATTTTCCGAAATACTTCAAAAGATTGAAATTTCAGAGCAACTTGAAAATTTTCCGGAGCTGTGATACGCCAAACGCATTCCTTATTAGGTTGGTAATCGTCGGGATAATTCGGCGATTCTAAACGACCATTTTCTTCGTCGATAAAAATATCTCCTCCGCAAATCGCTGCGTGTTGATAAATAATTGAATAGTAAGTATGATAAATTAAATCGACGAAATCAACGAAATATTCGATATTTACTTTCGTAATTTGCGGAAAATCCTTTCATAGCGGTGCCTGTACGATCTGAAGACACGTGAGTGACCAGCATGCGACTGCCTATCGAAATGATGAGTTCTTCGATGCGACCATTTCCGCAAAATCTACCTGTTGCAAGATTTCAAAATCATGTACACTCTGTGGTATAAATTTATGGTAACTGAGTGAATAGGATTTTTTTTCATTTACCTATTAATCTAGATTTATGCCAATATCCGTCTCTAATTTCGAGATAGTCTGTACTGCACTGATCCGATTTAAAGATGTCTATTTCGGTAATATTTAGTACGATTCGTTCTCCGTGTGTAGCTGTAATACGCCATTCACATCGTACAGTTTCGTTTACATTATTTAGATAGTTAGAAAAATTACCACTCTGATCTTGAAACGTCCTGCCACATTCTACAAAAGTTTTGATATAAAACATTTCACTGAAATGAAAAAATTGTGGAATTTGTTGAGTGATTTTATAACTAAGTAAAAAATACGAGAAAATGTCAAAAAATTATTGTTGAGTGAAATTGGTAAAGCTAAAATCGATGATACAGTAGAAGGTAAGAAATTAAATTGTTTTTTTTTTTTGCAATTTCGTGGAAAAAGATATTTCTTATTAAAAGTGGTTCTATACGTATTTTTGGTTACATTGGTTGTACAAGTAGGTAGCGGACAACCGGGCATCATCAAGAGGTTGCTCTTCATCTTTACATTTACAATTTACCAGTCCCAAACATATGCAGTATAGCAAGAAATACGTAGGCCTTAATTTGAAATTTCATACAGTGACAGATTTAACGTTGATGATGAATATTAAAAAAAAATCAATATACTGATAGTGAATTACATTTTAAGAAAATCTCTTTGCGCAAGTAGACGATATTGAAATTTCAGTTTTCATGTCAACATTTGTACATTAATCATAACAGTGATTCTTCATTCTCATACTATGAACAGTTTAATGATAATGAACAAGTTTGAGCTATTGAGTTAAGACGGTGCTTCCGGTGCTAATTTTTCAGACAGTATAATCAAAAGTTTGAAGGTATATTTTAAAAACTCTATTTTTTCAGCAAATAATGAAATTTTATGAAATTATGGTCAAAAAAATATGTTCGATAAGGCAATAAATAATTATTCTATACGAAAAATTACAACTATTCTCAAAAGTATGTTTGCTTTGAAGTATTATGAAAGAAGTACAATTGAAAATTTCACCAGTCTGGCTTCTCAGCTCACCGAAGGATGCTTCATGGAACAAAACTGAAGAAAAAAATTCAGCTCATTCGAATATTCAATTTTAGAGATGTACTGCATGGAAAAACCAAAATCCAATTTTTGCTTACCTACTAATAACTAACTACCTACGTGCTCTCTGAGGTGACGCACCGTTTCAAAGATATTTATTCGCTATTACACATGTCAGGTCTCCAACTGATTATATTAGTCAACACTCAGCACAAAACATCTCTATTTTTTACGCATTTCTCTACGTATTAAGTAGCCGCACTGATTTCTCATAGGTTTAGGTATTATGTATTAAAGATTATGGTAGAAGAAGTGACCACATTTTGTTTTTAATTGAGTGACGTGGATTTCTGTAGGTACTTTGTGTTGACTTTCGTAGGTATGATGTCTAAATGAGAATGTGCCAAGTTTACGAACAAGTTCAATTCAGCTCAATTCATTTTAAAAATAAAAATAAAAAACAAGAAGTTGGCTTCAAGTTCATTTTACTCAGGTTCAGTTCAGCTAAAATTTATCAATGAATTTGAAGTGAACTAATTGTTACATTATTCGCTCAGTATCTCTTTTTAGCTGAGTTTTTAACCCAAAACCGACAGATATTACAGCCTACCTGATTTTTCCAATATTCTGGTTTCATATTTGTTTGAATTTACTTGTAGATTAGCTAGTACAGGGAATAAACGAAATTGAGCGAAATGAACTTGATTTCGTAGGTTCAAGTTTGTTTCTCGAAGTTCATTTCATTATCAATTTATTTGGGTGAAATTTAATACAAGCTCATAAACTTGAATGATTGAACTTCAAGTTCACTGATAAATTTGTCAAGTTGGCAAAACTCCATCTAAAATATAAAATCCAGATTCCAGAATCATGCTTTTTCCTCGACCCTTTCCATTTCTTAACGAACTGTTTAAAAGAAAACATCGGAATGATACTTATAGAACCACCTGTATTAAAATGTAAAGTAAATTAAACTGAGAAATGACGAATTTCAGTTTTATTGCCTATTGAATCTTCAACATTGATTTTACAAATCATAGGTTTGTGACTTTATGTTTATCTCTTTATTGGGGTGTTCTGTGATTGATCGAAAATTGTGACGTCATAAAATTTTACGATATTTTATACTTCTTTGGAATTTTCTCGATTGCATTGTTGCCTGTGATTGGACAGTACTAGACAATACAATGTTGACATCACCCTCCATTGTATTACGCGCCTATATCGGTTTAAGTCAAGGGTTATAGCATCTTCATTCTTTTGAAAATGAATCATCAACGAATTATTTCAAAATGTTCGTTAGTTCGAGTGTGAAAGAAATGTTTTCTATGAAGAAATTAATAAAGTAGTATTTTTATTAGTTTTCGGAGATATTTGGTATGCGCGAACATGATATTAACTCGGTTCATTTTGTGTTACCGCAAATGTGATTTTTTGTGAAATTAGTGAAATAACGTACTTGATTAAACATGGATTAAATGTTAGTGTTACTTATTATCTAATTTCTATCATTTTATTGTTTATTCATCCCCCAGCAACAAAAGAACTAGATCGAATTTGGGTAAGTTTGATTCTTCATTCTAAATTGAAGTAGGATACTTATGTGTTATTATTTATTCGAACCGCTTTACCAATCAGTGCAACAGATAATCTTTTTACACGTCACTTAATGCTCGGAGACCACGAAAATACGTACTTGGGCATTTATACAGTAGTTTCGTCTGAGCAATATCACCCTCACTAAGTCTGATACGCTGTCCTATTTCCGGTCTGCGTTTAGTATTACGTATATTTTCTATCGGATGTATAGTATCTAAATAAGTACCCTGTGGAAGTTCAATAGCTTAGTATTATCAATACATAAACCTACTCCAATACTCTATCATCTCGTCATTATGCGTGCAAAAACATTAATTAAAACACTAAAATTAGAACTACTAATCTCTGCTTCTGACATATTACACGACAAAGTACGAGATTAACTCGTCGTTTAAACCTCGATCCCTGTCAGTGTCAGTGGTCTCAATTCTTGGCCTCAGTTTGTCTACACGAGTGTAGTGTGCGTTCGAACGAGTGGCTATAAATCACTCGCTATTATTCGCAACGACTCGAACTCTGACGAGAGTGAGAACGAACTTTCATCTGTGATAAGACAATTGTACGACGAAAAATTTTATCGCACTTATCGCCTACATATCAATTGCGTGAATTTCAGAAGAAACTAAAATTTCCATGTTATTAACAACAACACGAAAATTAAATTATTTCGAATTCAGCCCAATTAACCAGAACGAGCAGCATTTTTTTGGTAAGTCCAACGGTTTATTTGAATGACACATTGAGCGACAGCTACAACAAACGTCATGAAGTAATGGTGAAAGAATGATAACCTTGTTCTCAGAATCCATCTCGAAGGTAAATCCAAATCGTGATTAATTCGACGTATTTTTTGAGTAGAAAATTTCTTCGAACAGATCAAGCGTCGATTTTAAAATAGCAGCGTATTACGAAAGCCTTTTTAATGTAGTAATTTTTATAAGCAATGTACCATATTGTACTTATTCATAGCTCGGTCTATAATTCAATGATAAATAATTCGGCAAAAAATAATAATTCCATAACCGTATCTTATTCGATGATTATTTTTACGTAAAGTTAGTATCGTAGTCGCTTATAGTTCACGACCCATGAAAACAAATCGTTGCTAAATTAAATCATCTGTAAATGTATAGAAGCGCGACTCCTACTCGTTCGAAGATATTACAGTACATTAACCTACAATGTAAATACAAAATATAATCCGTTTACTTGGCACTGTTAATGAAATACGCGAGAGTAAAATATCGCCGAAATATTTAAGCGGAGTCGTTAACGTCAACGCGTATTAAGTACCACTGTAATTTTTTTTTGGTACATTTCATGAATAGCCCTTATAGGATATTCCCTTTCAACGTATTCCCCTAGTTGTTTATTCATGTCGAGATCAATGAGCCAGCATCTGTATTTGACGAGCCTTTTGGAATATTTTTAGATTCTCGTGTCTCAATTAGGTACCTAGGTTGTATTACTACAGATGGAATAGACAAGCAAAGGTTTTTAAATGGAAAATGTTTACGTGAATAATTTGAAGAACATACTAGAAGTAGCCATACATGGGTTGTCGCTACTACTCATAGTGTGTTTTGAAGCCCCTCAGTATAAACGATTTCGCTGATTGAAAATGCATTACTTTTTGAAATATTTTAGAAGCCTAAAAACTGGAATCAAAAAATAGTAAAATGTGTGATCGCACAAAGACACTTAATTTTTAAAGGCATTACAAGAGAACCTTCGGAAGTGTAGATCATCGATTTCGATCGAACGAAAATTGATGGAAAGTGCATCACCTGGAAATGTCGCCACAAAAATTTCAGCTGTCCGAGTTAATATGGAGGGGAGATGAGGGTTTAAAAATTTAAAAAACTATAGTAAAATCATAAAGATCATAAAAGAGTATAGAAGGATAAATAAAGAGTTTTGGGCCCGAGAATGGATTTTAACGAAACCTACCCAAAAGGTCACCCATGATGAGAAGATACTCTGACAAAAATTTTGGACCCCTGGCGCAATTATTTTGGGGAGAGGGGCCAAAATGTGTTTTAAGTTTATTTTCTAGTTTTTCGCCAGCTATACATAAAAATTTCACGTTTTTTTAGATCGATTCTAGAAAGTAAGGGAAACTCTGAAATTTTTTTTTTTCTAAATTTTTGAGGCATTTTTCACCGAGTTATGGCGTTTTGAAAAATTTGAGTAGCCATTTTGTAAAAAAATTTCAGAGGTACAGTTGCCATTTTTTCAAATGAAATGTGATATTCAGTCGAAATTATGTTATAAAAGTTTCAATAAGTTGGAACTGGTGCAACGTTGTCGAAAAAAATGAAAACTGACTTCCCTCGATAGCGCCGTAGGAAAAAAATTACATACGTATGCGCAACAAATTTTTACGTACAACTGGCGAAAAACTAGAAAATAAACGTTGAAAAACACCACACCCCCCCCCCCGAAAAAATTGCACCAGGGGTCCGAAATTTTTGTTAGAGTATTTTCTTATCATGGGTGACATTTTGGGGTAGGCTTCGTCAAAAAACATTCTCGGGCCCAAAACCCTTTATTTATCCTGTATTACCCTTTATTCGATCCATTTTGAAATTATCACCCAGCACTACCTTTCATGCGGAAGAGAAGTGGCGGTTTTTCACAAAAAAGGTTATTTTAGTGGTAGTGAAGTGATCCCAATATTGATTTTAGGGGTTGAATAAAATGTCTACCCGAAAGGAAATGCAATGTAGAATATTTCTTCCTTGAAACAAATTTCTGCTCTGACCCCTTACCGCAGAGTTAAAAGCGAAAAACCACTTTTTTGAGAGGTCCCACTTTCTTCCTGTGGTCAGCTCACCACCTAAGAGGCGGAACTTTTAGTAGCTTGTTATTTACACTTTCACACACATATCACGTGAAATTTAGTTCAGCACAAATTTTTTTGGGTTTGGCCTTTTTTGAGCTAATTTGACAGGGCTATGTATGTATATAGCTTACTTCTTTCTTTCGGTAAACATAATAACCCATATATATTAAATTTGAGTAATTTGAGATTCCTCAAGTATTCTTCAGATTTTCACCATCTGTCCTTTTGAATCTATTTTGACCCTTTATGAGACCATCAGTACTCACCACTCAGTAGTGTTCCCATAGGGGGGAGTGGCTCTGAGGGCTCAGCTCTTCTTCGAAAAATAATGCGAAACAGCGGAAATTCACCACTGAAAATATTAAAATATCGAAAAAGTCTCATCTCAGTGATCTTATCGGCTGCTATGTTTATAGTTCATTCTTTCAATTTGGCTTCATCGTTGATTGAAATACTTTTTTTTTACTTTTTTAAATAATTTTTTACGTTTACCGTTACGTTATACTATATTTAATTTTTGTAATCTGTAAGAATACAAACATTGTTTGCAGTAGTCAGTTGGTCAAATTTATTGATATCCTCGAGATATTTCTTGGCAACACCACTTCAGGCCATATTTTAATCTTCGAGTAACTTTACCTATAAAGTTTAAGCTTTGCAAGTCGATTTGATGAAGATACTATTATGGAAAATTCAAGAAGTTTTATGACTCACATTTTCTCAAAAAGCCATTCTCGTTATTACTCCCATCCAAATTAACTTTAGGAGTTAAAAATTGGATACGTTGTTATTTTCAAACCACTTCACTAAATAAAAAGACTTTAGGGCTCCCCTCAACACTCTTCAAAATTTGACTTGACTGTCATTTTGAGATGAATCAAAAATCTGAAAAATGTGCCCGGAGTCAAAAAAAGAGAGAAGCAAGGGGCAGATTGCCCTCGTCTCGGATTCTAAAAAGGCTAGAAATTCTGAATTA
This sequence comes from Phenacoccus solenopsis, assembly GCA_009761765.1. Lineage (NCBI taxonomy): Eukaryota > Metazoa > Arthropoda > Insecta > Hemiptera > Pseudococcidae > Phenacoccus > Phenacoccus solenopsis. Next base: position 10,276,735 of record CM019756.1, read on the forward strand.
TATATTTAAAAAATGTTCACAATTCCAAATTAGAATTTTTTTTTACAATTTAAAAAAAAAATCACTGAATTTAAGAAAAAATTAAAATAAGAACCCGAAAGTTACTTTTGCTTCACTGATAATTCCGGCTCTCCCTAGTCCTGAAAGTACCTTAATATATATATATATATATATATACCTAATTATGCAATGCGTTATTGCACCCTTGTCTTTATGTGTACTTACGGCATCCTATATTCGAATAATGATAGTATTTACACCTACCTATATCATTGAACTCGAAAAAAGGTGCAGTAATGTTGGTAATGTATTTTAAAAACCAGTTTGGCTGCAAAAAAGTACAAATTCATATACATTATTGCACCTGATGTAAAATTTGGTCATGTACTCTCTATGCCCTGTTACCAACCATCCTAGTGTATTCTCATGAGAAAACGTTATAACACCAGCAACGGATGCAAGAACGTTAACTTCGGTTGCGACAATGTGCTTGAAAGACTATCTCGGGTGCAATAATGCACAAAACTATGACGTATCATATATTTATCTTCTCGTGGTCTTTTACTCCGCATAGTGGTTCTTTTTAATGATTTTTAATTTTACTCATTATAATTGTATACAATTTTTTTATAATTTAATTTATTTTTTTAATAATAATTTTATTAATAAAAATTTATTTTTTCTTATTTATATAATTCAAGTTGAAATATTATTTCGTGAAATTAAGAACAATATTAATATAATTTATAAATAATGAAATGATTAATTATATTTAGTTTTATTATTTTGATTTTTTCATTTTAATAAGTTTTTAATTATTATTATTTTTTTTATCAAATTTTATTCATTTACTTTTTTTTTTTTTGATAAATATGTTTACAATAAAGTTAAACATTACATACATTTACAAATTGTCCTGAACGTCAAGATATAAAGTCCTCCCCCTTCCCCCACTCTTCTTTCCATAATCAGGCTGGAATAGCTATTTTTTCTATTTTTATTTTTTTTTTGGAAACTTAATCATGAAAATGAAAGCAGCTTGATTGATTACAAATCGTCCGAATCGTAAACATTTGACGTCCCCCCCCCCCTTCGTCCGCAATTTTCAAAATTTGGATAGTTTTTAATTGAAAATTCAGCTAATGAATCATTTTTAATCATTGCTCTTCCCACTGGTAGTTTTCTAGGGATGAGTAAATACTCATTTGGTAGGGCATTCAACTAAGAATATTTTTTTGCTTCAATATATTCGCTCTACGATGTAGCATTCGCGAGTGGAACACGAAAAACCGATTTCGAGGACTTTGATCTACGATGAGGCAAATAACGTGAAGCATATCGACGAGGACTTTCGTCGTGTTATTTCAAAAGTCCATTCGCACACTTCCATTAATAAAAAAAACCTCGGCTCGAAATCGCGTCCTTTTTCAGTACTAGGCGGCCAATCGTTGTACCGCGCTATTTACAAAAAGGCAGAAAAATCTAAACTGAAACTCACTTTCGAAAAGGTATTCCTGGCGTAGTGCATTATAGACTCGTAATCGTACGGTAATCCTAAAGAATTCACTTCATCCTCGGTAAGCTTGTTAAAGTTGTATTCTTGGCCTGTAATTAGATTACAAACGAACGTATAATTTTCATTTGAACAGATAACGCTTTAATAGCGTGTTTTCAATTAAATCTCGAAACTATTTACGACACGTTTATCGCTTCAATTATAACGCCTCTGGTGCTTAATTCGCAACCGCTCCGCGATAAAAGTCGTGTTCGCTTATCGGTCGAGTAATTTTAACGAGCTAATTCGAAAATTCCGCTCGTCATTTACGTAGCTATAGTTGCTTTTTTCGGTATCGGTTCGCCTTTAAATGCCGTCGAATTCGACCGAAAGGAAAAATCTCAAACGAAGCGGCCTTCACCCAAAGAAATTTTCTACCCGTTTGGGCACAGCTGACTGGTAACTCGAGAGTTTACATATCGCTCGAATATACCTGCCGAGACGCGCAATAGCTACTCGCTGTGAGATAATCAATTTTACCCTCACCCCCTCCCCCCTTGGCAGTCGTTCCTCGCTTCGCATATTTAACGCTTCTTTAAGTGTAGTCGCTGTTTATCTACTGTGCGCTGCTTTTGAGCGAAATTACGCCCAACGTGGTAAGTTTGGCAGGGTGGAGAAGGGATTTTGTAGAATTCTCCGAGTGTGAACTAGCGGTGGCCTGGAGAAGAATAGATGTATTTGTTGGCATGTTCGAGTGATACGAGTTGAGTGTATTTGCTTTTCATGAAGTTATTCGTGGAGTGAGCTTGGAAGTTGAAATTAGAGATTTTCGAGTACTGAATCGATTTATTTTTCATTATACGTAGTAAAGAGCATAGAAATCTCCCTCAGAGCGATTTCGGGCCGATGCTGTAGTAACACAGAATCATGACTAATTTTGTAATCACTCATTCATTCATTCATTCCTTATCTCATTTACTTATTATTTGTACATTTTTATTTATTTATTTATTTATTTATTATTTTATTTATTTACCATTTAGGCAAAGCGGCAATTTATCTCCATTTGCCATTAAATTTAAATCGAGTCAACCGAAGTTCTGCAGCGATTTATCGCTGTGACCTAATAGGTAGAGGGCATAATTTCCAAAATCTAAAAACTCCAAAGTTGAAATACTTAGCTGGTAGGTGGGTAGCTGGGTACTGTCAAGAAACATCCCTTATTAAAAGTTTTGGATCCACACCCCTTCCTCCTTTTTGAAGGTAACCACTTTGAGTAGAAAATGAATAAAAATTTTTCTTACGAGTACAAATTGATCGATGTAAAAATTTTTGCCATATTTTATATTCGTACGATAGGTATCCCCAAAAAAAACTGCATCTCTATTCTCGTTTATTTTTCACTAAAATGACCTTTTTCAAGTTTACTTAAAGTTTTTGGCTGAGTTTTCAACTTAAAAACGATAGTTATTAGTTATTACAGACTACCTGATTCGGGGAGGGGTGGGAAAGAGAGGGTCTTCAAATGTTTGCGTTTCAGACCATTTGTAATCATCTGGCAAATGCCCAACTATGTGATATACGAATATATATTTTTTTAGGCCTCGCGAAGTGCCAACAGGTATTCATTAAATTTGCTCAATACTTGGTCAGAAACTCTTGTTAAAAATTGAAAAAAATTATCTTTATTGTTTTTTCGATAAAATTCAAAATGGCGAATCACTCAAATTTTGAGGAAGGCTGGGAAGTGGCAGATAACTCAAATCTTTGGTTTTTGATCTCATGTGAGAGAATGAGTCACGTACACCAACATGTCTAAATTTCAGCTTCCCAAGTGTATTTGGAGAGGAGTTAAAGGAAAAAAGGACTTTTTGAGGAAGTTTCAAGTCATGAGATTTCCTGAATCTTCCATATGTCCTTACCAAATCTACCTATAAAGGGCAAACTTTGAGTGTTGGGTTAGTTGGTGGCCAGGATACGACCTCTTGAATTTGGATCAAAATGTATCCAAAATGGCGGATTACCAAAATTTGAGTAGAGCTTGAGGAGCCTCAAATTGATAAAAATGTAATTAATGTGAATTTATATGATTATTGGGAATAAGAAGTACCCTCCATACATGATGTTGGAGGGGAGAAGTAGGAGTTATCGACCTCAAAATGTGAAGGTTCTTGAGATGGCAAAAATTTTTATTTAGCCATCATGATAAAATGAGCCCAAGTGAATAATTTTAACTTTTCAAATGTATTTGGAGCTGATTTGGTGCAAAAAATAGTTTTTGAGTAAGTTTTGGGTTATGAAATTTCTTGAACTTTACATATTTCCTCAGCAAATCAAAGTGAAAACGACAAATTTTGTGCGAGGAGTTTATTTTTGATCAGAGCGTGACATGTTCAATTCGTGTCAACTCCCTTTCAAATGCACTTGGGAAGCTAAAATTAGAATGAGTTGGTCAAATAAGCTCATTTTATGATATGGCACCACAATAAAAAATTTTTCACCCTTCGTGTACCCCCCCCCCCACCACATTTTGAAGGGAATAACACCTCCATTTCCGCTCCAACATCATGTATGGAAATGAATGGGGAATAAATAATATACTTCTTATCGACAATAATCACACGAGCTCATATTAATTACATTTTTACTAATTTGAGGCGTCTCAGCCTCTACTCAAATTTTGATGATTCGCCATTTTGAATTCATTTTGATCCAAATTCAAGAGGTCATATTCTGGTCATCAACTGACTCTACACACAAAGTTTGAGCTTTATAGGTTGATTTGGTGAGGAGATATGGAAGATTCAAAAAATATTATAACTCATAACTTCCTCAAAAAACCGTTTTTTACTCCATATCCCCTAATAATGCACTTAGGAAGCTGAAATTTAGATGTGTTGGTGTGCTTGACTCATTCTCTCATATGAGATCAAAAACCAAAAGATTTGAGGACCACACCCTCCCCCTCCCCTTCTTCCCAAATTAGGTAGGCTGTAATAGCTATCGTTTTAAAGTTAAAAATGTTAAAAACGTGGAAGTGTTGTAAAATGAATAAATAACTACATATTTTATATGGTGTCTGACTTTCCAAAAATTAGGGATTTTGAGTTTTTTAAAAAACAAAACTCAAAAAATGATTGTAATTTGAGTATAACGACCTCAAAAACATATTATTTAATATGATGATCACTCGTTTCCTCGAAGCCCAATTTTTTTGGAAACCTTGGCTTTGTCGCTGAAATTTGTCATGCACGGTGGGTTTTTAACAAAATTACAAAAAAAAAAAAAAAAAAAAAAACAGATGAGACTCCTCAAAAAAAAATCTCGGCTAAAATTACTTCGGTTTTCTAATAACAAGTTTTGAATACAAAAAATTTTGAAATTTGTAGAGAAGTGGAATAAATTCCACTCCAGGTTGCAGGTGGCATATGCTGCCCTCCTTGCCTATAACAATCTCCCTGTCATGCTCAAGGAGGTTGTTAACCCTGGAAACTCACCGTGGGGTCCCTAGGACCCCAAGTTCAATTTCACCTCTCTTACAACTTCTATAAGTCCCTCTTGTAAAGTGCTACCTAGCGCTAAAAAATATTCAACATTAGGCAATTTTAAACCATCTGTGTAAAACATATTGCATAACCTGTCACACTACATGCCTTTTCAAAATTTATTTATTCATTTTTTCGAATATTTTTTTTAACAGTAATTTGTGATATCTTCTTGTGATGACGTAGATGCTCTCATTTTTTATTGATTTGAGGAATGTAAATAAGAAATTGATCGAAGTGTGGATTTTCATTAAGGTATACCGTGAATTTTTTCAATTTGCTAAGTAATAAAAAAAATTATGGAAGAGGAGAAATTAGAGAGAGAGCAGTAATATGACAAATTTTACGTTCGTTACTTCAGAAAATAAATATAAAGGTAGCGTTATCAGTCTAATAGAATTTAAGTTGATTTTTTACCTTGGGGTCCCAGGGACCCCACAGTGCGTAATGAAGGTGTTAAAATTCCTGTGCGTTTCCAAGGTTAATAAAAAGCGCTTTAGTAGAAACCTAAAACTATATTTAATTGACCGAAGAAGCAGAGCTTAAGTTGTGTATTATATAAGTCTTATTTTGCTTTTTATTTATGTTTTTGATTTTATTTCCGCCGTTTGTTTTTTTGTCTTCCTTTTTCTCCTTCTCTTTTTTTGTATTAATCCCGCACTCTAATCGCACCATGTGCATGGTCACAGTAAGTTGTAAAGTTTTATTAATTTTCTTTATGTATGCATATATTATTATGTAAATATAGTTCAAATAATTTAAAATTGTCATTTTGATAGCGGTTTTTTCAACTTTGAGAACTGAAATTTTTTCTATTTTTTTAGAAGTCATTTCATAACTTATTTTCTTTAAGTGCTTTCAATTTTCAAAAAAAAAAATCGCTTCCTTTAGAGTTCATCTCTCTCCATCCCCTTCCCTCTGATGACATTTTTTAGGTAGATACTAGTTAAGAACACCATTTCCTACAATTTAAAATAGTGTCCATCTTGTTTAGAATTTTTTTTCTATTCGAGGTCTTTTTCAAATGTTGGATGCCTAGACTGCAATAGTTCCTAGTTTCACGAATCTTCGAAAGGAAGTAAACAAAAACCAACAGAGTATGCAGTCTGGAGTCGACGAGTTTATTACCGGATAATTAATAAATATTTTTCTCTTCGACAATAGTTGGCGTTTCTGCGTGGCGACGTATAATGAAACGATTCGAAGCACTGGCGACGTCTGAGCTCTACAGGCTCCGAAGATGACGTGTATCGTAGTTTTGTGTATCGGGATCGCAGGTCTACTATAGGTGATAGATGGCGCTCTCGAAGGCGCATTCAATTTGGCATTTTTTAGAAAGACTGTCTAAAGGGAGATTTATAATGGTCGCACCAATCTCGAAAATGGCGCATAATAGGCGGATAACGATTGATCGATGATTACCTGCCATGATGTGTTCTCGAACTATTTGCACGTGGTTGTCGCGATCCGGTCTTGTGTGCTCGTGCCAGAATCCGATTACATGTCCTAACTCGTGTACGACGATACCAAATTTGTCGCAGCTCTTTCCGATCGATATAGCTTGCGGTCCATTACCACGTTTGCCGACGAAGGAGCAGCATCTGTATGGGAAATGTACGTATTATATTGCGAACTAATATCATGGTAATTAGGCCGTAAGCGGACGGCTAGATCTTACCCGCAAGGTCTCTCGGTGAATACAATGTAGTTAGGATGATCGGAGGGTATTCGTTCGACGAATTTTATGCAAGTGAAGTTCTCCCAATGTCTCATGGCTTGCTTGAACAACGCCTTATGCGGTCCGCCGAAATGTTGATCGATTTCGTACGGTATGACTCCGTAATCCCAAATCCTCTCTTTTCTAGCGGTCGCCGCTCGTTTCTTCCGGGCGCCGTGGGTGTCGCGCGACAGTTCTTCGGTGACCACGACGACCGAACCGTTTTTCACTTTATTCGAAAAATTCGGCTTGGCGCTCTTGAACTTGGCGCCGTCGTTGTGGACGATTTTATTCTTATTCGAGATGTTCTGTTTAGGTATGAAGAATTCGTAGACGTATTGGTTACGTCGATTCGCGTTGGTTATTCGTAACGAGGAGTTATCCTTCGATTTTGGACGATAAAGTTTGGTTTTGTTTGACGGCGTATTGGAATTGGTATAGGTGTAGTTTTCGTACTCGTCTAAAGTATGCTCATGTATGATCGGGTAGTATTGGTCTTCGGTTGCGGGAGTAATTTCGGTGGTTGGTTGGCGAGTGAAGTGCGGATTCTTGGTTTTACCGGAGTCCGAGCTCTTGGATTGGGCGGTGTTGGACATTCGCATTATGTCGCGCATGAACGCGGTTTTCTTAACGTTATCGAAACCTTCGGCTTCGATTTGCAGGCCTTCGAAGAGAATTTCCTTTTTGTATTTTTCCATCTCTTCGACGTAGCTTTTGTTGTTCTTACGCGTTTTCTCCAATTCCGCTTCGTATTGGACCATGGGTAGGGCTACGTCGCCCATGAATTCGGCTGTAATTAATAACGAATGAATTAGGTTGGGGAAATATATTTGTTTATTCAATTAGAAGATACTCGTATTAGTAAAGCTGCGATGTACTTCATCAGCCGATGAGGTGTCCCCCCCTTCTACCATGAATGGACAAAATATACTTTTTTAATTCGCAAACACTTTTTGCAGTGGGAAACTAAATGATATTACGTTAATTTATGGAACTACATCTTCCCTTCAATATTGAGAGGTAATGGAGTGGGCCAAATTTTATGCTTTTCAAGAAGTGGAGAAGGCGAAGTCGCAGTGGGTGCTAAATAATCTTGAATAGACAGCGTAAGAATTTTAGAATGCTGAATCTATTTTTAGATGACCACAAAATGAAGTTGATGTATTAACAAAATTTGAAAATTCCAAAAATACGAATTTTGCAAAAGTTGAATTTTTTTCTCATTTCAAGGTCATACTTAGTCATACCAAAGCTAAAAAAATTTTAGCTGAGTTTTTAACTAAAAAACGACAGCTATTACAGCCTACTTGATTTGGGAATGGAAAGTCGGGGAGCGTGGGGTCTTCGAATCTTTGCGTTTCAGACCATTTGTAATCATCTGGCAAATGTCCAGCTTTTTGGTATATATATATTTTTTTCCTACCACGCGTAGCGCCGGCGAGTATTCATAAAATTCGCTCAAAATTTGGTGAGAGACTCTTCTTGAAAATGCGCAGAACAACCTTTTTTGTTTTTCCCGATTACTTTCAAAATTTTGAGGGGGGCTGGAGAAGGGGCAAATAGCTTAAATTTTTCGTTTTTGATCTCATATGAAAAAGTGAGTTACAGACACCAACATATCTAAATTACAGCTTCCTAAGTGCATTTTGAGGAAAGTTGGAGCAAAAACCTGTTTTTGAGGAAATTTCGTTTTTTGCGTCACTCCTCTTGCGCAGGCGGATGTGGATAAAATTCGCTCAAATTTCGGTGAGGAACTCTTCTTGAAAATACCCAAAAGTGCTTTTTTTGTTTTTTGGATAAATTTCAAAATGGCGGATCACTCAAATTTTGAGGAGAGCTGAAGGAAGGGTGAATACCTCAAATTTTTTGTTTTTGATCTCATATGAAAGAGTGAGTTACGGACACTAACATATCCTAATTTCAGCTTCCTAAGTGCATATTGAGAGGAGTTAGATCAAAAAACGGCTTTTTGAGGAAGTTTTGAGTCGTGAAATTTCTTGAATCTTCCATATCTCCCCACCAAATCAAGTTAAAGAGGTCAAATTTTGTATGTGAGGTTAGTTGGTGACCAGAATATGACCTCTTGAATTTGGATCAAAATGGATCCAAAATGGCGGATTATCAAAATTTGAGTCGAGCTTAAGGAGCCTCAAGTTGGTAAAAATGTAATTAATATGATTTCATATGGTTATTGGCAATAAGATGTATACTATATCCCGAATTCACTTCCATACTTGATGTTGGAGGGGGTGAAGGCGGGGTTATCAACCTAAAATAGTGGTGGCGGCACAGGAGGGGTCGAAAATTTTTTATTGCTGTGTCATATGATAAAATGAGCTCAAGTGACAAACGTATTTTGGTTTTAGCTTCCTCAGTGATTTTGGAGGGGAGTTAGAGCAAAAAACGGCTTTTGGAGGGGAAATTGCTGCAGGAAATTTCATGAATCTTCCATATCTCATCACCAAATCGGCCTAGAATGGTCAAACTTTGTGTGTAGGATTAGTTTATGACCAGAATATGATCTCTTAAATTTGAGTCAAAATGGATCCAAAATGGCGGATTATCAAGATTTGAAGATAATTTGAGGACCCTCAAATAGTTATAATTTGAGAAATATGTGTTCTCATGATTATTTCATGGCAAGAAATACTACATTTGTGCCAAATTCAACTTCTCAAGTGTTTTTGGAAAGGATAGTGTAGGGGTTTTCAGATTTGGTGTTGGGTGTTGCCTGTGGTCATGAACGGTTAAGCATAGTTATTACTAAATCAAAACAAGCTCCAGTTAAAAACTCAGCTCCAGTAATGCGACATGGCTGCTTACCTTTTTTTTTTTTTTTTTTTTTTTTTTCAAAAAGCAACACTTTTAATTATTTTCACAAATAGGCTATTTGTTGGTCTTGTGTACATTATGGATTCAATTTGGGATTTTTCGGACAGTCGAGAGGCATATGCACGATTTTTGTTCCACAGGTGTTCCTAAAGTCTAAGTTCTTTGACGCTAAAAAATTTTTACAAAGTCATAAACGCGATGTTTTGGGAAGCTTTGTATGATAAAAATTAAGTATATTTTCGCTCTCGAGTCCCAAAGCGCGTAATGGAATTAGCATTCTCATTTGTCTTCATTTTTTGAAAATTAAAATTCATTTTAAAACCTCTACAATAGAGAAATTATTAAGTTTTATTAAATTACATTTTTGCGCTCGCTGGTTCCGAATCGCTTTGATGTACGATATTCACTTAAGTAAGGGTGGAGGGAGGGGTATATGTTATTTATTTGAAGCGAAGTTTAGTCCAAACGTTTCTTACATGAACTCTTCTTAAAATGAATAAGTTGAAATTTGTAGAGCCTGAGACCTCTATAATTCTATGAATGAGATGACATAAAAGTAAAACGGCAATTAGAGAGAGGAGGGGGAAGTTGACTTGGAAGTGATTTTTTTGTCGAAAAAATATCAATTATTTAAGCAACATAATACATACCTATGCCTCGTTCCCATAAAACAGTTGAAAAGGAACAAAAAAAAGTTATCTTCCCCACCTCTCGCCTAAAATCGGCGGTGAGGAGTTACTCGTCTGCGAAGATATACTATAGGTAGAAAGTTGTAACGAGAAAAATATGACTTGTTACCTCATACTCTTCGATATCGCCCACTTTTTTTCAACGACTTAGTTTTACCGGGAGGCAAAAAGAAAAAACCGTCCTCCGAATCCCTCAGGAAAGAGAAGACTAGTCTTAATTTTCGAAATTTTCCTATTTTCAAAATTCACGATTAAAATTTCGCAGTTCGACGGCAAATTTAAAGAAGGATTGTAATGCAGCCATACAACTTCCATAAATTGAAAGCTGAAATTTTGCAATAGAAAACTCATTAACATTAAAAAAAAAAAAAAATGGTATCACATTCAAAATTTTGAAAAATATCACATAATGAAGAGATCGTACTTTTTTTCAAAATGGGTGTTTCTTTTTTTGGATAGGACCGGTTGGCTGGGTGGGTTCATGGTAATCCAAAATTTGGAGAAAAAATTTACAATATAGACAAGCTACATATCTTTTTACAGGTACAGTACAACCTCGATTATCTGAACCTCAATTATCCGGATTTCCGTATTATCCGAATAGTCAGAAATGAACCCCTATTATTCGGATTTTCAATTATCCGGATCTCTGAATTCCCCAATTTATCCGGATAACCGAGTTTGTAGTGTATTTTGTTAAGTTCAATACATTAAGATTCCGATGGTTTTGAAGGCCGGTCTGATACTTATCAGTCAAAAATTTCAACAAATTAAAATAAGTATGATTTTTTCAAATTCTTTTTATTTAAGTCGCATTTAAGAGAGAAAAAAAGCGGTAATCTTGAGATGAAAGCTCAATAATTTAAGTTAAACTAGAAACATGACGAGAAGAAAAAAAAGTTTTATTATAAACTTATTTTTCATTTTTAGGACATGTTAGAACAACCCAAACTCGCTCCTCTCCCTTTGAATTTCTAAAATTAATGTAATGAGGAAAACTACTTGGGTTACTAATTTTCTCAAGTGTATTTATGAGAAAGTTTCAGCAAACCCAAATTTTATGTTGATTATGACATGTAGGAGATTGCTGAGTTAGACTTCAGCTCCTCATTCGGGATGAAACATACCGACTTTTTATAATTTTTCATCAAAATTTTGGGGCATCATGAATCCTGGGGGGGGGGGGTAGAATTTAATTTAAAACTTAATTTTAATTTTGCCAAAAAGATGAAACTTACGTACATATTTCAAAATTTTTTTCCTGTTTTTTTTTTTTTTATTATTATTATTATTTTATCGAATGAGTGTAAGAAAGGGGGGGAGTAGGGGGGAGATTAGGGCTCATACCAAATATATGTATTTACACCGTGCGACCCATTGAATGCCGAGCTTGAAAGCGTGAAATTCCCTACTCTGGTGAACAAATGTTGCGATTAGATGTTGGTAACATTGTTTAAAAGCAAAGACCGAAGAGCAACGAAGAGAAAAAAATGAAATTAAAAAAAATTAACTTCGCTACTGCTCATTCTTTTTGCTATGGAACGCTATTACTAATATCTAATCTCGACCTTTGTTTACCAGAAAAGGGAATTTGATGCTTCCTTGCTCGGGGTTCGATGGGTCACACGGTATAGGCATGATAGTCATTTCAAAGGCGCGGAAAATTTCTTTCTATTTCACTGACTCAATTGGTTTCCAGTTCAATCCAAAGAAAATGTTTTGTCTTCAAAAATATAATTTTTTTAAATTATGAAAAAAATTTATATTGATAATTTTTTCATTTCCAGGTATATAGGTAAGGGTAACATTTTGGTTTTTTTAATTTTAGATGAAATACTCGTATTTACCTATACAGTATTAAAGCTTAATGTGAAAATAGTAAATATTTAAGGTCATTCGACAACTCTTTATTCTGTTCGAAAAATAGCCAACCTTCATGATGGAAATAGCCACGTAATGCACTCTGGCACTATGAACCACGAATGAAAATGAGAAGCGATAAAAAAGGCGTAGAATTTCATGCACTTATATCACGTATATCACGTCGATACGTATTGGATGCAGTTGCTATGTACACGTGAACATCGATTAAAAAAAATAAAACTTGTATTTTTTTTTTATTCAACTTTCGAGTTTTATCAATTTTTTCAAAAATATCGTAAATTGACGAATCTCTAAAATCGGTCAATGGGAATTATTTTTGACGAGGAAAATTAATCTTCTTGATGAAGGGAAAAGAAATTTGTGACTCAAGAAGAGATTAGTCGAGTGAAAAAATCCTTTGACGTATTTTTTCGATAGATGTATTCACAGCTATTGGAGTAGTGGAGTAGATAAACCGGGAGTTAATCGGAGTAGAATGATAATACGATGTCATTTTATTTATAAACATTCCAAAGGTATATGTATCGATTATATCGGATAATTCTTTCTACTATGATGTGATGAATAAATAACTTTTTTTTCTTTCTTTCTTTATCAGTATTATACTTTAGACTATTTATAATGTTTTTCATAATATAGCGACATAAAATGTCTTCGAAAATATCTCTTTGTAATGCGGAGGTTAAAATGTCGATGAACGTGATTCAAAATGAGCCAAATGAGCGTATACGAGACGTAGGTGATAATACAGATAACATGAATAAGACTCGAAATCGAGTATAGGTGCCATAGCGACCAAGTTATAACGCGAATTTACGATTTATTATCGCACGTGCGAAGAGGAAGCTTGTAGTTAATGGGTTTCGCAATATCGACGATCGTACAAGCTATTTACTCTCGTTGAACCCTTTCGTAAATGAACTGAGACTTCTCATTCGTTACCGAGATTTCTCGAAGAATAAATACGATTTGTAAGAACGTACGTACTAATAAATCGCATCCTCTCGTGTCGTCGCAGATCGCTTCGTCGAGCACGTTACGACGTAACGAGCGTAGAAAAGGAAGCCTGCGATAATCGAATATTCGCGAAGGAATAGTATTTGGAAAAGTGATCGTTACCTGATTTACAAGGATCCAAGTAAACGTCGTCGGATATTTTGTGAGCGAACTGCGTGGAGAGTAGTTGTTGCGCGGTGAATTTGGACTTATATACGCGATGCGTGGCAGAGTGCTTTTTGAAGCGATTAGTGCCATTTTTATGGCTAACGCAATCGGCGGTAGTGGTGATCACGACGATGAGAAATATATTAACCACGATTAATTTACGTTTCATTTCGAAGCCGATAATATGTAACATTTTGGAGGAGAAATTTCACACCATTATTGTCGAACTGACGATTATAAAGGTAAACGAGGAATTAATTAGAATTCGTAATTTTGGCGCCAAACGTTTACGAAGGTTTACGAAAAAGTTCAACATTACACCGGCCAAGTGACACGACGATCGAGCATCTTTAACGGACTGAGGGAGCAAAAGAGCGAACTAAGGTCTAAAGGTACGATTGAGACTTTAGTTGTCGAATTTATCCGACTGTTTCCGAACGTGGTACGAGCGATGGTGCGAATGTGTGCGTGTTGTGTGGCATAATTAGAGAAGCGGTGGCAGATAAAGACATTTTAACGGTAAGACGCGGAAAGATGAAATATTATTTCCTTCGTTGTAAAGTGATGGGACTTTTTTAATTGGTGTTTAGTTGGCCATGGTGTACGAACGTCGCGAGGTTAGGAGTTAATCTACTCGGACTTGTGAATGTTTACAGATGGGTTTTCTTACGGATTTCCGTTTGGTGAAGTATTGGGCATGGGAATGGTGGAGTTTTTTCGAGAATTTCAATATCATTTTGAGCAAAGCGAAGGGAGAGGTGAAGAGGGTATAGCTTTCGCTTTCGAATTAGATTTTGGGTTTCATTTCCAAATTCCTTCAGCTCTGGTGAATTTAAATGGTCAGCTGAGATGGATGATTTGATTCAGGGGCGTACCGAGGACATTCTTCGGAGGGGAGGGGGGGAGAAAACCAAAAATTGCCAACTAATACCATGAAATTTTACCAACTGTTGACCTTTTTTTTTTAGTCTTCAAAAAATGTAAAAATAGCTGTAATAATACTAGTGGTCAAATTTACCAACTTTACGCTAAAACTCCAAATTTACCAACTTTACAAAAGCCAAGGGGGGAAGCTCCCCCCTCCCCCCTTTCTGTACGTCCCTGATTTGATTTTGTAAAGTGTTTTACCTGTACATCAATAGAGCATGACCTTCACCATATGAAGAGATTCGTCGTGTGATACACAATACACATGTACGATGGTTTGCCTTCCCTACTTCTTGGAGGAGCAAAAGTACCATTGTTTGAAAGTATTTATTGTGTTTCTCCTCAATGGAACTTCCTTCATGCCACATAGAGGGCAACTTCTGTAACATTCGTGTTGATGAGGAATGGTTAACGATAACATGCAACACGATATTGCCGAAGTTTTGCTTTGTTTTGCTAGATCTGTACTCTTGTTACTCGTTTTATATTGTCTATTTTCATCGATGCGATACCACTAAGTATGGCTAGTGAGATCGGATTAAAACCCTCAAACTGCGCACGTGGTGAAATTCATCACCTCAACAATTTTAAGGCGCGTTATAGGCAATATGGTAAGCGCGACGTACTCCGAAGCTCGCGTGCGAGAATTTTCTTCACTCTTTTAGCGTAATAAGCTGTACCTCGCATTTTCCCCCTCAGGAGGGGTGTGAACGGTGTGATCAAAGGTATTTTTTTTTTTTTTTTTTGGAAATTAAAATTAAATATAAAAATTTTCAATACTTTTAGTAAAAAATGGTAATCAATAGCATGATAGTATGTTTTATGATGAATTTATGAAGATTATTCAATTTTTAAGACGATAAAAAATTTGTTATTCAAGTCATTTTTTTGCGGTAGTTGGTAACACTGCTTGTTTATTCTGTCAATCCTGTAAACTGTCTATCATGTTGTTGTTGCTACGATTTAAGGAAATTTTTACCTTGCTTCATCATCTGTAGACCAAATAATAATGCTGTAGTTAATTTTTAATATTTTTCGAGCGTGAATTCAGTAGGTTAATCATTTGGTTTGATTCGCGTCGAAAATTTTTTGATTTATATTTCAACTCTAAAGAATATATTGGGTAAATCATTGATATCGGAAAATCCATTAGACCAAAAATGAGTGAATTTGGAGAAAGGAAGGGTGGGGGATTTTATAATTTGTAAGTGTCACATCTTCACGTACAGTTTTGTGATGGTGTTAATTTCGAATTGGATATTAGTTTTTCAATGATTTACATGTGATGTGGAATAAGAAAATGGGGTCAAGAGCAAAAAATTCGTTTTCGAGTTATTGGCGGTTTTGGGTATTTTGGTCATTAAAAAACGATTGTGAATGTTTTTAGACCTCCAGGAAGCTTACATTACCCTTAAAAACGGAATTTGAATAAAACACTTTTTTTCTAGCAATCCCCTTTTTGGGAAATGACGAAATGAGGTTAACGTAACGGTGGAATCAGAGAATGAGGTTCAAGAAAAAAATCCTGTTCAGAAGCAAAAAGTACCCGAAATTTTTTATTTTATTTTCAACCAAGTTTCATGAAGGTGCGAGGTATATATACGTTCAGTATTACAAGAGAAAATGTAAAAAAATTCCCCTAAAAAAATACGTGGTCAAACTTTAAACCTAATTTCCATTTTTTGTTTTGCTGAACTAATTTTATCAACATTTTACGAAAACAAAGTTGCGTGATTTGAAATTACTTTATTTGCTAAATTTAAAACTGTGTAAGTACGGCAAACCTCTCTCTTCTGGTTGAGGTTACTTACAAGTTATAATTAATATTGATGGATTATAAAACTAAAAACTTGGTTAATTCATATCAATATTATTTATTTATTACCTGTAGGTATGATACACAGCTTCACTAGAGTAGGTAAGTTAATGATATAGGTATTTTAGTAATACTAACTAGATGTCTACGTAATAAATGTATATTATATGATAATGGATTATAATTAAAGATGTTTAAACTTAAAAATTATTATACTTTAATTAACGAGGAACTTCGCTAGTGAATTTGGAAAATACATGATTGGAATGGTAGATTCGTAGATTGAGTAACAATGTTTTGTTACATATATGTTTTATGTTTCGAACTATTTTTATGTTTCAAAAAATATTGCCATATATTTTAAAACTTGATTCATCCAATGCATTAGCTACTGCTGTATCCATTGCTTTAATATATAATACTTAGTGTTGAGAAAGTCTTCTTCTTCTTCTTATTATTATTAAAATAAATATAAATGAAAACACTCGATCTTGGTCAAAAAGAAAAATAACGTTTATTTAACGAACTACACTGGTAGATTTTTACTTAACGACTAGCTGATCAGCCGCGTTCATCATACGAGATTGGGCGAAAAAACCTATCGCTACCAGATAGGAAAAACCTTATCTCGTATTCTTGCGGAGACCAGCACAACGACTATAAAAATTTATTTTTTATTCAAAACTTCACACTTAGTATCCCACAAGTAGGAAAAATAATAATAATAATAATAATATTTTGCTATCATTAGGTAGGTATAGATATAATTACTCGTATTATTAATTATAATGAATTAGGCTTATAAATAAATGAAGAATCTTAAACAAACAAATTAATAACCTTAACTTTAATAAATAAATAAATGAATAAATGAATGAATGAATGAGTAAATAAATAAATAAATAAATAAATAAATAAATGAATAAATGAATGAATAAATAAATAAATGAATAAATTAATGAATGAATGAATGAATGAATGAATAAATAAATAAATAAATAAATAAATAAAAGAACCTTAAACAAACATATTAATAAACTTAAGCATAAATAATTAATGTATAAATAAAGAACCTTAAACAAAAAAAATAATAATAACCTTAATTATGATAAATCAACATAAAGAAATCAAAGGAACATGGGTTAAAAAATTGATAATTTAAATTACAGAAATTTCCATGGTATATTTTGAGAATAGGTATATGATTACAATTGGAAAATCTAATATCATCAATATTTTTCTACTTCAATGAAAACAATGCTTAATACCATTGCAGTTAATTGTAAGCCAAAATATTTTTTTCCTGCCATTTTATTCTAAATGATTAGGCAGCATAAATTAGAATGATCTTTCATGAATTATAAATAAAGTAATTATTGCTGGATGAAAATAAAATAAAATCTTTGACTCGGATTTTGTTGTGAAGCAATTTCGTTTCCTACGCAAAATTCATAGATGCATAGATTGCTTTCAGTTGGGTAACTTTCTTTACAGTTGCTTTCAAACAATGGAAAAAATTGAAGGTATTCCTTTTGAAATTTAGGCAATTCATTTTTTTAATAAGAAAAAACTTACGAGTTTATCCCTTTCATTTAAAAAAAAAAAAATTTCGTGATGCCCCATGGCCCTCCAAAAAAATCTGAAATAGTATACTAGATAAACTAAAAAATTACTAACGTTTAGTTATTTCAACATACCTGAATAAATCAAATAGCCTTAAACTGATGAATGAATGATCTTAATTATGATTAATTAATTAATGTAAATGAATAAAAGAAACTTAATATATGAAATGTGTGTAGCTTAAATTATCAAGTGATTTTTATGATGCACTTTCAAGATGTAAAATTAGAATGAAAAATTGAGTGATGATATTTCTCCGTTAATATTTTTGTACTTATTTCGAAGAAAACCATGATTGATTGATTACTCCTGCAGTTGCTTGAAAACCAATATAATTATTGTTTCTGGCTATTTTATTCTCAACGTATAAAAGAATAGGTATTATTTGTTGAGAAGAAAAAAACAAAATCTTCAAATTCAGATGTTGTGGAGCAATTTTATCGTAAATGCAATAATGCTATGCCGCGGGCAAGTTGAGTTCTATTCTTTTTTGTAATTTTCAAGAAAAAAAAAAATGAAATTTCCTTTGCATCCATTATGTAATTTTTACAATTATAAAACTTCTCGCTCATCGGTGCTCTCCCCTCTCCATCAAAAAAAAAAAGAAATGCTGGTTAGTCGTCCTTATGGCTAACATACAGAACATTAGCGCTTTTGAATTCATTCAATAAAGCTGAAAAAAGAACGATGTACATAATTATGAAAGTAGATTTGTGGATAGTGGATGATGTGATTTCTTGTATGTTTATGAAGAGTCTACCAGAATTACAAGAAATTTACAAACAAATACAGTTCCGAACAATCATGCTGACTATATCGGATGAAAACCTTGGAAATGTCGATTTTTAGACTCTTTGTGTTATATTAGTAACTTTTTTTTAATGTATTGCCATCGCTAAGAATGAGGTTTCTTAGTTGCATTAATTTTTTTATTACAAAGAAAAGATAATGTAAGCAGCAATGCGCAATTTTCGGAGTTCAGTTTTTAATTGGACTTGTTGTGGTTTGAAAATTACATTGCTACCTCGTTCATGCCTACAGGCCACACCCTGCACCGAGTCTGAAAACCTTCACCCTATCCCTTTCAAAACTACCAAAGAATTTGAATTTAGAATGCGATTCCTGATATGCACTACTTCTTGCTCACAGTAATTATATGAGGCCATATTTTTCAAATTCTATCTATTTGAGGCTTTCTCAATCTTCCTCAAATTTTGACCCAAATTCAAGGTGTCATATTCGTCCAATGCCAGGTCTGAAAACCTTCATCCTCAACCACTTCCTCAACTACCTAAAAAATTGAATTTAGTATGATTTAGGATATGCAGTAAGTTTTGCATACGTTAATCATATAAGCTAATAAGTATTTTTCAAATTTTAACTAGTTGAGGTTTTCCCAGCCTTCCTCAAATTTATATGCGGGTTGCCAAGTTACCCTACATACAAAGTTTGACCTGTTTAGGTTGAGTTGGTGACGAGATATGGGTAATTATTCATGAAATTTCCTAACCTAACCTAACCGAATAGCTTTTTTTTTGTAATTCTGCAATTCAGTGTCTGATAATTACTATTTACTCTGTAGGTATTATATAAAATTTTCTTAATGTATCTATAATGTAATAATGCGTTTACTTTCTAAGCCTGTATTTATTCTTCCTTGGTTTTCACTTATGAATGTATCGATGTCAGCTATAAATAAGGTAAAAATATTCGATATAATCAAGCATGTACCAAGATTATGATTATTAATTATCTAGGTATTCGTAAAAATTTCGTATAGATAGTATAGCTGCATATACGTGTACATTACTATGTAGACTAAGAATTGGTGTACAAAATGCCATTTTTATGTTCAAAGATTGACTGAAAAGAAGTCTGTAATGGTTGACGTGCTTTTAAAAGTGAAATTTTGTTCTTGTGAAAATAATACGATGACAGCAACAGCTCCCATGAGTATAGAGGCTCCAACTTTCATAAAAAATGTACAAAAAATGATCGAGGAAACGGTTTTTGGTAAATTTGTCGAAAGTGTTACAGCAAATAACAGCGGTAGCGTCCTTTATATAACACAATGTGTAGCAAGATGCCATATTGCCATGCTAGGTTAAACCATTTCGACTGACCGCTTAGAAATTGAAATAAATTCCTATTGGTTTTCCCAGCCACAAGAGTCTGAGAACAACAACCTATGAAAATAAGAAATATTCGGTTCCGAATGACGTCAATATGAGCCACTAAATGTTCATGTGGACTTATCACTTTTGTGGTATAAGAGCCAGATCAAAGTGGTTTGACCTATAACAGGTTAAACCATTCCGGCTGGCCACCAAGAAATTTTAATAAATTTCTATTGGTTCTCCCAGCCACAAGAGTCTGAGATGGTCTGAGAACAACAACCAATTAAATAAAAAATATTTGGTTCTGAATGACGTCAATATGAGCAGCTAAATGTACATGTGGACTTATCACTTTTGCGGTGTAAGAGGAGAGATTGAAATTTTATCAATACTTATTGAGACTCACAGTGGGGCCGATTGCGATTCTAGGTGGATAAAAGTCAAAAAAGTGACATTCGATTTTCTGGTTGAAAATGCACTCAAAAGCAGGGTTGCTAAAAAACCATACCCTTGATGACCTTCACTTCTCACGTTCTCGAAAGTTCAAAACATTTGAAAATGGAAATTTGAAAAAAATTTCAAAAGGGCATGATGGGATAAGATAGTCGAAAATGCCCCCGAGAGCTTTTCGAACGGTTTCTAGGCCAAAAGGTGGGCCACATTGAAAAAAAATTTTTACCAAAATTTCAGGCTCCACTTGCGTCTATTTTCGAATATATACGCAAAAACAAGTTTTTCGATTAAAATTTTTTTTCTCGCCATATTATACAGGTGGAAAGTTGAAATTTTATTTATAGTATCCTGACAATAAAAGGTTTTTTTAGTAATTTTTTCAATTTTTTTCAATCAATTTTAAAAGAGTTATGCAATTTTTAAAATTTCAAACCTCCATTTCTATGGCAAATTTTCGAAGTGCAATCACGAAAAAATTACATTAAATATAGGTTTTTTAGGATTATATGTTAAAATTTAGTGTTTTTACACGAAAAATCACATTTTTTTTTTCCAATCACATTCTTAGCAAGTAAGTAAGATAATAATTCACTATAAATGACCTAATTTATATTTCTATAATAGAATATAATTCATGGCGAGTCACCGATAAAATCTCGGTGGGCCGATTGAAGTAAAAATTGGGCCACTTTAATTTCCAAACTTTGATTTAAAAAAAAAAATCTATAAATCCATAATTTGAAAAATGAGGGAAAAAATTGGGCTGAATAATACTAAATGAGCCATAAAAAATTGCATTTCTCGGTGGGCCGCTAAATTTTCCTATTTCTGGATACAGCCCTGTATACATTTTACATTTAAAAAGCAACAATAAAAACCAAAATTTACCGCCCCCGAAATTTTACTGCCATGGGCAGCTGCCCTCTCTACCCATGCCTAAATCCATCTCTGGTCATCAGTGAACAGTGTACATGAAAAAATAAAGTTGAAAATTTTCACGCGATCCCAAATGGTGTAACCTGTTATAGGTCAATAAACTTTGGTAAGCTGCTACACCTGAAAACAGCTCGCTATATTCGATGATTCATTTTTTTTATAGGGTTTGTTTCGCTTCAAATAACTATGTGGGAACACCTCTGTTGGTGTGTACAGTATTTATGATATTTACGAAGAAAATGATTTCATATAAATATGAGACTATTCTGTGCTTTCATTTTGTCACAAGATTAGTTCATTTAGAATTTTTGTGTGTGATGCATGCTTTTTATTACTAAAGGTTTTGCATTTTTTATATAGTGACTACGTGACTAGTGATTATGAGGCATTAAGGAGAGAAACTGTCATGTGTAAAATTGATTGATTTTAAATTTCTTACGAAAAAAGTTCTATCTTGGTTTTCTTCAATAAAGCGCACCCTATGGTCGAAACTCCTCCTTATTGATTATACTATAGTTAGATGACGATGCATAATTTTCATTTCTGAGAATACATTCATGCAAAAGAAATGTATCCTTAATCACGATAACGTGCTTTAAGAACCAAATTTCGACCCTTCAAGTGTCCTCATTTACTCAGGATCAACTGCATTTTGAAGTCGAGACACCGTGTATTTCATTTGAAATTTGACAATTTGTGTAAGTTAATTTTTCGCGCATTACTTATCAGTCACCCTTTCAAAACTCGTGGTGAAAAGAAATCGATCTCACAAAGTGAATGGACAGAAAATCACGCAATTTTTGTACGAAATTTTAACGTTGGAATTGCATCATTCATTTCAAAAGGACTACGTATTTGTTTCACTTGGAGTACGCTGTAGCTGTATTGAAATTACGATCAGGTTTAGTAACTTACATTGTACTGATTGTCCACCCTGAAGAGGAGCACTAAATAAATCCGATCTCAAGGACCCATCAGATAGAAATGTTCGAAGACATTCTATTGCTGTTGACATTCCTACAAATACAGTGGAGAAAATTTGGATAATGCGTCATTAAGTAATTTATTGAGTGCCTATAAATTAAAAATAATAGCAAACACAAAATAAACTTACCTTTTTGTTCTCCTTCCTCTTTACCTATAGGAAATTTATTATAAATATATTGTAATGTTTAGATGAATGAAGATATACATGTAGTGTATTCGAATGTGAATTCAAAAAAGTTTTTAAAAAAATGTTTTTTTTTTCTTTCTTATCGGTAAGAACTTGGATGAATAAAATTATCGCAATTTTCTCGATACGTCTGAAAAAAATTTATCAACACGTAGACGCGAAAAGACTCTTGAGTTCCTGAAATAGTGTGATGTGAACATGTTCTTGGCTGAAATTTTGATTTTCATGGTATTTCTCGATAAGTATTTGCAAAATAAGTATAATTTAGAAACCAATAATTCATTTTATTTGGAGGGTTGGTACTTGGAGTAACATGATTTACATAGTAAAAATTTCATCTCCGGCAATTTCAACAGATATATTTCAAATTTGATATTTTGGTAGAGATATCCGATGAGCATGCTATCCAATTTTTTTGGGGAAAAATGGTCGGGGAAGGTGGGATATTCAAATTTTTGCGTTTCAGACCATTGGTAATTATCTGGCAAATGTCCAACTTTTTGGTATACATATACGTATTTATTTGTTAATGCAGTATTATGAGATCAACCATATACACAGTGATTGCGAGATGTGATTTGAGATTTTGTTAGAATTGTAATTAGAATGAAAAATGCAGTTTTTTGGTAAAAAAATTTCCAAAATAAGAGCATGTCTAGTGTCTACCTCAAAAGTTTAAATTATCTATCATGCACGCTTCTTAAAAAGGGCCTCCCCCATGAAGTAGGTGAATCGGCCCTTGACGCAAATTTGGTCAAAAGTGGTTCCAAATGTTACTTGGGACCTAAAAACATTCCATCTAAATTTTTGACCCCCTACCCCACCCCTTCCAGAATTATCGCGCATTATACGCTAAAAATTCAATTCGCGATATTCCCATTAAGAACGAGTGAAAATTTTTGAAATTTTCACAGATCATACGTAGTACATTTATGTTCGTACGATAATTTTTTGAGATTTTTTTTGAAATTTTCTCCTCATTTTTGGGGGATGGAAAATTCCAAAAAAAAATTAAAAAAATTTTTTTGGGGGGGGGGTGCCTTCGTTGAATTTTTTTTTTATAACTTCGTCATACTCTTAGGTACAACATATAATTTTTTCGAAGTCCCTTTAAGGGGTGCAATATGCTGAAAAAAAATTAAGTTTGAATAAAAACATGTATCTGTAGATTGTAGTAGCTGGTAGTGTACGTAACAACCCGTAACTTTTCGCAAAAATCGCCCCGTTGCTTCTCCACCAAAATCCACATTTGTGTCTCCAAAATCAGTTTTTCGCCAAATACAGAAAAAAAATTCCAATTAAAAAATGAAGCTGATCAGATTTCCAACGAAAAATATTATAACATATTTTTTGCCCAAGTTCATAGAGTTGTGAGAAAACAACCACATTCATTGCACATAGGACCATAGCGCAACGTTTAATATACTGCACCTCGCGAGCAAATAAATACTAGGGTGGAGCAAATTTTGCTTTTTCTCGAAAATCGATCTGATATAGTGGTTGATAGTTGCAAAATGACCTCAAAAGTATGCCCGAACAATTTTAGCTTTCCAAGTTGATATTTATACTCTGCATAATCGGGTCAAATATTGAAAATTTTCCGATACTCCAAAAAAATTCCACAAAAAAGTTGTTCTCAAAATTTTGATAATTTTTTTGTGTCCAAGGCCATGTTTTTCCTTGCATATTCAGGAGCTTTCGTTACCAATATATGCGAAAAACTCTTATCTCCTGTATTTTTTGTATTATATTCGATACTACCATACATTAACCATCCATGGATAGCTCCCCGTAGGTTAAATTTTTATCATTCTAAAATAGGAGCTGGAATCGTTTTTTGCTAATACCCTGGAAACAGTTCAAGATAGAGGGTTTGCAATTCGCAAATGGCTCATTTTAAAGATACTCAAATGCAAAATGATTTAATTGTTTTGAAGTTAATGTTGTCGATTTACTTTTGGAAATTCACTTTACTATGAATTTTCTCAAAAAATTTCAATAAATTACGGTTTGTTACGGACATTACTAGCTACAATTTTCCGCAAAAAAATTTTGGTCTCCATTTAGTTCCGCCTAACACGTGTTTTTGTCTCAATTTGACTGGACTAGTAGCTACATATTATTTACTTTGTGTACTTAAATATTCTTTTCATTGCAACCTCGCCAATTACCCGCTGTGGCTGTGTAGATGTAGTGCAGGCGTGTAAAGCTGTAGGTCGCCGGTACGAATCCCATTGAGAGCTAATTTTTTATAAATTTTTCAACAATTTTCTCCCTTTTTTTCTTGATAAGTCTTGACCTCGATTCATCCTTTTCATACATTTCTTACCTCAAGAGATTTTTTAATAAAAAAAAAAAACCTTACCACAGTATACCTAAAACCTACATTCTTTACCTCAACAGATCTTTTTCGTACATTCCTTGCCTCAAGAGATTTTTTTTTATAAAAAAATCTTACAACACCAAATTTCAAGCCGATTCAAGATATACAGTTTTCGGAAGTATATCTAAAAAAGTAGATACGATAATCCTTGGGTATCTGCACCTACATATTTAAACACGGGCAGACTGGCTAACCGGGATATCGGGAAATTTCCCGGTGCGCCCTAATGTTTATTTGAGCTTTTTTCGCCCCAATTTTAAAGTCGGACCACTCAAACGCCCTGAGATTTTGAAAAGTTTTGATTTACATTATTTATTACTCAGTTAAGTTGAACAATGCACCAACGTTCATTTTCGAAGTTGCCACGCATTATTAGAAAGGGAGTTCACTACTGAAATTAATCCTGAAGTGGTAATAACAAAATTGTACCAAAAAAGTAAAGGGTTAAGTAGTTTATTGTATTTTTAGTGGGTTGATTTTGTTCTATTTCTTTTTTTAAACCATATAATACTTTATTTATATTTTTATATTTTTTGATTTTTAAGCTGATAGTCTAGACATTTTACTTACATCGTTGATTATTTTCTTTTCTTTTTTTAGTAGAGTTTGCAACTTGAAAATGATAATTATTACAGCCTACCTGATTAAAGTGGTTGGGGGAGGGTGTGGTCTTCAAGTGTTTGCGTTTCAAGCCATTTGTAATCATCTGGCGAATGTTGAACTTTTTGGTACATATATTTTTTCCCACGCCTAGCGCTGGCGGATATTCACGAAATTCCTTTAAAATTTGGTAAGACGTTTTTCTTGAAAATGCGAAAAAATGACTTTTTTGATTTTTCGATAAAATTGGCGAATCGCTCAAACTTTGAGAGAAAGTGTAGAAGGGGCAAATAATTCAAATTTTTTTGTTTTTGATCTCATATGAAAAAGTGAGTGACGGACACCAACATATCCAAATTTCAGCTTCCTAAGTGCATTTGGAACGGGAGTTGGAGCAAAAAACGGCTTTTTGAGGAAGTTTTGAGTTTTGAAATTTCTTTAATCTGCTTCCATATCTGGTCATCAAATCAACTTTGAAATGTCAAACTTTGTGTGTGGAATATGAGCTCTTGAATTCGGACCAAAATGGATTCGAAAGGCGGATCATCAAAATTTGAGTAGAGCGTGAGGAGCTTCAGATTGGCGAAAATCTCATTAATATAAACTCATACGATTATTCGATGTAAGAATTATACTATATCCCAAATTCATCTTCACCGATGGTATTAGAGGGGAGAAGAAGGGGTTACCGATTACAAAATGTAGCTCCAGTTATGAGGGCAGGGCTATTTGGATAAGTACTTGTTGCTTTATTTGCGAATATGTACTTAAATGTGTATTAAGAACGAAGTATGTTCACAAAGCGTCAATTTTCTCTCTTTTCTAATTTCTTTCAAACTCGCGCAGTCGCAGTAGGATTATCGTAGACTATACAGTGCGTCCAAGTGATTCGGATATAATTAGCGTAAAAATCTCAGTTTGTTGATAACATAATAAAGAGTTAAACTAAAATTTCTAAATCAGAAATTATTTTTTAATTTAGTTTAATGAATTTCATGGCTGATAAATAGACTTCAACCGCATTATAAGTTCTTTGCATTTGAAAAAATCAATTTTGAATAATAAGAAAACAGATTTTTTCGCTGATTGTACCCGAATCACTAGGACGCATGGTATATCAATATAGGTGTCAAATGAGTTGAAGCAAAAAAAAAAAAAAAAAAAATCGAAAAATTGGCACTTACGTCCCCCTTGCTGCTAAATCCATTAAAAACACAGTAAACAGAAAAAAGCGAAGCGCCTTTTAACTATTTTAATACCAAATTTGAAGTCGTATCAATTGAAATTATTCGGAGATGAAATTTGTCCATCGTAATCATCTTTTTTCACAGATGCCAAAGTAGCAACTCTTGAGGATGACTTATAAAGTCAATCATTGGCTTTAGGAATCATATATTGCTGATAATTATCAGGAAATATCGTTAAAATATTGGATCTCTAACGCAGGGCATTTTCATTATGTCTAATGGTCTAGCCTCCCGCCCTCAACCGTGCAGGTATTGGTGGATTCATTATTTTCGTTTAGTGCTGCTACACGGTAAATATTTTCTATGTGCATTGTGCACGTGACGCACAAGTATACTTACACCGATTTAACGCTTCTGTCATTTTTTCGGCATTTTTTCTTAAATTGTTTTTGCCATTTGCTTTCATGTTGTTGTCCCATTTTTCAAATACTGGGTTTAATGCGTTAAGCGTGTTACTGTCACTTTCATTCAGTGCTATGACGAAATCAGGTAATGAATGAATATGAAATCATTGCTTTTAAAATGTTCAATATTTCATTGACAATTTACTTACCAGCATTCACGTTCAAGGTGTAAATCGCTATAAGAGAACATGATATTGTATAGAATGACGCGAAATATTTTTGAAAATGTAGGTACGATAATGCTTTAATTTAGTTGGAAGCGGCGTGAATTATACGGATAAATAAAGTAACAACAATACAAAAACAGAATGATTCCAAATATGTGACTTTGAAAATGCGAAATAAGGATAGGTATCAAATCACTTCGTGATCCATATCATTTTTTGATCAGAATCTGACCAACTTTATTGCAAAAAATAACAAGCTAAGTTCATTGTTTAAAACGCTCTCTACTTCGTTGACTATACTGAGTTAAAAACGCAAAGAAGAATCTACCTATTACCATCATATAAAACAAATTCCGTCATTTAAAAAAATTATTTGAAAAATTTCAAGGGTTTCTCTCTATCGCTCTATCTTTTTTAAAAAGTTTTGGTGTTTTCGCAGTTGAGATATCGTCCAAGTGGTAGTGTTGTATAAACAGAATATTTTTCATTAATAGTAGTGAGGTTGGACCACTGCTGTGTAAGTAGGCTGAAAATAGGACGGAGGTAATAAAATTTTATAACTCATGATTTGGTGAAATTTTACGACCCTTGTGGTGAAAGTTCACCTGTCTTTGGTAACAAAATTTTATAACCCTTGTGGTGGAAGTTCATCCGCATTTGATTCATCACCAAAGGCAGTTTCACCACAAAGGGTTTCCTCTTCCATTATAAAACAGATTAACCTAAAGCATATAAACTTTACCTACAAGGATGATAAAATTTCACAACCCTTGCGGTTGTAAAATTTTATCATCTCCGTCCTATTTTCAGCCTATTCGCATAGCCGGGGTCCTTTATGTGATGAAAGTACTATAGCGGTAAGTGATGACTATGGTTTTTTTTTTTATTGCCCAAATAAGGTTGTAAATGACCGATTTACCCAAGACTTTCCTGGGAGGATAGAGGAAAAATTTCTCCGGCATTATGGATCTTTATCATAACATTGCTTTGTGTACATTCCTTACAAAAGTGTTATTTTCAGTCAAGTTCAGTTATTCAATCATGCGTTGATTTTTAATAATTTGTTATTTATATCAAGGTATGTTAACCAATCAACAGGTGTTATAATTTATTCTGAAACCAACAACCAGCAAGAAGGTGAGAATTTTTGAATTTTTATAATTTCAGGCAATATTTTATTTTTATTTAGTGAAATTGAGTAAGATTTTACTTATTGCATCATATATACATTTCAGTCAATTGTTTATTTTGCATGCTGAATTTAAAGATTTCATGATGAAGAAGAAATGTCCATTTGAAATTGATTTCAGCTTCGAAATTTTTTTCGTGAATGTATAACACCTGCTGATTGGTTAACATAACTTGATATAAATAACAAATTAATAAAAATCAACACATGACTGAATAACTGAACTTGACTGAAGATATTTAAATTCTGAAGTTATGAGAAAATTTTCGGATATTGGCCCAATGATCAGTGTAAAGAAAAAAATGCAATTTTATTGGTAGTTACGTAATAATACTGCGCATTTATACCATTATTGTTTTGAGCAATGCATTATGCTTTTTTGGGTGCCTTTTACTGAATGTTTCCTGTTAGAAATCATCGATCGGACAAATAACTAAACTATAATTAATTTTTACATCTCATGATGTGTTGTGTGCTATGGTTAAATTTGGTTTGCGAGTTCGAAATGAAAAAAAAATTGCGCGATAAAATGGATATACATAGATACCTTCCCTCACTCAGCTGTTTGATGAAATTATTATTTGAAATGTGTTTAAACTTAGAAACATGTTGATTTAAATGCGTTCGCTACTCCACAAAACTCTACAATCCTAGAATCAAACGAATCCTCATTTACGTCAAACTCACTCCAAACGACACTAATTTCCCTCCTCTAAACACAAACTTCTCAGCTACAAATAAAAGACCCCCTCCCTCTTCACATACTGATTCTTCCTCTATCAAATCAAATCCTCAAAATCAAACCCAAAGAAAAACAAACCCTCTCCGGAAACAGACTCCGATACAAACGCATCAGCTAATGAACAAGAAGAAAGCCTAAACGAGGCATCAATCAAGGAATTATTAAAAAGCGCCGAAGAAAACATCACCGCAAAATTCCAAAATAAAGAATATCCTCTTTCTTTATCAAACTTCTCTCTTCTCCTCGACGCAGTAAAAGGATCAAATATCGACGAAATTGAAGCTACGTTACAGCAATTTGATGTGAATCCTATAGACATCAGTAAAATGCTACAAGATAACTACCCTCTTCTCAAACATCGAACAATAAAAATTCGATTTACAAAGCTTCGAAAAAAATTATCCGAGGTTTTAGAACCTCCTAACTAATTTTCTTATGAACGAAAGCGCTTTTTTTAGCTGGAATTCTAATGGCATCTATAAACATCTCGAAGACCTCAAAATACTAATCACGAAATACAACCCCCCTCTATTTTGCATCCAAGAAACTCATTTAAAACAAAACCAGTCATTTCATGTTTCGAACTACAATATTCTTACTTCCCTCCCTCCCCCTGGTCAAATCGCTTCTGGAGGCGCTCTGTTAGCTATTAAATCAAGCTACAATTTTAAAGGAATTATTCCTAGAAACAGATCTTCAAGCCGTCGCAGCTACAGTCTACCTCGATAGGCCAATAACTGTTTCTTCAATATACTTACCACCTAATGTAGACATCGACGCGCAAGAATTGAACGATCTAATTAAATCTCTTCCAACCCCATTCATCCTCACGGGAGACTTCCAACGCTCACTCTCCCTCATGGGGAGGAAGTCATACCAACCAAAAAGGAAGAGTAATAGAAGACATAATTTCCGACCTTGATTTAGGGCTTTTACACCCAAAAGACCCAACTCATTATAATTTTTCGTACAAAACTTGGTCAACCCTAGATCTACTCATTACTTCCCCTTCACTGACCAGCGAATTAACGGTATTCACCCATAGCGACCTCGCAGGAAGCGACCACACTCCAATTATCATTTTCCACCATCGTATTAACTCAAACCCAAACTCGATAATTCGTAAATATAATTATAAGAAAACTCGCTGGAACGAATTTAACGCCTCCTTTATACCATCTAGGACAGAGATACCAAGTGATCAAAATATTACTATATTTACAAAACAATTCACAGATGAAATTGTAACTCACGCTAATCACTTCTCACCACTAATTCGAATAAATAACTCTCATCCACCACCAGTCCCCTGGTGGAAACTAGAGTGCTCAATCGCTATTAAAAATCGACGTAAGGCGCTTAAAGTTCTTGAAGCTCACCAAACTCTTCAAAATCATATTAATTATCAAAGACTCCGCGCCAAAGCAAGGTACGTTTTGATACAAGCCAAACGAAAATCTTGGCAAACCTTCGTTCAGTCAATTAATCTACAAAAATCTTCTTCCTTAGCGTGGAAAAAAATCCAAAGTATGGAAAGAAAACCCTTTTCAATACCATCCAGCTTATCAATTAACAATAAAATTATCACGGATCTCAACCAAATCGCGAACACATTCGCGGAATTTTTAGCTAACCATTCGAGTGACTCAAGTCTCTCCCCCTCTTCTATGGAAACTAAAAACCTCCTATACAGTTCGCATACAATTAATTTTACTTCTTCTAACGAAGAACCTTATAATGCTCCTATCACCATAGAAGAATTAGAATTCGCAATTAAATGCCAAAACCGCTCCTCGGTAGGTCCGGATAAAATTCATGCATTAATGCTACAGAGCATTCCTCAACCAGCATTAGATTTAATTCTAACCATTTTCAACTTTATTTGGAGGACACACGAATTTCCAGATCATTGGAGAATCGCCGAGGTCACTCTAATAATAAAACTTAACAAAAACCCACTATTCTTAGAAAACTACCGTCCTATATCTTTAGCATCAGTTCTATGTAAAACCTTCGAAAGAATCGTTAATGCTCGATTAACGTAGATTCTCGAATCTACGAACTTCTTCACCAACAACCAATGTGGTTTTAGAAATAAACGCTCTACTTCTAATCTACTACTTTATCTAAGAAACTCTATCCAGGAAAGTTTCCTTAAATGAGAACACCTACTCGCAGTATTTTTCGACCTTCAAAGAGCGTTCGATACCATTTGGCCTCAAAAAATTCTCGCCTACATTCATAAAAGAGGAATACGGGGTCATATGGCCTTTTTCCTTCAAAATTCCTTACAATCTCGAAGATTTTATACTAGAATTAATCAGACCATATCGACTACACTCAATCTTCAAAATGGAGTACCTTAAGGCTCCGTCTTGAGCCCAACATTATTCAATATAGCCATCAACGACGTTGCAGATCAAATAAAATCACTAGTAAAATTCGCTCTCTTTGCCGATGACCTCGCAGTTTTCCTTCCTTGCTCTAACCTTCAACTCGGCGAAGAAGTTCTTCAAACTACTGTAGATAAATTATATTCCTGGTCTACCCAAAACGGTCTGATTTTTTCACCTCAAAAAACAACATGTATCCATTTCTGCAGAATTCGGAATTGCGATCACAACCTGAACCTTTCCCTTAACAATATTCCTATCCAACAAGCAGAAACAGCTAAGTATCTCGGTTTAATCTTCGACCAAAAATTATCTTGGAAACCTCATATTCTCAACCTCAGAGCATCCTGTTCCAAAAAGCTCAATCTAATTAAAAAGTTAGCGCACACTACTTACGGCTCAGATAAATCTTCCTTATTGAGAATATACCATTCGCTAATTAGATCTAAACTCCAATGTGGGGCAGCAGCGTATAGCTCAGCTAATCAGGGAATTTTAAAAATTCTCGACCCCATACATCATACGGCAGTCCGACTTTCTCTAGGCGCATTCTGCACCTCCCCTATATCAAGCATACTATGTGAAGCGGGAGAACTTCCTCTTTATCTCCATCGTTACTATTCGACAATATGCGCTTTTATCCAAACAAAGTCAAATCCACATGTACCTCCAGTAACTCAATCGCGCAAAAACAAACGCCAAGCCTCTATCACACCTTTCCAAACACAAATTTCCGAAATTTTCTCAACTATAAAGTTATACCCACCCGAAGTAGTATCATTTCCCTCAAAAAGTATACCTCCTTGGTCGTTCCCTTTAAGTATTGACCTCGAACTCTCCGAATTGCATAAAACGACCACATCAGTCCAAACATGGACAACAGCCTTCCATAGACTCATCTCCCGCTATCCTCATCACCAAAAAATTTTTACAGATGCATCCAAAACCAGTCAAGGAGTGGGAAGCGGCATCGCAACCCAAGAAATGATACTAATACGATATTCTCTTCCTATATCATTCTCAGTTTTATCAGCAGAATTGTTTTCAATTCAACTAGCACTTCATGAAATAGTCACACCTAACCCTCAAACCCGCTTCTTAATCCTTACTGATTCCATCAACTCACTTCATGCGTTAAC
This sequence comes from Phenacoccus solenopsis, assembly GCA_009761765.1. Lineage (NCBI taxonomy): Eukaryota > Metazoa > Arthropoda > Insecta > Hemiptera > Pseudococcidae > Phenacoccus > Phenacoccus solenopsis. The sequence goes on from CM019756.1 coordinate 10,309,371, forward strand.
TCAATATAAAAGTAATAATTTACACCCCATAGCCAATCAAATTCTTCATCTATCAACCACACACAAAAACTTCACTCTAGCTTGGCTTCCCGCCCATGTAAATATATCCGGCAACATCCTCGTCGACCTAGCCGCAAAACAATCCTCTACAATGTTCCCAATTCCAAATATTCCAATACCGTCTCAAGATCTTAAAAAAAATATCCAAATAGCTATTCACTCCACCTGGGAAACCATCTGGAGAAATACTTCCACAACTAACAAACTCCGGTCCATCCAAAATTCCACCTCACCTTTAACGTCACCTCAATCCTCGAGGAGGGAAGAGATTATCCTAGCACGTCTCCGTCTAGGCCATACCCTCTTAACCCACTCCTACCTCCTGGATAGACAACCTCCGCCCATATGCGCGCAATGCCAAACCTAGCTCTCAGTCTCACACATCCTAACAATATGCCCCACATACTCAAACATCCGTTCTAGACTCCAACTCCCATCTACCATATCAGATATCCTTAATAGCCACCAGACAAACCTCCTATTCACCTTCCTGAAACAGTCAAACCTTTACCACAGAATCTAAACACTCCATACCCGCAAACGTGCCTCTGGCCTTAGCGGCAGCACACGGCACAAAAAACAAAAAAAAAAACAAAAAATTATTTCCTTACAAATAATTACTTTGTTTAAAAAACAAAAAAAAAAAAAGCGATTTTAATCATCCAAAAAAACCTGCTTTTTAAATTTCACGATTCAACTTCAAATTACATGCATGTTAACTGCATAACTAATTTTCATCCCTCAGATATTTTCTGCCTCTGAAAGACTTGAGTGTGATATTCTCATTCTAGTTAATTATGATGAAGCAACGATTTTATCCAAAAGATTTCAACGTGTAAATCATATTCTGCATGGTAAAATCTTAGGCGCACTTACCAAGTGTAGGGATTAATATCGACATTAGGCTGATGTTCGACATGGTGGAAAACATTATCAACTTTAGTGTACGTTTGGAAAAAACTTGTCTACTGAAACCGAAAATGAATACGAGAGTAGGTAACGCTTGCTTTATAACTATTCAACATTAATGGTGCACGTAGGCATTATATCGTGAACTAAAGACATTACTCATAGTTTTTGGAGTAAACAGCAGCTGGCAATATAGACGTTGTGATTTGTGATTGGTTAAAAAGCGAAAAACAATACGTAGTTGTTTTGTTCGCGAAAAATTACGACGTAGGGAGGTAATAAGTTTTTTCACATCGATTGCGTGGTCGATATACGAGCAATTCTTTCGAAAAATGAAAATCATGTGATAGCCTAACAAAAATTCTCATCAAAGCACCAGTAAAACTGAGTAGTTACAGTAGCGTCCACCTTTGGTCGTATAGGTATTTTTGCCATGAGTACGTTGTGAAGTAGGAGAATGCGTGATAAAAACTCGTAAAATTAGGCAATGACTTCTGCTGTATTAACTTATTTACAGATTAGTTCTTTTAACATTCAGTAATAATAAATTAAGTTTAAATGAGATAATTTATTGAACATGAGGTGTTTAGGGGGGGGGAGTATGAGATAGAATTACATAATATATGCCGGGCAAATACCGAGTGTGACAAAATATTTCGAGCGAAAAATGGCCAGCGATAGGTTTTTGAACGATTCATGAGTCGAAAGATAGGCTATATCGAGAAAAAATGTCAATAAAATTTTCGAGTCCAATTACACCTAATTTCGAGGATATAGACAAAAACTTTTTGTTCAATAAAGCTTTCTTTGCATAGTGACCAAATTTTTATACAAAGTGTACATATTTTTGTCTCCAAACGTACCATTAAATTTTCAAACTTCTAGGAGCGGTGCTAAATACCTTGGTTACGCGAGATAGAAATGCTCGTTATAATCCTACTAAGGCACTGCGATCCGCATGTATGGCAATACGCCATCTTGTCATTACATAAAACAGAATCTTTTGAAGTGTTTTCAACTTCTTTGGTGGAGCGAAAGTAATATAAAAACTTTGGGTGGAGCTAATTGTCCAGTCAAATTATGATTATAACTGGGACTAATTAGAGGCTGAGGTTTTTCTGTGGAAATTTGTAGCCAGTAGTCTCCGTAACAACCTCTAACTTTTAGCTAAAAGTCGCGTTGTTGCTTATCCCCCAAAATCCACATTTGTGTCCTTGAAATTAGTTTTTTTGCCAATTACAAGCCTTCTAATTTAAATACAGAAAAAAGGTCAAGTTGAGAAATGAAGCTGATCAGATTTTGAACAAAAAACATCATCACACATTTTTTGCCCACGTTGATAGAATCACGAGAAAACGCACTTGAAACGAGGTGCATTTCCCCGGCACCCCCACTCCGGAATTTGGAAATGAAACTTAGTAAACGTGGTTTTTCGTCTCTGTAGCCTCCGGATCGATACATAACCATAACCACACAGGGCTAGAAAGGTGCAATTTAAATCGTCAATCTGCAACTAATCAAACCCTAGGTAGGGCGATCAAGATGGCCTCCAATCGATCTGCCAATGGGCTAGAGAGAAGTGAAAACTCAAATTGCACACTTCCAGCCCTGTGTGGTTATGGTTATGTATCGATTCGGAGGTTACAGAGGTGAAAAATCACTTTTTTTTTAAAATGACCCTGCTTTGAGGACTTCTATCTCCCCCCAAATGGTCCATGGTTTCTGAAATTTTGTATGGGAACTTTCAGCTCAAAGTAAACTTTCTCCCGAAATTTGATCAAAATTGAAGAACATTTTTTTTACACTCCACTCTAGTGTACATCTCTAATGCGATAATAAGTACATACCAGTCTTACCAACCTCCTCTTATTTTAAACATAAGGAATGTTCGCTCTCGTGGGTACCAAGGAGGGGATGTGATCAAAGGTATTTTTTTTCTTTTTTTTTTTTGGAAATTAAAATTAAATATAAAAATTTTCAATATTTTTAGTAAAAAATGGAAATCGATAGCATGATAGTATGTTTTATGATGAATTTATAAAGATTATTCAATTTTTAAGACGATAAAAAATTTTTTATTCAAGTCATTTTTTGCGGTAGTTGGTAACACTGCTTGTTTATTCTGTCAATCCTGTAAACTGTCTATCATGTTGTTGTTGTTACGATTTAAGGAAATTTTTACCTTGCTTCATCATCTGTAGACCAAATAATAATGCTGTAGTTAATTTTTAATATTTTTCGAGCGTGAATTCAGGTGGTTAACCATTTGGTTTGATTCGCGTCGAAAAATTTCTGATTTATATTTCAACTCTAAAAAATATATTGGGTAAATCATTGATATCGGAAAATCCATTAGACCAAAAATGAGTGAATTTGGAGAAAGGAAGGGTGGGGGATTTTATAATTTGTAAGTGTCACATCTTCACCTACAGTTTTGTGATGGTGTTAATTTCGAATTAGATATTAGTTTTTCAATGATTTATATGTGATGTGGAATAAGAAAATGGGGTCAAGAGCAAAAAATTCGTTTTCGAGTTATTGCCGGTTTTGGGTATTTTGGTCATTAAAAAACGATTGTGAATGTTTTTAGACTTCCAGGAAGCTTACATTACCCTTAAAAACGGAATTTGAATAAAACACTTTTTTTCTAGCAATCCCCTTTCTTGGAAATGACTAACGATGGAATCAGAAAATGAGGTTCAAAAAAAAAATCCTGTTCAGAAGCAAAAAGTACCCAAAATTTTTTATTTTATTTTCAACCAAGTTTCATGAAGGTGCGAGGTATATATACGTTCAGTATTACAAGAGAAAATGTAAAAAAATTCCCCTAAAAAAATAGGTGGTCAAACTTTAAACCTAATTTCCCAGAAATGTGATATTTACCCTTAACTTCATTTTCTTATTCCACATCACATACGCAAATTAGATTTTTGCTGACCATTTCTGAATTAACCGTTACACCATAATTTTTGAAAAATTTATTTTTTCCACTCATTTCTTCAATTTTGAATAACTTTCAATTTTAGGTCAAGTTTTTAAAATATTTCAGATTTTTTTAATGTTGGAGCTTTTTTATTTTTAAATTTCAAAAACTGTATATTCTCTTACTTGCTATATAATTGAGGAGGGTAAAACTTTGTCCGAAGTAAAGTCAAGATACCCGCAACGATGAAAGTTGCGAGTGGTTTCATGTGATAGAGCTGAACGAGGAGATCATTCGTAACGCCTCAGGCAACTCACGAAAAGCTCTATGAAGCTCGAAAAAAAGCTTTAAAGAAACGCCCAGTAAATGGGCCGAAGAAGTTGTACACATATCTATGACGCTCGACCAAACGTCATTCCACAACCCCGAAGAGTAGTTGATAAATTATCCACCAGAATCTCCCTATGATGTGCGCAATTTTTAAATTTTGGACTTGAAACGTGAGAATGTGTGACCTCACGTTTCATTGAACCAACTCACCTTTCAGTATTATGGAGTTTTATATATGTAGTAGGAATGTGAGTTTGTGTAAGCTCACGGAAAAATTGAACCAGCTCATGTTTTAATATTATGGAGTAAAATTTTATATATATTTCATTGAACTGAGAGTTAGCTTGATGGGGCATGAGTCCAGGTCTTTTAGTTTGCACGGAATGTGAGTTTTTGTGACCTCACGTTTCATTGAACTGTGAGTTGGCGTGACGGAGCATGAGTGGAGGTATTTTAGTTTCCACGTGATAAAGGAGAAAAATTTTATAAATGTAGCAGGAGATGAGAGGATGTCCTCAAGTTTCATTCAACCAGCTCATTTTCTAATATAGAGTGCACTTTAATTGAACCAGCTGGAGTTGTAATAAAGTAGTGGTGTGGTCATTTGTAATATGGAGGAAAAGCATAAGGATCCCTCCTCATGGTACTTCACATTGAATGGTTAGCGAACGAAATAAAACCTCAACTTATGCATTCGAATAGCATGTTATGCAGAATGGTTGACTAACGAAATTATTATTTCAGACATTTTTTCACTGTCTATGTTTTGAAATAATTCAACGAATTCCGATGTAGATGTATCAATGCTTTTTATTTTGTTTTTTGGAGTAATTTTTATTTGCGGCTAAGATTAAAGAAAAAAAAAATTAATTTTAACCTCGTGAATATAATTTGAATGAATAAAATTTTTTAAAATGAATAATAACATCACTTATGTATGCATATGAAATTTTGTATATCGATTTAATTTTTCAGTTGCTCCTTTCATTAAATAAATATTATTATGATGAATTTTTTATTCACAAAAAAATTGTAGAAATAAAAAGCAAAGATGAACTATTACCATCGAAGAAGTAAACCATATAATACTTTATTTATATTTGTATATCACTGGAACACCACACATGGGTGCAATTGTAACCATGATATCTTACAGCAACTCTCATCCGATAAAAGGGTTGGAGGATCGCAACGGCAACGCATCGTCTACTCTATCTTATAGCCGAATACTATTGCCAGTTTATTACTTTATAACTATTTTTATTTTCCTGTAATTATTTTTAAGGAATAAATATCGAAGTAAAAAATGTTTGATCTTATTTCATCTTCTTTCCTTTAAGTAGAAAAGTAATGAAGATTGAAAGCAAATGTTTTTGACACTTGCAAAACGTACATTTGGGAGTTTAAATGGATGAATGACACAACTATAAATTTTTTCAGTAAAGTTACAAAACTGCAGTGAAGCTTTTCAATATTTTCCATTTTTGCCCTGAAATTATAATATGAATAATCAACTATGATATCAATGATGATGGTAATTGCGAATTGATATCAGTTTTTCCCTTTCAGCACCCCACTACACTTTTTTCGATTCCTCCTTTTTATAAACCATGGGTATGTAAATAGGTGTTTTCGATGAAGCTGATTTCGAATTTAACGACCATCTTTGAATCTGACCATATCTCACCACTGTTCCGAATAATTTTTATTCATAAAATACATATTCGAAATCACTATATGGTCGAAAACTATTGCTTACATATGAAGAGTACAGGGAAAAATGCAGGCAAGTTCTTTTTTTTTTAAATGAGAAAATCATGTATTCAGACAGACAATTCTAAATAGAATATCATGAATCATGACACATTCAGATTTTTAGAATTATCATTACTGCATCATGAAATCATGTTTAAAGATTCACTATGCAGCAAAAAAAAAAAAAACGGGCAAAACATGCAATACTGGGAAAAAACAGGCAAGTCCATCACGTGAACAATATAACTTATGCTGATTATAAATATTATGAGTACGTAGAATATTATGCAATGTAGTACGCAGTGACTCTTGACACTACGGATCATCAACACGATATGAGCTTTTTGAAGCACAGTGATCATTTAGGTGCCGTTTTAGGATTACCTTTTTTTTGTTGGAGGGGGGGGGCGTCTTTAATAGAGTTCTGATAAGTGTATCACATCTTTAGCTGAATTTTTGACTTGAAAATGATAGCTGTTACAGCCTCGTGGGGTCTTCAAATTTTTGAGTTTCAAAGCATTTGTAATCATCTGGCAAATGTACAACTTTTTGGTATATTTTTCACCCGCGCCAAGCACCGGCGGGTATTAATGATATTTGCTCAAAACTTGGTGAAAGACTCTTAATAGAAATCTAACAATAGTATTACAATACAAGGGTCGAAAGTAATATTTACGTGACCGTTGTATTGTAAGATGTTTTTCATCAGCGCGACAAAATTCTTCAAAGGTAGATAGTAATGATAACAGAGTATCATTAGAAAAAATCGAAAAACTTTGAGAAAACAAGTGAGTACACTAATTCTAACGGCGCTGCGGCGCTACTTTATTCACTATCTTTTAAAATAAATTATAACAAAATTTTATTTGATGAATAGACAAGCATTACTACGCCATTGGTTCTACGTTATTCATATTTTAGGTGATTTGACGGGCGTCAAATGACAGCAGCGCACCCAGCATTTGCCCAGTTTGTCCTAATGGCCAATCCGCCCCTGAAGATGACATAATCGATCTTGGCCCATGGTATTTCTAAGAAGAGTTTTAATCAACTTCATCTTGCTAAAGTTTCTTTCACACGATACTGATGTTGACAGTAAAACAAAAAGGAGCCTGAATATATTGGGATAGCGAGTCTTGAATTAAAGTTGTAAAGTGTTTTAAGGGCATCGGTTTTTCGTAGTAAATAAATTAAGATACATGAGCCCTCGCCTTTTTACATTGACTCATTGTAAATGAGGAAACAGGTAAATTTGAGAACATTCAGAACTAATTAGTTTTTGAAAGTGATCGAACATGAGGCTATGGTGACATGATGCCACATGACGAAATATTTGATGTTTGATTTTTTCTTTTTTGTGAAATAATTTTGTCAACATTTTAAGAATATGGTCACATGATTTGAAATTGCCTTATTTGCAAAATTCAAGACTGTACATGTAAGTTACGTAAAGCTCACTCTTCTGGTTGAGGTTACTTATATAGCTAATATTGATATACTGTATTTTAAAACTCAAAACTCGGTTAATTCATATCAGTATTATTTATTTATTACTATAGGTAGGTATGATACACAGTTTCACGAGAGTAGGTAGGTGAATGAATAATCTATTCAATAGTTATGATCAGCGGCGGATTTAAGGTTTTGCCGCCTACAAACCAAGTATCACCTTCCGCCCCTAAGGCCCCGAGTTATAGGAGCGATAACAACTTTTCTTTTTTCTTCTGAATAATAATTTCTGAATAATGATTTTTACTGATTTCTACGTTTCTTGGTTTTTACCTCGCGACAGAACCAGGAATGGAAATTGAGGATGAAGAAAAATTTTTCTTTTGCACTGCGTATTTTTTGTAAAAAAAAAATATATAGTAAATCTATATTTATTTCATTATACATATCTATCTGTCTGTCACTCAGTGACCTAAAATGTCAAAAATACAAAACATCTGCTCATTTATAAAATTATTACAAAAGCAAACAGAAAGGAATTGAATTTTTTACATTATCTTTCTTCGACTTTTCACGGAGAGTTGTGTATACGCGCGGTTGGTGGGTTGTGCGGTGCACAACGTATGCTACCAAAATATCTGCTATCCCAAATCACCCTAAAAGTGCGGAATGTTTAGTGTAGGCCTACAGTTTTTTTTCTTTCTTCTTCTTCCTCTTTTTTCCCTTCCTTCAAAAAATGCCGCCCCTAAAATTTTGCCGCTCCAAACCATGGCTTGGTTTGGTTTGTAGGGAAATACACCGCTGGTTATGATAATCATTTAGGCTTAAACTTGAAAATTATTATACTTAAATTAACAAGGAATTTCGCTGGTGAATTTGGAGGATGCATGATATTCGTAGATTGAGCAAGAATGTTTCGTTACATATATTTTCAATACTTCGAACTATTTTTATGCTTCAAAAACTATTGCCATATCTCATGTATTTTGATACTCGTACTTGATCATCTATTTTATTATCTTCTAGTGTATCCATTACTTGAATATATAATACTTAGTATCATAAAAATAACTAAGGTAGTAGATGTGTGTATAAATAATTAGGTTTATAAATAAAGATCCTTAAACAAACAAATTAATAAGCATAATAATAATTAATTAATCCATAAATAAATAAATAAAAGAATAAATAACTTTAAATAAACAAATTAATAAGCATAATATTATAATTAATTAATCCATGAATAAATAAATAAATAAATAAAAGAATAATCATTCGAGTAAACTGAATATGTCTATTATTCATCATTTTTTGGCATTTCATTCACAAACGCACGCAAAGCCGCTGAAAAAATTATAGGGCACATTATTATCAAAGTATTATGGGTAATGGCTGATGTGGTTTCCTATTATACTTTATGATAGAGTTTGTTACGAGTAAAATCGACATTGGAACGAATTGATCGGGAATTTTTCCAATTTTTGTACGGTAACGTACGTATATTGGCCATGAATAGGTACCTACATACGGAGTATTGCCACCATACGATCACTAAAAGATAAAGGATTTACCTTACGGTGTAAGTTATGCGTTCGAAGCAGGTTACTCGTCAGTTCTCTCCCTAATTCTCGATACAATCGTTTGAATATTATTTTTTCATTATGCCTTCTCATTTTTGTTTAATTTGTAAAAGTATTTAATATGTTAATATTATAATTTGCGAAGTCTCATTGCTTTTAAATGTTTAGCCAATTTGGAATTTTAATGTAAATTTTAAATTGTATTATTCAGTTAATTGGCCGTTATGCCAACTTTTTATTTTTGTTCGGTTCATTTATAATTGTTATACACCAATCAAGTGAAGTTTGCTGATGCTTAATGGTCGCCATACTTAGTGGGTACTTTTATTGAGATCGAAGGTAACGTTGATTATGTTATGATTGTCCAAAAAAAATTTTGATCGCGAATTACTAGTCGCAATTTTGGAATCAATTTTCGGGAGCGTCCTACAATTGTGGCGTCATTAAGTCTTCGTTGAGTTTGGTGAAATTTATTAGGTATGCAATGTTTTTTCTTTTGCTGTTTGCTTGCTTCAAAGTTTAAAGTGTAATACTTATGTGCATTTAATTTTCGTTTCTTATGTATTTAAAATTGTATTTTTTGCCTTGCGATAATTGGAATTTTAAATCGCCTAATTTTTTATTTTCTGTTTCTACATATTTTGATAAAAATGTTAATTTAAAGAAAAAATAAAATACTTCAATTGGTATTTTGTATACCAATTCTCTTTGGTTCCACTTTGTTATAAAATGTTGACAAATTTTTATTTTTGCCGAGCGTCACTACATCTAGTACTTAGTTGCTAACACTTCTTTCTCTCGTTTTACTTTACAATATTATTTTTTGTTCTTATCTCAGCTCATCGATGTGGTAGTTGAAAACTTCTTATTTACTCATTAACTGATTTATTAATCCTTGATTTTCATTTGTTTTTTATATTTTTCGAGTGATTGGTTTACTGAAAATACTGATGAAAGCGCTTTCGTAGCATCTCGGTCAATTTTGAAGTCTCTCACTACAGGTTAACTCCTCTATACACTGGGTTTTCACTTTTACTCCAACTTTGCGCACTTCAAGTTGATAGGAATTTCGACGTAATTAAAACTACAAACTGTTGAAATTCTGGCAATTAACATCTTGAAACATCGATTCTTAAATTTGTCTGCTTCGCATATACGGTTTTTTTTTTAGTACCTATAACTAAACTTCGTTGGCATTATGTTATCTAAAATAATTATGGGAAGCAATATTAATACCTCTAATAAAAAAGTGAAATTTTTGAGACTAAAATTCTTGGTGAATTTCTAATGAAAACTTTTGAAATTTGAAAATATGGAAGGTGTAACACTACTCTTTAATTCGTTCAGAACGAAAAATTCAAATTCTACTTTATAAGAAAATTACGAACCATGAAATATGGCCTCCTCAAAAGCCAATTATTTCCCCCCTTTTCCTCCACCAATAATCAATTAATCAAAAAGCCTTCTGTGAAATTTCTCAAATTTTCATTATAAGCGTATATTTCAATTTTCAAGTGAAACAGATAAGTAGTATTTGATAATCAAAGTTGTGTCAAAATGGTCATTTGGTGGGCAAACCAGTATGCAATCGTGTTAGTCCGAGCATTTCATGCAAAAGGTGGAAAAAATTTAGATCAGCAGTTTTTTTGCGGGAATGCATTCAGAAGGGTCCCAGTAGTTACCCTATAAAACCCAAGAGCCCCAAGTGAGGAGGAAAATTTTTCGGGAGGGTGAAGCACTCCTCCAAAATGAGTTCTCGAAAAATATCAACTTTGAATAAAAAATAATAACAAATTCGGAATCTACGTCCAATTTTCGATCCGATGATACCCGACATGACCACTTTCAAGTAAAACATGAGCCCTTAAGGGGGGGGCTTCAAAATTTCGAATTTACGAAATTTTTTGAAGTATTGTATGAATTGCTACCCACCCCCCTTGATTGCGCCACAGATCTTTCTTGATGTTAAAAAGTCATATTTGTCATCCAAAGACTGAAAAAAATTTTAGACGCCAAATCCTTTTTTATTTACAAGATCTGAACCGTTTTAAAATTTTTTTCAAAAAGCACCAATTTTAATTATTTAAGAAACCGGAAGACAAAAGGGTATTGTATTAGTCTTGTATACAGTAGGGCTCAATTTAGGCTTTTTCGAATACAAGAGGAAATACTTATGTTCCCAAAGCCCGATTTGGGAAGGCAAATCGGCCTATTTTAAATTATGGGAATTGGGTTTCTTCCTAATTATATTGTTTATGTTAACTTAAATCCCCGTTGGTTTTACACTTGAAACTTCATTCTAAGACTTTCATTTTAAATTGAACGATTTTCTATTTTTTGGCCTAAGTAAAAATAACACTCTATACGCTTTGGAACTTGATGGTTTGACCTAGGAAATTGGGTTTTGTCTGATAACAGTGTTCAATGTTTATAGTTCACTATCTCATAACTACTCGGAATATATATTATGAAGTATGGAGAGCTACTTAATACGATATGAGTATCATCTATAATTTACTCACCCATTAAATTTGTATTAGCTGGGAATTTAGTTTGTTCTTGTACATCTTTTCCAAATTTTTCAACATCATCTATAAATAAGAGACAAATATCCGTTAAGATTATAATATATATATAGTGATCTATGGTCAAAGTGGCATCACTTTGCACATTCCTCAGAAGTGCATCTAATGTTACGTTAACGACACCACAGTGGCGAACGGAATGTATAATACCATAGGTTTTCTTAGAAACAAATTTTTAAAATGATGCCACTTTACCTGTAAACTTAAAAAAAATGAGGCTACTACGACCGTAGACCGAAAAAAATTTTTTTGTATGAAAAATAGAATATTAGTGGTAAAGTGGCATCACCCAAATAATCACACCAGTGACGTCATGACACATAGCTGAATCGATGAGCAATGTGATGGTAAAGTGGCATCAAAAAAAAGATGCCACTTTGTAAAAAAGATGCCACTTTACCTGTAGACGACGAAAAATGATGCCACTTTATCCATAGATATATCTATATATATATATATATTTGTACCGCTATCTTTATGAGACCCGGTATATCAACTGGACGGACCGAGACCCACCCTTTCTATTATAGATACGAGGATGAGAGTTAGACCTATATGCGTCATTTATTCGCGCCAATGCCAGCAACCTGAGAGGGGTAGAAAATCGACGTATTCAAACATACGAGTATAAATGATTTTCTACGGTGTTGTGAGGCCTTCAGGTTTTACACGTTGTTCCGAGACCCACTACAGATTTTTCGTCGATTATCTGAGACCCAGCAACGTTGCCAAATAAAATGACTATACAATTGAATAAATTATATTTTCTTTATAGCATGTATTTCATCACGTTTACATTCCAAATTCGATTCGTGTCTAGAACATGATTTTCATCTCGCATGTACATTCCTGAAATGAAAAACAATTTTCAATCAACATCAAATTCAATACGCAATAAAGTTTTAATAAATCTTGATTAAAAAATAAAAATAAAAAGCGATAAATAAACAAATAATTTTTAATTCCGTTTCCATAAAATTTTTATCTTGTCAAATACTTTAATTTTATGTACGAACTTCATTATGTTTATAATTCAAATTGAACTTGTGCACCAGAGATGTGGATATTTCTGCTTGTTCGTAATTGGGTTAACGTTCCTGAAAAGAAAAATAATTTTTATTTAATATCATATTTAGTATGCAAAATGTCTCTGATGCATCTTAAAAAAATCACATGAACAAAAATGCTTTAATGATGTTTCGAGAAAATTCTCATTTTTGTCAGATGGATAATTCAATTTTATTCATGCAAGATGAAATAATAATTTTTCATTCCGAATCGATTTAAATATTTGCGATAAAAGACAATAATCTATCATCAGTACAAATCACAGTAAAATGACAACTTTCAACCCATTTTCGTGTAATTATTGCATCAGCATTTCAATCGCACGTGTTCGCATATCAGATCATAGGGGGGTGAGCAGTACTTTCCAGTCCGCGCATCGGGAGGATCGTTCGTATTTCGACAACGTGATTTTATTGTTATGCGTTTTTGATGTGATAACGTGATCTACTCATTGTCGTAATTTTCAAAGAATATGGTGCTGTGACGTTAATTTGAAGAAGGTATGGCAGCAGAAAAGTGTATTCTCGTAAAATTTTACAATAATGTGAAATATATTTGTCGGTCAGAAGATACGAAAGCAGGGGCGTGCTCAGCCATTTGAGGGCCCCAGGATAAATACCTTGAAGAGGCCCCAAGAGACCATGGGCCCCCGGTTAAAATTTCCAACTTTTTTTGAGTGAATTAGAAAGCTAAGCGAAGAAGCAAAAAATTTGAATATGGAGAAATAAAAAATTTTAAATTTTGATAGGTATAACATCCATTTTACTTAACATTAAACTATTTCATTAAACAATAATTGTTTCTGGAATTTTTTGTTTTTATTAGTCAACATCCAAGCAGCAGCGTACTAAGGACATTCTTCAGGGGGGAGGGGGGGAAAACCAGAAATTGCCAACTTTTACCTTTTTTTTTTTTTTTTGCTCTAACGTTAGAATGTTTTAATTTCAGCAAATTTGCAATTTTTCATCGATAATATGGAATTAGTATTAAAAAAAATGTATCATCTTAGTAAATTTCAACGATAGGTGTAGTCCTGAATGATATTTCTTATGATGCTCGTACAACGCCTAAAAGAAAAAACAATCGAAATGTCATTCTTCATATTACTCTATTGAGAACATCATCCTACTGGTATGATGGGTAAAAATAAATACAACGCATTAAAAGTTAAAAATAATGTTTTAAAATCGTAACAAAAACAACGCGCGAAGCGTGAAAGAAATTTTTTCATCTTTTACAAGTTGATAAATTTTCTTCCACACTTGGTTAATATTGGTAAATTTCAGTATTTTAGGCTATTTTGTAATTTTTTACCTCTTCAAATTTTTTTTAAATCGTAAGAAATACAACGCGCGAAGCGCAAAAGAAATTTTTTCCACTTACATATAAATTGGCAAGTTGGTAAATTCCAAAAGCTGGCAATTTCAAAAACTACAATATTTTGTTTAAGAAAATTTATCTGCCTTATTTTTGATACTAAGTACTTATTAGTGCTAGTGGTCAAGTTAACCAACTTTACGCTAAAACTCCAAATTTACCAACCTTTCAAAAGCCAAGGAGGAGCTCATCCCTCCCACCTCCCTCCTTTCCATACGTCCCTGCATCCAGGCATTCTAGACATAATTTGGCTCGTTTTGGGAAATAATTGTTGTTACACTAATTTTTGGTATGGTTGTCAGGAGTAATACCACAAACGACATACTAAAACTCCCCTCATGTAGCGGTGACGTGTGGCCCTCTATGGGAGTTAGAACCCCGCAAAAGCTAGTTTTACTTACAGTGACTGTTACAAGTAAATTAGATATATAATTAATTAATCTACATCAAATTACCTACAAATTATGCTTAACGCATTTTTCTCTATCATTCACAGTTCGACAACAAAAAAACTTTGAAGATGGCCCATTAGGTAAAATGACTCAATTGTTGTACATTTGTGAGTTTTTTGCATTTTTCTTGGTTATAGTGCCAAATACGAAAACATTCTTACCACACAAAATTATTCTACACCAAATTTCTCGTAAAAATATTGCATTACATTTTTTGTACCATTCATCATAAGTTAGTAAAGAGATCTTGAAGAAGACGCATTAAGCAGTATAATGATTTATCATTTTTGAACATAGATTTTTGTGTTTTTCTTCCTCGTAAGGAGAGATACGAAAAAATGGCTAATAAAAAAATGATCTACCTTAAATTTTCTTCAAGAAAGTTTGGTTGTTTTTTTCCTGTCTCCAAAAACTGAAGTGTAAGATTATTTAGAAACTTATATTAGCGTTTATCGAGCAGATTTTCGGGATGTTGGTCAAGAGTATAGGCATGAACAAAATACTAAAACTCCCCATATGTAGCCGTGATGCGTAGCCCCCTACGAGGCTTTGAACTCCCCAACTCAGTTTTTTGAACTTTGCTCGCTTACAATAACCGACACAAGTAAATAAATCCTATAGCAAATTTATTTATCTAAAATTTCCTATAAAAATATTTAATCATTTTCTTTCAGCTGTTTATAGGGGTTCAAACCCCTGTGGAGGCTGAGGAAATCGGTAATATGCATTGCATACGGCCTTGTAAATTTAAAAAGTTTTTGGAAAATGTGTTTTCAAATCATATCTGGTCATCATAATAAAAATTTGTAAAGCCATAAACGCCTTATTTTCGTTAGTTTTGCTAGTTTCGTCACAGCTTTTAGTACAAGTAAAAATTTCCTGAAGAGTAGGTACGTGCTACCAATATTAGGTATACTTAAGCAGTTGAGTTGAATTGAATTTATTAAGGGCATAAAGATAAATTTGATGAAGTTTTTTACTATTTTATAACCTTTATTTCTACCGAATTGTACGACTTAAATACACTTCTTGTTATGCTAAAAGAGGCCCCACTCCAAAGGGGCCTACTCCTCGGGGTCCCAGGATATTATCCTGAGTCGTTACACGGTGAGCACGCCCCTGCATGCATTACACAGATTTTCAGCTTTTTTTAATCAAATTTGGGGATGTGGCAAAAAAATGTGTTCTTTTTGTTCATATAGTAATTTAAACGTTCTTTTTTGATCGGCAGATTTAAAATTACATTTAAAGAACAAATTGAGCGTGAATTTTTGTATTTTCATTGCTCATCAAACATTATAAGGCACTTTTAGCAGAAATTTTGAATTGGAGTTCTAATCATCGCGTAGATGTTTCTTGAGTAAAATATGAACCAAATCTTCTTAAAGTGGGTGGGGGGAGGAACAAAATTAAAATTCAGGCTCCGAATTTCAAAAATGAATTTGTTTTTGTTTATATTATTGAATAACTGATGATAGTTTTGCCCCTCGTAAAAAAATAAGCGAAATTGAAAACTTGGAGGTAAAATCGTTGATTTAAGTAACATAGAATGACCGTTTGTTTGATATTTTTATAATTTATAGAATATAATTCTTACCTTGATAGGTTGTTATCAATTTGCCATTCAAAATTACCATCCAACACAAATACAAATAATTTCATTGTCCCTTCCCACATCTGATCAAAGCTGAAAATAATAATATTTTGTTAATAATGTTGAGATGATAGAAAAAAAGAGTATGAATTCACTTATCTTGAGCTTCAAAAATCATGAGCTTCGTTTTTTAAACTGGCATCTATCACGAGTCCATTCCATCTTGCGTTCATGGTATCTAAAAACGAAGATTTTATCTTATTACTTAATTGCCGAGAGAATGAAAAAATGAACATAAATTTACTTACTTTGAGGTTCTAAAAAGGAATAAATTTTTCACCATCCCGCGCAATATTTCGAGAAAAAAACTGTAATTAAAACTTATGAAATATTTGCACTTGTCGATTTCAAAGACACACAGTCCCAAATACATTTGCTTCGATGCAACGTTGCCAAGTCAATGGGTCTCAGAACGTCGGTGGCAAATCTTTTTTTATACAATTTTGCAGCGCGCTCTAGGGTGGAAATGTATGAACTGAATATGTATAAGAGCAGAGAGTATATATGCTTTCCGAGGCCCGAGCAAAAATTTGCCTATGCGTTGCAGAGTGTGCAACACGCATAGAAAGCTGATTAGTACAGCGAAACGTACCGAGACCCGAAGTTGGGTCTCACATCGTCGAAACGGGTCTCACAACACCGTGTGACTTCACGAAATGGGAATGTATAAGTCGTGGTATACCTCTATATATATATATATATATATATATATATATATAGTGATCTATGGTCAAAGTGGCATCACATTGCACATTCCTCAGAAGTGCATCTAATGTCACGTTAACGACACCACAGTGGCGAACGGAATGTATAATTTCATAGGTTTTCTTGGAAACAAATTTTTAAAATGATGCCACTTTACCTGTAAACATCAAAAAAATGAGGCTACAACGACCGTAGACCGAAAAAAATTTTTTTGTATGAAAAATAGAATATTAGTGGTAAAGTGGCATCACCCAAATAACCACACCAGTGACGTCATGACACAAAGCTGAATCGATGAGCAATGTGATGGTAAAGTGGCATCAAAAAAAAGATGCCACTTTGTAAAAAAGATGCCACTTTACCTGTAGACGACGAAAAATGATGCCACTTTATCCATAGATAAATCTATATATATATACAAATATAGTATATGCTTGTCTAGGTATTTTTGAAACAATTATATATATTTGGATATTTTATTTTCTGTGGAACGAGAAGCACTCTGGAAAATGCGCTTTTTAAATTCTATAAATGACTGGGGAGTAATATGCGAAAAATAATCTTTCAGGAAGCACTAGCGGTTTAATTATGCTATGCCCTAACTTCAAGTAAGGTCAATAAATATGATCAATATTATATTTTCGTAGACAAATTATTTTAATGAATAAATTTTTTTCATGCTTAACAATTTTTAGAAAAGTCTCATTATCTTATTTATTTATTTCTGCCGAAGGTAAATATTCTTTAGTTTCATTAATCGTAGCTGCAGTATCTTTATCAATAATTATTTTATTGATAATATCAATTTAAAATATTTCAACATGTTTCATCACGGTAGATATGCTGTGTACTTGAAATTATTTTGCATAAAAATTTTAGTCGCACTCTTTTGCGTACAAAATCGCTTGTAACTAAAAGGGAGCAAGTGGAGGCAGACCAGTAGTCATTAAGCTTCAAATTGTGATGGAATTCCCTGAAATGTTGTCTGTTAATTATTTCTTTTAATGAAATATATCTAATTTTAAAAACGTGCATATTAATCGAGCCGGTGTTAGCTGATTGAAGCCCGCATGGATTAAAATATACAATTTTGAGGAATTCTCAATAAGTTAACAGAATTCACATTCACATTTCTGGGATTTTGCCACCACTAACCCACTATGTATCGTGATAAGGGACCGGCATTTTACGTTTTATAACTCTTCACTCAATCACTTTTTTGTTTACTTTTATTTTATTTTATAAAATATGCAATAAATTAAAAGAAAAATTGAAAAGCGACGACTGACAATTATTTTTACTCTGGGCCCAATTCTGCCTCTCCCCCATTCTGATGCTCGTGTCAGTAATTAACATATCATTTGACATCCAAAAGGCTGTGCAAGTTTTTATTGCTTCAGCCTTCAGGTCTTACGAAGTCCATTTTTTCGCTTCAAATTATCATAATATTTGATTGCTAGAATGGGTTCTCAGAGACAATAATATAGGAATAAATGTTCAAATGATTTCAATTATATTATTTTCAATTAATATTTTATTATTTAATTTATTTATTTTTTATTAATATATAAAATAAAATTTAATATAACTAAATAAATTAAATAAGATAAATTTAATGCAGTCCTGAATTTTTGCACTTAAACTGGTCAGTATGTATTGGTTTTTTATCACAGCAGTGTTCCCACATCACCGTGAATACTTATGAAATCAAATTTTGACTTTTTGAGAGCCCTCCCCTCTCTTTATATACTGTATTTAAAGTTATAGCCATATTTTATTTCAGCCTAGACATCGGGGATAGAAAGTAAGTTAAGACAGATAATGTTTTAATATCATAATGCAATTTTTAAACGAAATTTCAGTATTAGAATCGCTTCGAAAATATTCGCAACTCTTTATTGCAGAGGAAAGTTTGTCTTGGAAAAACTTCTCTCATTTGGAGTTAACTGTAGTCTATATTGAAATGACGATTAGCTTCAATAACTTACCTTTCATTGAAGATGCATTATTATATTTTTTATCTTTAAATGCCGGTAGAAAGTCTCCGACGCACCTTATTATTGCTGTGAAATCTGTAAGTAAAACGTAAAAATTCTAGATGCCTGATTTGGTAATTTATCAACTAGGTACAAATTAAAAATAAACAAAAAGTGAACTTACTGGCATCTTTATCGTTGTCTGGAATTGCATAGAAAATTGATTAGTATTTTTGTCCAAATAAACATAGCAAATAAATTGGACTACAGCTAAGTACCTTATAATGGAAGAATGAATATAAATTTCTTTTGCCCTCAATTGGTCAACACCTCAACGCGAAAATCTCTTTCCGTATGAGTTAATTCTCAGAGTTCATAATCATTCGAACGATCTTATACTGCATACTTATACGATTATTATTTCCCCATAATTATTTTGATTTTAAAAGCATTCAAAAGTCTTTCAGTCCTTATTATTATTTTGTCGTGGAAGTTTCGAATAAAATTAAAAAATTCTAGTTGCGTACCCAGTAAAATGAGTTTCAAACAATTTTTAATTTTTTTTCTTATTTAAAATGGTTGGCAAATTAACGTCATTTTTGGACTGTTGAACTTCCTCGAGGCTAAACGTGAAAAGGCTTTAACCTAATAAACATAATAAAAGTGATCAGGGTGCAATAAATGCGTTTAAACAGCTGGAAGCAGCGAAGTATTAAAACTATTTTGGTGCATATGTGCATATGTGAATATATAAAGTAGGAACTTTGGTTATAGTCTCTTTTTGGTCTGAAACAAAAAACTATCCTACCCTCATCCCTCGTCCAAATATCCTTGTGAAAAAAGTACCATAGTAGTAGGTGAAAAATTAAGCTGATAAGCACAAAGTGAACTTACCAGCCACATCCTTTTTGAAAGCTAGAATTGCATAGATAATTAGATAATTAATATTTGTGCTCAAACGAACATAACACATAAATTAAGGTGCAGTCAAGTATAATCGAAGAAGTAATGTACGAATTTCTTTTAAACTCTATAGTTAAAATCCCTTCCTACACGATAATGTTGCGTCCATAAAATCATAAAATTTGATAGTTGTATATTTTAGTTGTTCAGCTAAATTTACCATTTCAATCATCTATCAATAGCCAACTTATACTTTATAATTCTCATTTCTAATTTACTCTCTTTCGAAACCAATTTCTAATGTTTCTCCCAAGGGCGGATTGGCCATTAGGGCAAACTGGGCAAATACCGTTTGATGCTGATCAGCGCCGCAAATGTCACCATTGAATCACTTGAAATGCGAATAAAGTAGAACCAGTGGCGTAGTAAAGCTTGTGTCTAGTCATCAAATAAAATTTTTTCAACTTTAGAAGATGGTGAATAAAGCAGCACCGGCGGCGACGCCAGTCCCGCCGCGTCGTTAAAAGTAGAGGTCTGTGCCGAAACCAAATTGGTGGTAGCGACGTCAGCTGCGATTTTTTCCAGGCGGCAATGGTATCCAAGGGCGTAAAGGAAATAAAAATTTTCTAATCAATATCACATCAATCTTTTCGTTTGATATAAACGTTTGTATATGGTATAAAGTTTAAAAACCATGAATGCCGCCAACAAAAATTCAGCGACCACGAAGAGTTTAATTTCCTAAATGAAATTAATAGGAACGATATAATTGAAGCGGTAGCTGATACATCTAAACTTGAAAAAAAAAAAAACGTAAGTAGCCATTCTGTATTACTGGACATGAGTTTTTAACTAGGGCTTGTTTCGGTTTGAAATGAGTTTCCTAAACCATTCATGACTATAGACCACACCCAATACCAAGTCTAAAAACTCCCTTCCTAAACTCATTTTTTGCTTTAACTCTCATCAAAATTCACTTGAGAGGCTGAAATTTAAATATGTTAGTGTCATTGACTCACTTTTTCATATGAAAACAAAAAGGAAAAATTTGAGCTATTTGCATTTCTCCAGCCTTCCTCAAAATTTGAGCGATCAGTCATTTTGAATTTTTTTGAAGAAAATAAAAAAGTACATTTGTTAGATTTCTAATTAGAATATCTCACAAAATTTTGAGCAAATTTCATAAATACCCGCCGGTGCAACGCGTGGGGGAAAAATATACCTGTATAATATATACGAAAAAGTTGGACATTTGCCAGATGATTAGAATGGTTTGAAACGCAAAGATATGAAGACCCCACTCTTCGTGACCCTCTCCTCCCAAGTCAGGTAGGCTATAATGGCCATTGACGGAGACTGGAGAATTAGGGCCCGTTCAACAAAATGAATCAATGGGGCCCGCTCAGTGCTGGATTGAGGTATTTTGCCACTCTACGCACAGTATATTGTCGCTCTATGCCCATTTTACCCTACACTCTCACTCCCAAAAAAAATCAAACATCGATAAATCATGTAATTAAAAAAAAAAAAGCATATATATCCCACCGTTATACACGAATTTATCACTCATAAATGTTGACAAAGGAGCCAGAACGTTTTGTATTAATATCTAGGATAAAAATTGAATTGAAGTATTCGGTAACAGCTCATTCGAACGAGCTTGACATTTTATATGATTAAATTTTAAAACATTATTGCCATCGATTTGAGTCTCGAGTTAATTTAATCAAACTAATTAATTTTTTAGAGCGCCCTCTGTGAATGAGCTCCAGTACTAAAAATAAATTCGACTTTTTGCTTAGTTTTTTGCAAATATCTCAAGAAAAAATATAGATGGAAAGTTTACAAGTAGCTCATTCGAAAGAGCATACAATTCTGAATATGTTTCACTTTAGAAAAATTATTGTCATTGATTTACTTTTTGAGAAAATTCATAAAAAAGTAAAAAAAAATCGTTTTTCGAAATTAAATCCAAAAATAAATCGCTAATAGTAACTTTAGAAAAATTAAATCATTTTGCATTTCATTATCTTTGAAATGAGCCATTTGCAAGCCCTCTATCTTGAATTGTTTCCAAGATATTAGCAAAAAACGATTCCAACTCCAGTTTTGGAGTGATAAAAATTTAACGTACGTTGGGCTATCTATGCTATTATAGAAGACTAAAAACCCCAACCCTATCCTTTCCAAAACCACTTAAAAAGTTAATGTAGTATTTCTTGCCTAGTAATAATCATATGAACACATATTTCTAAAAATATAACTACTTGAGGCTCCTCAAATTATCTTTAAATTGTTAAGATTCGCCATCTTGAATCCATTTTGACCCAAATTGAAGTGGTCATATTCTAGTCATCAACTACATACAAAGTTTGACCTTTCTAGGTCGAGTTGATGACAAGATATGGAGGATTCATGAAATTTCCAGCTGTAATTTCTTCTCCAAATACACTTAGGAAGCTGAAATTTGGGTATGTTGATTTCCATAACTCACTCTTTCATATATGAGACCAAATATGAAAAATTTGAGGTATTTTCCCTTCTCCAGTTCCTCTAAAAATTTGGTGATCCGCCATTTTGAATTTTATCGAAGAAAGAAAGTAGTACTTTTTCGCATCTCTAAGAAAGGTCTCTCGTCAAGTTTTGAAGAAATTTCATGAATACCGCCCGCACTATGCGGGGGGGGGGGAAGGATATATACACGAAAATGTTGGACATTTGTCAAATGATTACAAATGGTTTGAAACGCAAAGATTTGAAGACTCCATCATTCCCCTACCGTCTTCCCATATTAGGTAAGTTGTAACAGCTATTGTTTTTAAGTAAAAAACTCAGCTAAAAACATTAGACTAAAATTACCTAGAGGCTATGTTGTATCTCGTGTTCAAGATTATTTAAAATTTGAAATCATTGTAAATAAAACTGAAATGAATAAAATATTAAAATTCCAACTTATGAATAATCTTCATTTTCACTTTTTGAAAAAAGTATTTTCATTTTTTCCGCAAAATTTGCCACTCTAAAAATTTGCCATTCCACGCCATGGCTTAGTTGACGTATAGGATAATCCGGCACTGGGCCCGCATGTTTCCGTTTTTTTGCTTTCTTTCTTTATTATTTTGAGACTTGAAAACGCAAGTGGATCATAGCCTAAAACTCATTTTTGGACTCAAATACCTCTTGATATTCTAAGTTTATTTTTTGGTAGAATTGAGGTTTTTCCCATTCTATTCATTTTTGCTTCAGTTTACGTAAATCACTGGAAATTTCCGCACAAAAAAAAAAAACTAAAATTCGGTTAATGATGTTTTGTTCCAAATTTGAACAAATCACACGAGTATATTTCTTCCACTTTTTATTGAAAAACTTGGATTTTTATTTTTTCTTGGGCCTGGGGGGCCCGTAGACGAGGAGCCGGTCAGCAAACGTCGACTCTCCGATCTCACCAGTCCGCCTCTGATAATAGCTGTAGTTTTCAAGTCATAAACTCAGCTAAAAATGTTGATTGCTTGATGTTTCTCTTTTGTTGAATGAAATTAATAAATAACATTTAATGTAGGTACGCTCATAAGAACTTTACTGATGACCCCTATCCCTCCAAGAAAAACAAAATTAGGTATTCGCAAAACGACGCCGCTGTAGTTTACATTTGCCCGGTAAAATTTTTTGCGCCAATCCGCCCATGGTTTCCACGCTCTAGAATTTATATAGTATTATACCCTCGACAAACCGTAACATTCGGTATTAACAGTTCGTATTACGTATACATTATGCGTACTATGTCAGTTTTTTAAATAAATAGGTCTGTTGTTATGCAGTCCGAGTATTTGTTTCTAACTAACAAAATACTAAGGACGATAAAATTAACATTAGTTATACGTATTTTCGCATATTTAGATTTTCATATCATTTGAAACAGTTTCAGGATGGTTTATTATTCTTTCAAAAGTCATTAATAAAACGTAAAGATTGTAGGTGCGTAATCACCTAATTTATCAATCATTAAATTACAAATAGTAATAAAATAATAACTTACTCTCATCATTGGAGCCACCTATAATTATGAAGAAAATTAATATTTTAATATGTTTGAACAAAACATTATATAATACATAAATTTAACTACAGGTGCGGTAGTGCACTTCATAGAATAAAATAAAGGGCATAGGAGGATAAGAATGGCGAATCAAGCCCGGAGCCCAATTTCGATGAAACTTGGGTGGTAGGTAGGTACCCTTTAGAAACGTTCATGGTCAAAGTTTCAGACCCCCGCCCTCCTCGTTTTTGAGAAATTAATTTTTAATTGAAAAATCAATTCGAATTTTTCTTTCATGCAATAGTTGACCGATTTTATTGAAAATTTATTATGTTGTACTGTTCCATAGATGGTCTCTTGGAAAAAATCAACAACCCCCCACCAAAGAACGTTTCTAAACTTTATTCAATTTTTTTAACCCTGATAACGCTTTGGCACAATTATGAAATTGACATGTTTAGATGCTCCCTTGACCCCCAAATCACGTGAAATTGTTTCACATTTTTCACTCGGGTACGCCATATTGAAAAATGACTAAAACTGATAATGGTTCACATGTTGGTATAGTCTAAAAGCCGACCCTGTCGAAAATGTGCCGAATAACCGAAAGCTGGAACTGGTCCCAAAAGTTAGTGTATGTACCCATACTTTGAAAATTACCAGTCTGTCGATCCCCAGCTGCTGCTTTAAAGCACAGCGAAAGCTCAAAAGTTCACAATTTTCATGAACTTTTGGCCGAAAATAGTGAAAGTTGAAATTGGTGTCAAATTATAGGATTTTTTGTGCTGAATCCGAATATGTAGGTCATGTCGAAATTAGAGTAAATGGACTGTGTCATTAAAACAAATTCATTACACGGAAGGAGGGTACTTCTGATAATTGTGGTGGGGGAAAAGGAGGGTGGTTTCGATCTGTCAGGGAAAATTATCTTAGGTTTCAGTATTATAATATATAACCATTAAAACAATTTATAATAATCGTAATACGTTTTTTATAGCGACTTTTCATAACACATCTTTAGGAAGCCATAGCTCCACCCTCGTTCTTCCTTGAAAAATGGTTTATGGCTCATTTTATTGGGAATTAAAAGGAGAGTAAATTTTATTTGAGACCTTTTTGCGCTAGGACCAAATGCAGAGGAGATAGGGGCCAAAAACTGATTTTGGGGAGGACATTTGTATGCGAAATATTTGTTCACCTACAAGGGAAGCTTTCATATCGCAAATCATCGATTTCGATTGGACAAAGTTAGATGGAAAGAACATCATCCGTAAACCTCATCGCATAAATGTCTCCTGCTAAAGGTAATATGGGGGCACGCAGGGGCGGATCTAGAGATTTTTTTTGGGGTGGGGGGGGGGGTGAAAGCCATCATTTGTCGACTAAAATATGGTAAAATTTGCCGACTGAAACGTACTAAAATTTACCGACTTTCTGGCCATTTTAAACGAATAATGCAAAATAATTCATAAAAAACTATTATTTTACGTATCGAAAAGTTCTATTATAACTAATTTTACAAATCGAAAATTTAATTCGATGTATTTCGCGATTCCATTATCAAATGTTGCGCTATGGCCCTAAGTGCAATGAAAGTAGCGGGTTTCAAGGGCGTTTTCTCACGATTGTATCAAGTTGAGCAAAAAAATGTGTAATACTATTTTTTGTTGGAAATTTGTTCAGCTTCATTTTTTAATGAGACTTTTTTTCTGTATCTAGATTAGAACGCGTGTTATTGGCAAAAAACAAGTTTTGGGGGCATAAATGTGGATTTTCGGGGAGAAGCAAGGATGTGATTTTTGGGGAAAAGTTCGGTATTATTACGGACACTATTAGCTACAAATTTCGGCAGAAAAATTTTATAACGCCAACAAAAAAACTTCCAAAACCGATTATCACGCAGTTGCCGGCCATACACTCATCTCTCATTATACGATGCCGTCATACATTCCAGTTTAGAACTAGTATACATTCTACGTTCCCACTTAGCAAAAAGGTGGTATGTCCGGAAAATAAACAGCGATTTTGAGTTAGTGATGTAACTGGAAAGAGAATTTTAAGCTCTATCGTTTGGTAATATTGAAATTCACCAAAAAACACTTGTAATATTTAATATTTGCCAATAAAAGAAAGTTATATGTCTAATGTTGTCATTAAAAGTCGGTGAAATAAGGTTATGTCCACGTGTAATAAAATAATATGGATAGAATGAAAGAAATTTTCAAATTTGTATTTTTTATCGCAAAAAATGATTTCGTTTCTCCAAAGTGTTCCTTTTATTTTGTGCTTGTTATATTTTTATCATTATTTTGTTTTTGACTTGTTGTTTTTTTATTATAAAATAAAATGAAAATTGTTTTGAACGAATTTTTTATTGCAAAAAAATAAAAATGAATTTATTTTTGGTAATATGTCCATTCTATTTCGGGACTATGCCCATGCATCGGGAATGTGCCCATCTCTTCGGTAAATAATGGTATTATATCCAACGTCGTCTCAGTTTTTTATTAAATAAATTACCTACGAAAAATAGTTCAAAAAAAGATGTTGGAAACTAAGTTCCAGTGTTGTACGAATAAATGTTTTGGTAATTCTCCAACCAATTTTACTTCATATTCATTTACTAATACTTACAAACCTTATTTCGTGAATATCTCAACATTGCTTTTTTGGACATACTACCTTTTTGCTGAGTTGCAGCTACTAGTAACTCAACAAGTACCAGAATTCACCCCAAAATTTGACTCGGACTCTAGCTGACTCCGGAGTTAAGGCAACATTTGATTCAGACTCCACCAGTCAGGTTTAAAGTTTGACTCTGAGTGTCCGACTCCAGTCCCTAACTCCGGAGTTAGGTTGAACATTTACTCCAACTCCTCTTTGACTCCGGAGTAAATCTAAAAGCCTAACTCCGACTCCGACTTGACTTCGGAATTAACTTGAAAAACTTGACTCCAGACTCTGACTTGACTCCAGAGTCACGGTGGTCTCGGAGTTATTTTGGAATCATTTTGACTCCGAATATGGAGTGACTCCTGGTCCTTGCTCGAAGGCGGGGAATAACGAATGAATAGGTTAAAAGAATGCGAAGTGCACGGAGATACCACATGCACATACTAGAATTTGATTCGATATGATTAATATGAAGAATTGCAAATTTTACGAGTTCAGGTTTGACTCAGCCGCACAGTTTACTCTCATTTTAGCCGTTTCTTCGATTATATTATTTTTTTTTTCAATGCAGTATTGGCCGAATATGCCGACTTCGTTCAATTTTGTCGACTGCTCACAATAATGAGGGAGTGAATCCCCCCCCCCCAAACCCGCTCATAGATCCGCCCCTGGGGGCACGACAAGAGATTCAGAATTAATAAAATAATTGTGTAACATCATGAAAATCATAAAAATTATGGAAAAACATGTACAGTTACAAGGTGAAAGAAAATGAAATATTTCATCATCAGAAAACACCTTACCACCGAAACAAACCATGAAAAAGCACATTTGGTGGCGATGGGTAGTTCAGTTTTTAACAAAAAAAAAATGCCAAAAGTAAATATCAAATTTAACATCCAAAACCCTGTAGAGTGGAAAGTTCTGTCGAATTCAGACACTGAGCGTGAAAGATAGGTACCTATCTAACGAGGTTAATACAAAGAAAATTAAAGATAAATATTCGATTGAAATTCTAGTGACAACAATGGTGCCTATCCTTCATGTCTCGACGAGGCGAATGTCTTTAATTGTGTCTGAATTCGACAGAAAGCCCCGATTGTCTAAAATATCTAACGGGGATTTTCCAAAAGATAGCGTTGGTCCTGGCAGGGAACTGGCTGAAAAGAGAGAGTCAGTCCGGCGCTAGCTACGAAAGGTGATATGTCGACGACGTGTTTTTCAATTTCGTAAAATTTCGTTATAAGTTAATTTTTGTCATTTTGCCAAGTGGCACATATTGTTAGTTTTACGGTTTTTTCCCTTTTGCCTAAAAAAGAAAAAAGAAAAAAAAAACGAGCCAGAAGCCGGAGAGACCACCATCAGCGTTCGCGGGATCCTGGATGACATCGCCGCTATCGTCACTGGGCTTTGGATGACATCGTCGACGCGGAACAGTAAATACCGCAATCGTTTATTTGTTATATGTTTTATTTACGTAATCGATTGTCACTATTTGTTACCACCCCGGGGCCCGTCCTACATTTTTTTTTTTTTTCATGTAATTTTATTAATCTCCTATCTAGTCATTTTTTTTATGTGTTTTGTATGCCATGTCGATTCCTCTTTTTTGCATGTAATTAATAGCCCGAAAAAACAAAATAAACGCGTATTGTTCAAGGAAGACACGTCTTATATATATATATTATTGTACGCGGCGGTAAGCCGACGCTACAACCCGACGCATCCTTCAATTTCACAATACTTTACCGAAGTAACGTATTTTTGATCAATTTTAAAATCATCACATATCGTACTTGTAGTTTGATGTGGAGGAGAAGAAGGCATATTTTTCATAATAACCTGTAATATTTCAAAATCAATCAAAAATACGTTACTTTGAATGAGTATCGTAAGGTTGAAGAATGTGACGGGTCTTACATTCCTAAGTTGATGTTCTTATTTTTGATATTTGCTTTTATGAATTGACTCTTTCTCCGTTGGAAGATGCGTTTTCATGTTCTCTTTTGATGAGTGTATGGTGTTTTCTGATGGAAATATTTCATTTCCCTCCGCTTCGTACTACATGTTAGTTTTTCAAAATAATTTTTATGATTTCACGATTTTACCCAGTTTTTGAAATTTTGAATCCCTTCCCTCCCACCATTTCGTTTTACCTTTGGCAGCTGAAAATTTTGCGATAAAGTTCCTAGGTGATGTGCTTTCCATCAAAGTTGTTCGGTCGAAATCTGCGATTCCTGGTTCGGAAGGTTCTCTAGCTTATTAGTGATAATCAATTTCGAATTTTTATTCGATCACCTAAGTCGCAAAGTATGCGTTGTACCTATTAAATACTATAAAAAAATAATAAGAGCAGCAGAAGGAATGAGGGGAAGAATAATAAAAAGTCTCAAATCGATATTCTTATTTGCAAAATATTTTATCGGCCTTATGTTTAAAAAAACTTTTACGCATCTACATTTCATTCGTGGATGCCCCATAAACAGCTCTAGATGTGAATAAAATAATTAGGTTCCTGATTTTATTGTGAGATTTTTTGTTGTTGTAAATTTCCATATCAAAATTCTAACTAGGTAGGGGGTATGCCATTGGCTTAAAAATAATTAGGTTCCTGATTTTATTGTAAGATTTTTTGTTGTTGTAAATTTCCATATCAAAATTCTAACTAGGTAGGGGGGTATGCGATTGGCTTAAAAAATGTAAAGTATTCAATATATTACCAACAAAAAAATGGTTACAATGGAGAGAGTAGGTGTAGATAAATAATGAAAAAAGCGTAACTTTTCTATCATTTCTTACACTTCTTCACCATTTTTCTCAATCTAGTCTCTTCTCATTGTCTTCAATATTTTCAAATAATACTACATGGGATACTACAAATACCTAGAATTGTCTACGTATTTCTACTTAACTTGGATTTTGAGATAATAATTTATATTAAAAAAAAAATTATTATAAAGAAATTGGAGAAAAAATGTGATTTTTCTAAGATTTCCTATGCTTCGTTCGAATTTTTTGGACCTCGAAAATGAATGCTATTTTGGAAGTTTGGAGTTCTGAGTTGAATTTGCTTTTGGAACGAAGAATTATGTACAGATAAATATTGATATGGGATTTATAAAGCAGTTGAAAGCTTCCAAATTAATTTCAAGGCTGTATTTATGGTAAATGAATTTGGTAGGAGTGGGATACTCACTGAGTCGAAAGTACCTCCACTTATACCAAACTGGTAGTCGACGCGTTGAAATTAGTTGAAAATGGAATTCTTACCGTGTAAATTATATGTATACACTTTTCCAGGTACCAACCATCAATATTATCATATCAAAATTAAGTAAATGATCTATTTGCTCATGGGAAAATATCGAGAAAATTAAAAACTTCGTAGTATCATTTATCATATCAAGATTTTTATCACCACTTCAAGTTTCGTTGGGGTAATTTTTGTTTACACATTTCCAATGTGTGCACAACGTATAAGCATACTTACAGGTTTGCAATGAATTAACTAAATTATTATCCACTTTTACTGAACATTCTTCATCCCACTTTTGGAATAGGTCTTTCAATAAATCGATCACTTTCTGGTGTTTTTCGTTGAGCACTAATATGGAATCAAACAAGCAATAAATACAAAATAATTGCCTTCAACATTGTTAATATTTGACTGTTAATTTACTCACCAGCATTTACGTTGAAGTTGTAAATCGCTATAAAGAGAACATATATACTTATTTAGAATGATAGATGCATGAAAATACTCTATTTGGTAGTGATATAAATTGAATAAATAGAGCAATATGTAACCAACGTGTAAGTATTTTTGATATCCTTAAAAGCCCACGACATTTTTATGTGGTATAAAGAAAAAATGCTATAATAACTCCAAGGTTCGACATCGTCGTGGTATAATGTATCATTCGCCTTGGACTAAACTACCATTGTAAAATCGTCAATTCCGACTGAAGAGCCTAAAATTGCATTTTCGCTAGTTCTCTACGCAATAGTGTAATTGTGTATCTGTATCTTGTTCGCGTATTTGAGGTTTAGACTTTTGATTGGTATAAATTTTTATAATTAATTTTTTATTTATTTATATTTTTGTTTTATGTTGGAGACTTTATTTCGAAGTAAAAAATTGAAAAAATAATTTTCATCCCCAAAAAAGTAACTGAGAAATGAATATTTTCCAGTCATAATGTGTGTTCTCGCTTAGGCCAGAGCCCCGTATTTTAAATTCAGCGCACTAGGTTAATTTTTTGAGGAGGGCTGTGAGAAGAGGTGAGGTGTTTCAGATAGTTGAATCGTTATTTAGTATTTTAGATAATGAATTCGGGTTTTTCGGGATGTTTCGTGGGCCATTGTATAGAAGGTAATGCGCATAATGTGTATAACTGTAAGAGTGGTTGATTGCCTGTTGAGGAGGTAACCAATTAACCATAGGTTATAAGGGTATGGATTAGGCTGAGGCGTGACACAATACCTCCTCTTGATGTGGGAAATAATATACCATTTTTTCAAATTGGTAAATGAAAGAGCCCAAAAATTAATAAAATCGTAAAAATTTTAAAAAATGTACCAAAAAGTGAAAAAATGACAAAAAAATAAAAGTTATTCAAAACTGAAGAAATATGTGTAAAATATAATTTTTCCAAAATTATGCACGTGGAGCAGTCAAATCAGAAATGTACATCAAATTTGTAATCAGCTTCATCGAAAACCATTATTCACACACACTTCACGACAAAATATATTGTTTATGTATGCATAAAATTGTTATATCGTGAACGTGAACTTCGAACTGTGATTTTACCAAGATTTTAACATTTTGGTATTCTTCCTTTTACTATAAAAAAAATTACGTGATGAAATGGGTAGATGCCTATAAGATGACGAAGATAATCTAATACGAGTTCTTTTTCTTGATTTATATTTTAATCGCATACTTAGGTGTTTAATACAATTATTGTTTGAAATGTTTTTTTTTTTTATGTATAATAATTAATAAGCACCTTGATGAAAAATAAATTATTTCATACTAATTAAGTTGCTCCTTGAAAAAAAAAAAAAAAATGCTTTAATCAACGACAAACCCCTACTTTTTAAATTTCACGATTCAATCACTAAATATATAATTATAATATGTTATCTGTGTTACTAATTTTTATCCCTCACATATTTTTCGCCTCTGAAGTACTTGAGTGTAATATTAATCTCGTTTTGGTTAATTGTAATGAAGCAACGATTTTATCAAGAATATTTCGACGCGTAAATCCTATTTTACAATGTAAAACCTAGAAGCACTTACCCAGTATGAGCATTAATTTCGACACTAGGCTAATGTTTGACATGGTGAAAAATATCGTTACTTCGGCGTACGATTAGAAAGAAACTGATCTACTGAACGCGAAAACGAATATGAGAGTAGGTAACGTTTGCTTTATAACTATTCAATATTAACGGCACACGCAGGCATTATGTTGTTGGCTAAAGACATAACTCATCACTTTTTGAGTGATAGCAGCTGGCAATATAGACGTTGTGATTTGTGATTGGATAAAAAGCGAACAACGATACGTAGGTATTTTATTTACGCAGAAGCAAGAAGTAGGAAGGTAAAAAATACGTAGTTTTTCACATTGATTGCATGGTCTACACTTGAGCAATTTTTTCAGAAAATTGAAATCATGCGGTAACCTAACAAAAATTCTTGTGTGATCGAATGTCAGTAAAACTAAGTAGATATACTCAGTAGCGTTAAGCCGTCCACCTTAAGTGGTAGGTATTTTGCAATGCGTCTGTCGTGAAGCACCAGAATGCGTGAGAAATACTCGTAAAATCATACAATAATTCTCGCAATATTAACATACCTACTCATAGATTAGTTGTAGCATTCGATAATAATGAATTAAGTTGAAATGAGTAGTATAATTTTTATTGAACATAGGAGGTCAGGTGAAGGGAGTACTAGATGGAATCGCAAGGCATGCCGAGCAAATACCCGGTGTGATGAAATATTTCGAGGAAAAAATGGCCGGCAAAAGTTTTTTAAACAATTTATAAGTCGAAAGATTGGCCATATCGAGAAAACAATTCTACCAAATTCTTGGGTCGAACTATACCTACTTTCGGAGACATACACAAAACTTTTCTTTATACGCACTACGAAAATGCAATATTACTCCCGCTCGACTACCTACGAAAATGAACGATTTCAAACAAGTATTACTTTTCATCACAGCGTGACAAAAAGTATGATTCTTTAGTTCGTTACATCACACTACCTCTTTATCATACCTTACCACTACATTCGTTACCAATTCTAGCCGCAAGTTCATGAGATTAGGTTTAATTGATGAAGTGAAAATTAGTTATGATTATACCTCATTTGGTATTTAATTTTATGTTCTGCTGTTTCGTAAGGTGTATAAAGAAAAATATCTTACAGTACAGAAGGCGAAGTGAATATTTTTTGTCTTGTGCGATTGGCTTCACTCACCTTCGGTTCGTTCGGCCAACATTCACACTCGACAAAAAAAACATCACTTTCGCCTTCTGTGTAGTAATATACTATTTTCTTTCGCTAAATGAAGCTTTGATTACGTGAAATTTTCAAACATGTAAGAGTGGTGTTACATCATTAAAAAAAAAAAAAAAGAAAAAAAGGAGAACAAAAACTCTAGTAACACGTGGCAAAAACGCTCGTTATAGTATAACTGAAGGGTTGTTATCCGGGTATAGCATAAGTAATGTGAAGGACTATTTCTTTTGCGATAAAATGATCATTCGAGCAATCATCACGTACAAAAAGATTACCGGAAATAAAACGACAAATTATTAAAAAAATTTTAATCATTCCGACTCATGTGTAGATGAACAATAATTAATATGAAGGTCATACAAAAACTAAGGTTCCCATTTTTTTGAAAAAAGAACGAAAATAGCCAGAAAAAACGGCCAACGAATTTGAACTCAATACACGTTTCTTTATTTTTCAACATATTCTCGTCTTAAATTTAAACATTTGTCGAGTCTACGAACCAACTTATGGATACCTTCCTCATAGCTCGCTACCGCTGAATTTCATAATCAGTCTAAGACAAAATTGCCAAGTTCTTCGTCCGTGTCGAAACGTTGTTCACCCATATTTCGCTTCAGCTTTGAGAACAGATGATAATCGCTTGGTGCAAGGTCAGGGCTGTGCGGGTGTGGTAAAACGTTCCATTTGAATCGCTCAATCAGCTCAGCAGTGTCGCGCGCGGTGTGTGAACTCTGGCATTATCGAGGAGAAGTTTGATACCGCACGATCGCTCTTCGAAGGTTTTTTAGGTTTGGTATTTTCGAAACGTGGAGTAGAGGACGCAAAATAGTGGCTAATTGATCTCAAAAAGGTTTTCTAAAAGTTTTTGTTTGAATAATTATAGGTAAACTATTCGTGAATTCGGCTCTTTACATTTAAAAGGAAAAATAAACTCAATTTCATCCTCATAGGATTTTCCGTATCACATATTCTCGCTTTTAGTCCAGGCGAATTAGCACTAAAAATAATCGAGTTCGGACATAATTGCCAGCAAAAATTTTATTGTTGGAATATGTTTATGAGGTCCATAGAAGTAAAACTGCACAACTTCCCCCACCCCACCACGCTTGCGTTCTCCCCCAGTGTGGATCTTAGCCCCCCAAAACCAGTTTTTTGGCCTTAACTCGCTAAATATTGGCCCTAGGATAAAAACATGGTCTATAAAAGTTAATCTACGTCAAATTCCCGATCAAGTGATGTATCAACCATCCTTGTACCTGTAAGGGGGGTGGGGCAACGATCATCGAAATAAGATCTTTTTTTGAAAAATACGTAAATTTTGAGGATTTTCGGCCATAACTCGCCAAATGTTGGCCCTAGGATAAAAACATGGTCTAAAAAAGTTGATCTGCATCAAATTCCCGATCTAATGATCTATCAACCACCCTTCTACCTGTAAGGGGGGTGGAGCTACGATCATCCAAATAAGTTTTTTTTGAAAAATACCTACACAAATTTTGAAGGTTTTTGGCCATAACTCACTAAAATATTGGTTCTAGGATAAATACAGGGTCCATGAAAATTGATCTACGTTAAATTTTTGATCTAATGATCTATCAACCGTTCTTGTATCTTCAAGGGGGCGGAACTGCAGTCATTTAGATTGGGGTCTCTCTCCCAGTGCAATGTGGGTATTGACACCTTTGGCCCAATTTATATTCAAGGAGTAAAGTACTCCGTTTTAATTGCCACAGATCTTGTTATAAGGGCAATAGATCTTGAAGCATTAGTCAACATGACCTCGGAAGAAATATACTTGGCGTTCCGTCGTATAATTGCACGCCACTCACCACCAGCTCTTGTACTTTCCGACAATGCGCCTCAGTTCATACAAGTACAAAATCAGCTACAGTCAAGGTTTACACATGAATGGTCATGGAAATTTTTACCTGCCCACTCCCCGTGGATGGGAGGAGCGTATGAGCGTTTGATAGCGCTCGTAAAAGCATCTCAGTCGAACGTTTTATGGATTTCAAATGACACATTCCCTTTTTCGTATAGCACTCACAGAAATCACTGCTACATTGAACTCGCGTCCATTAACCTATGTTTCTGAAGAAAGGGACGATACTGCGTTAACCCCTAACCACTTTCTAAAGTCGTATTATGATTCCCAACAACATGAAGATAAGTATGAGCCACAGACAACCATTCAAAAACTCGCAAAACAGGCAGCAGAACTCAGCAACAATTTCTGGAAAGTATGGCGAACATCTCATCTTCAGTATTTGCGAACACAATACGTGCGCTATCAGTTTCCAAAAAATGCTGTAACATTTTCTCCTACTGTTGGAGACATAGTTCTCGTAGCAGAAAAATTGAAAAAACGCGACAAATGGAGACTGGGAAAAATTATTCATTTACATGAAAGCTCAGATGGCATCATACGCTCTGCAGCTCTCCAGACTCAACACGGAGTTATCATTCGACCGGTGAAAGAGCTTTATCCTCTTGAACTACAAACAAAAGTACCTGAGGCACTATCAGCCACACCAACAGCTCCAGACGATGATTGGGATAATTTTGAAGAATCAGTAGAAGAGATCAAAGATGAAGATTGAGAATGTTATACGCGCTTTTCGTATTTTTTATCGTAAAAAAAAAAAGAAATAGTTTTGTTCACATTTATGCATTTTCAAATTTTTTTTTTTGTTTTTTTGGTTTTTCCTTTTCTTTTTTCTTTTGCGGCCCGAGTGTCACGGATTCTCGAGTCCGTGAGTTTTCACTTCATCGTCGCCATGGTCTGGCGATGGTGTGTTTTTCCTTAGTATGTTTAGCGTTATTCGTGAGGGAAAAATGTCCGTTATAATTAATGCAGTTAATTATATTCATTTAGGTTTTAAAGGTGAAATAAAGATTTCTACCTCAATTCGTTTCATCATTTGGATCTCATTTGGGAACCAAAACACCAAAAACCTTCAAAATTTGTGTAGATATTTTTCAAAAAAAAACTTATTTGGATGATCGTAGCTCCACCCCCCCTTACAGGTAGAAGGGTGGTTGATAGATCATTAGATCGGGAATTTGATGCAGATCAACTTTTATAGACCATGTTTTTATCCTAGGGCCAACATTTGGCGAGTTATGGCCGAAAATCCTCAAAATTTACGTATTTTTCAAAAAAAGATCTTATTTCGATGATCGTTGCCCCACCCCCCTTACAGGTACAAGGATGGTTGATACATCACTTGATCGGGAATTTGACGTAGATTAACTTTTATAGACCATGTTTTTATCCTAGGGCCAATATTTAGCGAGTTAAGGCCAAAAAACTGGTTTTGGGGGGCTAAGATCCACACTGGGGGAGAACGCAAGCGTGGTGGGGTGGGGGAAGTTGTGCAGTTTTACTTCTATGGACCTCATAAACATATTCCAACAATAAAATTTTTGCTGGCAATTATGTCCTAATCAATTCCTAGATCGCCTGGACTATTTAAAGTGGCATAGTTTGCATGTTTCAACATGAAAAATCAGACTTTGGGAACCCCTGTGAAGCAGAACGAACGTCCTAACGATTTTTTTTTGCATTAATTGAAAAAAAAAATGGTGAGGAAATATGGAAGA
Organism: Phenacoccus solenopsis; assembly: GCA_009761765.1. Classification (NCBI taxonomy): domain Eukaryota; kingdom Metazoa; phylum Arthropoda; class Insecta; order Hemiptera; family Pseudococcidae; genus Phenacoccus; species Phenacoccus solenopsis. Next base: position 10,345,950 of record CM019756.1, read on the forward strand.
TTCAAAAAAATTTCATGGTTCAAAACTTCCTCAAAAAGCTGTTTTTCGCCCCAACTCCTCTCCAAATTAATTTAGGAAGCTGAAATTTAGATACATTATGTTGGCGTTGTGACTCGCTCTTTTATATGTGATCAAAAGCGAAAATTTTATACCATTTGCTTTTTCTTCCAACCTCCTCGAAGTTTGAGTGATTCTCCATTTTGAGGTGTATTGAGAAAACATAATAGCACCTTTTTTGTATTTTTAAGAAGAGTCTCTCACCAAGTTTTGAACGAAGTTCACGAATACGCGGCCGCGCTACGCGTATAAAAAAACAAAATATTTTCCGAAAAGTTGAACATTTACCGGATGATTACAGACAGTCTGAAAGACAAAGATTTGAAGACCACCACCCTCCCCTAATTCCCCTTCTATAATCAGGTAGGCTGTAATAGCTTTCGTTTTTAAGTTGAGAACTCAGCTGAGAATCGAAAATCGAAATGAATGGAATTTTCAAAGGGAATTTCTTAACGAATATTCGAGAATAATGAAACGAATATTCTGTTTTGATTTGATTATTCGATTATTGTTAATGGCACTACTTAATATCTCGTTTCGTACGCTCGCCCTCTTATTTTTCGTTAACGCATAGTCATCGTAAAATTCGTGCGTAAGTTGAAGACAATCATTTTTCGCCACTTGAGTAAATAGCACCTGGCAAAGCGATGGTATAGGGTGCTTAAATATAGCTTGGAACAGTAGTAAACGCTATAAAAATTGTCATTTTATTAAAATTTATTACTATATACCTTCGTATAGCTGAGTAAAACATGAAAAAGTCACGTAGGCAGGTAGGTTGGCAGGTAAGTAAGTAGGCGGCTTGAAAATTACGAAAAAATTAATTTTCGGCTGATTAAAAATTTTCACGTCCACGAGATCGTATTTTATCGTTCAAAGATTGAGAACATTATATTTTCCTTTTTTAACGAAGGTAGGTCATCACGCAGGCAGCGAGAAATTGGATAGTTATTGTAAATTTGCTTTTCAGGTTTCATTGGTACGTGCTATGCGAATGACGTGGTAATCCCGTAAAAATTTTTAAACTACATATGGTGTTCGTGAAGGCACCCGGCACCGTTTTCATTGCATACAGAATTCAAGGGTTAAGGCCAATGTCATACGAGCAGTAATATTTTTGATCAATCGTAATTCTCACCATGAACACAAAGGACGAGATTCTCGATTCCGGGTTCTCAATTTGGTTGCATAAGTATTTAAAATCGAAAGGAAAAATACTCGACGATTGGAATACGACACCTGTAGAATCAATCCGCAACATACTCGTATTACTGCTCGTGTGACATGGGTCTAATATCTCTGCTCCCATTTAACTTTTTCTCTGCGTTCAACAGCAATTTTCATCTTTTAAACTACTCTTTGCTTTTAGGTTATAAAGGCTCTAGCCAGCTAAGCATGGTGAAAATGCCCTCGACAAAAATTTCACTTATCATGGTAATTCGCATCGAGCATTTACGAAATATGATTTTTGAGTCAGTGATAAATTTTTTGTATCACCACTAGGTTGGTACATAGAAAAACGTGATTTACATAGTGAAAATTTTATCTACTGCTATTCTCAATCCATTGACTTGAAAATTTAAATTCAGTGTATAGATAGATTTACACTATAGTGTCTTACTAAAATTTTTTCATATTTTTTGATCAAACATATGCAGGGGCGTAACTAAGAGGGGGAATGGGGGTGATCTTCCCCCCCAGATGTTTTGAAAAGTTGGGAAATTTATAAATGTTGAACGCTAAAATTGGGAACTTGAATTTCTTTTGGGAAAATAAGAACTCGAATAAATTCGAATTGATGCCAACTTATATCATGTATAGCGCACAACAGACTATTCGCGATAACCGAAAAAATTTCCAACTTCGCGAATCACGACGAACGGTTGCAGTGCAGTTGTATGTATTAAATCATGTTTAGGTTCCATTCTCCAGGTGCATGGATAGACCAACAGACTTATAAATTACAACATGTAAATTATAGTGTTGGGAATAATCGATAATTTGAGTAATGGATTGATGGAATTTCGATTAATCGGATATAGATTATTGAAATAATCGATTTTTTTATAATAAGTATCTATACTCTGTAGTTACAACGTTTACGGAACTCGAGTGAATGAAGGAAAAAATAAAAATTTACACAAATTCAAATTTCTTATATCGATTTTTTCAATTTCTTGAAATTTTTCCTAGAAAATTTCTGGCAATCCAAAAATGTTTTATAACATTTTTATATCTATTTTTAATTTTTTTATCCATTTATCAGCATTAGAAATTTTTTGCACCCAAAATTTCTTCAGCTGCTTTTTCAATTTTACACTTCCATCTAATTTTTTTCAAGCTAGAATTTTTTTTTCAATTTTTTACCAACTTTGAAACTATTTTCAATAAAATTGTGGAGTTAAAAAAGGTTTCCAAAGCTCAAATGAATATTGACTTTTTGATATAAAAAATAAATATAATTGAAAATAATTTTGAAAAAAGCATTCAATTTGAAACAGAACTGTAAAGATTTTTGGTTGAAAAAATACTGAGAAAAATTTTTGGCTCGAAATGAATTTTGAGAAAAAATGAAATGAAAAAAAATTTGAGAAAATCAGAAAAAAGATTTGAGTTGGAAAAATCTTGGAGATTTAAAAAAAATTTGGAGAAAATTTAGAGTTGGAAAAAATATTCAGAATTTGAAAAATCTCAAATTTCATTTTTTTTATGCTGTGTTCTATTATAACAAAAAAAAACAAAAAAAAAACATTTATTTGAATTAATTACAAAAATAAAATAATTTATCCAAATAAATTACAAAAACAAAATCATTTATTGCAAAATGACAGTATTTATACCTAGTCGCAATTTTTATTTAAAAAACAAGCATATTTAAGGTATGTGATGAGAGACGATTTCATCGTATTATAGAAATGTCTTCACAAAATCATTATTTTTTAATAAAAAGTTTTTTTTTTTCAGAAATATCAAGGTATTATTGAAAACAAAAAAAAAATGAAAATTGGTCGATTAATCGATTACTTATTTCATAAAATAATCTATTACTTTTGATAATTGATTAATCGATTCTTCCAATTATTTTACCGACTAATCGATTATTAATCGCCCAACACTATAACTTGAAATTATGCCGTTGCCACTGCTCACTAAGCCAATAATCCACCGATTTTTTTCTATGCATCGTATACCTGCAATATGTCTGTACTTTTTATTAACTTAGATTGAATTTTAAAAAATGAATAAAGGAGGGAAAGGAAAAAGATACAAAGTGCAGTGTTGTTTGTGTGATGAAATTTTTAACGACGACTACAAAAAGAACATGAAAAAACTGCGCATGAAGGCGCTTATTTGTATCTAATTATTTTGTAATTTACATCATTTCTAAAATTTAAGAAAAAAAGAAAAGTAGTAAATTTTGCCAAAATAGTTGGGAATTTCATTACAAAAAGTTGGGATTTTTTTCAAAATACCCCCCCCCCCCCTGAAAAATGACTTACGCTCTTGAACATATGACGTTGAAATTGATTTTGAAAACTTCCAATCGCTGTGTAGGCCACCCATTTTCAAAGAAAAACGTAATAAATATCGTACATGTTTTATAGTCTTGAAAATTAAAAAAAAAAAATTCAGTTGGGAACACTTATATTTAGCTTATAAAAATCACATTTTATCGTCCTAAAAGTACATACTTAAATTACGTATGTACAATAAATTGTACACGCATCCAAGATAATATTTAGTGTTCATCATCATTTTCGAAATAAGAAAATATTTTATAATGCGTTGTACGAGCATCATAAGAAATATCATTCAGAATCAAGACTACACCGTCAAGATAATATTTTTTTTTTAATACTAATTTCGCATCATCGATGAAAAATTGCCAATTTGCTGAAACTACTTCTTACAAAGCTAAAACAAAAGGGCATGATGGGATAAGATGGTCGAAAATGCCACCGAGAGCTTTACTATATGATTGAGGAGGGTAAAACTTTGTCCGAAGTAAAGTCGAGATACGCGCAAAGATGAAAGTTGCGAGTGGTTTCATGTGATAGGGCTGAACGAGGAGATCATTCGTAACGCCTCAGGCAACTCACGAAAAGCTCTATGAAGCTCGAAAAAAAGCTTTAAAGAAACGCCCAGTAAATCGGCCGAAGAAGTTGTACACATATCTATGACGCTCGACCAAACGTCATTCCACAACCCCGAAGAGTAGTTGATAAATTATCCACCAGAATCTCCCTATGATGTGCGCAATTTTTAAATTTTGGACTTGAAACGTGAGAATGTGTGACCTCACGTTTCATTGAACCAACTCACCTTTCAATATTATGGAGTAAAATTTTATATATGTAGTAGGAATGTGAGTTTGTGTGAGCTCACGGAAAAATTGAACCATGAATTAGCCGGATGGGGCATGAGTCAAGATGTTTTAGTTCGCAGTTTTTTAGTGTTGCAGAAACGTGAGTTTGCGTGACTTCACATTTCATCAAACTGAGAGTTAGCTTGATGGGGCATGAGTTCAGGTCTTTTAGTTTGCACGGAATGTGAGTTTTTGTGACCTTACGTTTCATTGAACTGTGAGTTGGCGTGACGGAGCATGAGTGGAGGTATTTTAGTTCCCACGTGATGAAGGAGCAAAATTTTATAAATGTAGCAGGAGATGAGAGGATGTCCTCAAGTTTCATTCAACCAGCTCATTTTCTAATATGGATTGCACTTTAATTGAACCAGCTGGAGTTGTAATAAAGTAGTGGTGTGGTCATTTGTAATATGGAGAAAAAGCATAAGGATCCCTCCTCATGGTACTTCACATTGAATGGTCAGCGAACGAAATAAAACCTCAACTTATGCATTCGAATAGCATCTTATGCAGAATGGTTGACTAACGAAATTATTATTTCAGACATTTTTTCACTCTCTATGTTTTGAAATAATTCAACGAATTCCGATGTAGATGTATCAATGTTTTTTTTTAATTTTGTTTTTTGAAGTAATTTTTATTTGCGGCTAACTAAGATTAAAGAAAAAAAAATTAATTTTAACCTCGTGAATATAATTTGAATGAATAAAATTTTTTAAAATGAATAATAACATCACTTATGTATGCATATGAAATTTTGTATATCGATTTAATTTTTCAATTGCTCCTTTCATTAAATAAATATTATTATGATGAATTTTTTATTCACAAAAAAATCATAGAAATAAAAAGCAAAGATGAACTATTACCATCGAAGAAGTAAAGCGTATAATACTTTATTTATATTTTTATATTTTTTAATTTTTTAAGCTGATAGTCTAGACATTTTACTTACATCGTTGATTATTTTCTTTTCTTTTTTTAGTAGAGTTTGCAACTTGAAAGATATGGTATAAATACGCAATTTTAGGACATTTTGATCACACCATGTTGTGAAGGAAGGTTTTTAGAACAAAAAATAAATAAATACCAAAAATGCTTTTTTACATGTATGAGCACTTTCTACAGCACCTATCACATATAATGATGGTTTGTCTGCCTTACTCTCTGAAGGAACCGAGATGTAAAACATTTCATCATTCAAGACAGTTTGTTAGAAGTATGCAGACCATGTGAAAATGCGGAGTTTGCCATGTAGTACAGATGAGTGACTCGGAATGCTTCGTAAAAAAATTAGTAACCTCTCAGGGTGAGGGGCTCAGAGGGAATCGGTTGTTACTTTTGTTATTCATAACACTCCATATAATTAACACTATATACAGTTTTTAAAACACAGAGATTTTTTATTAACATTTTATAAAAATAAAAATATTCTTGATGGTAATGCACTCTCAATGAAGGATGGAGATAAGGGATTGTGAAGGGTGTAGTTGTTATTTGAAGAACCTACTGGTTCGCCTAGACGAGGACCCCAAGAAACCAGTCATCCGCGTGAAACGATGCCAGAGGGTTGTGAGTCTCAGGAATGCACTTGTATAGCATTTTTTCTCAACATAAGTGTTGAATAACGTATTTACCAACTTATTTGAAGGCTTGAATGTTCATCATTAGGCATTACAAACACGTATTGCATGATTACCAAAACTGAAATGTTTAAACAAATTTTTTTTTCAACAATAAATCAATTATTTGGGTTGAGCAACTATTTGGTTATCCAGTGTTACTGGCAAAAAAATTGGTGACAATGGAGGGAATAGTTATGAAGAAATAATGAAATGATTGTAAAAAAGATGAGGAAAATTAGAAGTCCAGTAAATGTACGCAGAAAATGAGGATCGTTTACGAAAAAAATTCCCAACAAAAATTGTACCTTGTAAATATGTACAGACTAGCTCCATTGAGAACATACTAATAGGTGATGAGCGTAGTCCGCAGAGGGCGAGGGTTGTGATATCGGTTTTTCGTAGTAAATGAATTAAAATATTTTATTCAACTCTCGTACGTAATCAAATAATCATTCAAACACTTTCACACGCATAATATGGAGAACTGAGTTTTTGAAAGTGATCGAAGTTCAGGTTGAGGTGACATAATGCTACATGATAAGATGTATGATTTTTTTTTGGTGAAATAATTTTGTTAAAATTTAAAAAATTTGATCGGGTGTTTTGCAAAATTCAAAACTGTATGAGAAGATAATGCTCACTCTTCTGGTTGAAGTTGTGTACAACTAATGTTGAGATACTGTACTTATTTTAAAACTCAAAATTTGTTCAATTCATATCAATATTATTTATTTATTTATTTATTACCTATATGTATGATACACAGTGTCACAAGAGGATGTAAGTTACTGATATATTAGTAGATGTTTACGCAGTAGATAGGTGCAATATACGATAACGAATTATAAATAAAGAGGCTGAAACCAAAAGATTATTGTACCTACTTAAATTAACAAGGAATATCGTTGTTGAATTTAGAAGATAAATCAAATTAATAATCTTAATTATAATAAATAAATAGATTAAATAAAAACCTTAAACAAATAAATTAATCATCTAATTTTTTGATAATTATAGGATACATAAATAAATATAAAGAAATAAAGAGCCATAAACAAAGAATTAATAAGTTTAATGAAATAAATTAAAGGAACATGGGTTAAAAAATTAATAATTTTAAATTATCAAGGATTTCTACGGTGTATTTGGAGAATATATGATTGGAATTGGAAAATCGAGTATCATCAATATATTTTTTTCCTTCTATTTTATCCTAAATGATTTTTTTAGGCAACATAAAATTGGAAAAATCTTTCATAAACTATAAAGAAAGTAAGTTATCGCCGGATGAAAATGAAATAACAAAATCTTTTGACACGGATTCTGTTGTGAAGCAATTCCGATTGCTATGCAAAGTAATTCATAGATGCATAGAACTGTTTTAAATTAAGTAACTCTCTTTGTAGTTACTTTCAAATAATGGAAAAAAATTGAAGTTATTCGTCTTAAATTGTAATTCATTTTTTTAATAAGAGAAAACTTATATCCCTTTCTTTTAAAAAAAAAAAAAAAAATTGCGATCTCCATGGCCCCTCCAAAAAAATCAGTAATAGTATACAAGATGAATCGAAGAACTTTGAACTAAAAAGTTGCTAACTTCAAGTTATTTGAACATACCTAAATAAATCAAAAAACCTTAAACTAAAGAATGATGATCCTAATTATGATTAATCAATTAATATAAATAAATAAAAGAAACTTAACCTAAAAAATGTGTAAGCTTAAATTATCGAGGGATTTTTCATGATGCACTTTCCAAATGTAAAATTAGAATGAAAAATTGGGTTACAATACTTCTCCGCTAATATTTTTGTACTTATTTCGAAGAAAACTATGGTTAATATTGCTTCTTACTATTCTATTCTCAACGTGAAAAAAAATGAGTATTATTCGTTGAGAAGAAAAAAGCAAAATTTTTTAATTCAGATGTTGTAGAACGATTTCATCATAAATACAACAATGTTATGCTGGGCAAGTTATGTTCTATTCTTTTTTGTAATTTTCAAGAAGTTTTATAATTGCAAAAGTTTCAAAAGAAATTAAATTTTCTTTGCATGCTGAACGTTGAAATTGGTATCAAATTACGATTCTAGCACATTTCCCCGAATCCGATTTCCCCAAAGAAAAAAAAACCGAAATGCCATTTCCCCAAATTACTGTTTTCCCGAATCCTTTATTCCCGAATACTAATTCCCCGAATCCAGTCCCCCGAACTCTTTTTTCCCGAATACTAAATCCCCGAAACTTTTTTCCCCGAATACTAATTCTTCGAATTTAGGCCCCCGAAAACTTTTTTTCCAATTCTATGTAAAAATATTAAATTGATATAACAGGTTTCACCTACTACTCGGGTAAACCCATCCTGACCTATACACTGCATTGGCTGAAATTCAGAAAGAGCAAGGAGATACTGAAATGGCAGTTTCTGAATTAAGCATGGGTCTGAGGGTAAGATTAGTGCCGAAGCGCCAATGGTTGGAGTTACGGAACAGAATTACAAATTTTTAAATAACAAAACGGAACTTGAATACATAAAAACTATGTCATACAACATTTCATTGTAGGTATTTAGTAACTAATCGTAAGTAATTCGTAATAAACAATTCAGCGAAGTACCTATTTATTCATAATTATTAATTTTATACGAAAAAATCAAAAAATATTCGGAAATTAATGCATTTGGGGAAATAGTTATTCGGGGAATTGTCCGTTCGGGGGTATTTCTATTCGGGGAAATGTCCGGGAACCCAAATTACAGATTTTTTTATTCGCTTTTAAAAACAAAACGTGCTTCTCCGACTTGATTTCTTTTTAACATTGGTGTCTTTGTAGTTTTTCAACAAATCTGAAAAAAGAACAATGTACATTACTATGAAAGTAGATTTGTGCATAAATACAAAACATGCTTTTCCAACTTGATTTCTGGTTAACATTGGCGTTTTTGAATTCTTCCAAAAAATCTGAAAAAAGAACCATGTACATTATTATGAAAGTAGATTTGTGCATAATGGCTGGTTTGACTTTCTGTATGTTTATGAAGAGTCTATCAGAATTTCAACAAAAATACAAACAATCATGCTGACTATAGGATCGACATCTTGGAAATGTCGATTTTTAGGCTTTTGTTATTATATAAGTAACTTTTTTTTTATATATTAGTATCGCTAAGAATGAGGTTTCTTAATTGCATTAATTTTTTTGTTAGAAAGAAAAGATAATGCAAGCTGCAATGCGCAATTATTAACTATTGATGAACAACTGATAACTTTTAGTTGGGGTTTTGTGTTATATGAAGGATTGTAATGGATACGCTAATCGGCACATCCGCGGCGAGTGGAATAACAAAATTACAAATCCCAAGAATTTGAAAATTAGTCTCAGCGTTCATACGTTGAGAACCAAAATATTTAGAAATCTCCCAAAAACATTTCGTGGAAAACAAATCGAAAAGGTGCTGGGAAAATGAGTGATTTCATGGAAGCATGATGAGAATCATAACACTCGTACCTAAAATGGAAATGGCCCTTTCCAATTATTGAAAAACTTATTTAAATTTTGAAATCCAAATTTGGGCGGTTCGATCTTGTTGTTGTTTTCTCGGAAAATCTCTTGTTTTGAAGTTTAATAATTTTGTTTTCATAACGCGATCTTCACGCGTGAGTAATAATGTTATTTAATTTTGTCTGTTTTTATTTTCATCCTGACCTATCTAATATTTATGTTTATTTACCATTTTCGTGTTTCTTTTTTTTTTATTGGTATTTAAAGAATTTTGTTATTGTTTTTCTATGACGCACAGTCGGCCAGCAGACCCCCTAAAAGTCCGTTTTATTCAGTAAGGTGTATGAAGGAGTGAAAGTAGTTCATCATATGTTTTTGAGGTCGTAGATTACGAATTTATTACTAAAAAAATTGTGGGGGTGGGGCTGGGGGAGGGATTAGAAGTGAATTTTGGCTGTAGTATCGTGTGATGTGCCATTATATATATTTTCGAGGTCGTAGATTATGAATTTAATGCCAAAAAAATTGTAGAGTAAGTAGTTGGGGCAAGGGAGGGATTGAAAGTGAAATTTGGCGAAAGCATCGTATGATATATCATTATATATGTTTTCGAGGTTATAGATTACGAATTTAATACCAAAAAAATGTAAGGTGAGGTGGTGGGGTAGGAGGGGTGATTGGAAGGGAAATTTGGTTATTGCATTAAAGATTACCAAATTTGTATTTAAAAAATAAGCCCAAGAGCTATTGTAAATAAAAATAAAAATCAAGAATCAAAATAGTGATCAATCGTCATCTTCCTCGTTGTCATCGTCTTACAAAGTATGCGTTGTTGTGTAGGTAGGATAATAGGTGTAATACGTTAATTCAGTTGGGTTCATTTCATCGTATGACATCGCAACAAAAAGTTTTTCCCTTTCCCTTTATCCTTGACAAATTCTGAAAACTGTACACCTCTCCTTCTCTCATTCTCCACGTATGAGCTTGAAGTTGGCATACAGTGCGATTCTGTACCCTCAGAAGCCATATTAATCCATATACATCACAAGTATGATTTATTTGAAGCTCTTCAAGCTTCCTCAAATTTTGAACTTACTCTGTTTTGGATCCATTTTAATCCAAAGGGCATGATGGGATAAGATAGTCGAAAATGCCCCCGAGAGCTTTCCGAACAGTTTCTAGGGCAAAAGGTGGGCCACATTAAAAAAAGATTTTGACCAAAATTTCAGACTCCAGTTGCGCCTATTTTCGGAGATATAGGCAAAACAAGTTTTACAATTAAAATTTTTTTTCGCCTTATTATAAAGGTGGAAAGTTGAAATTCTATTTATAGTGTCTTAACAATAAAAGGATTTTTCAGTAATTTTTTCAATCTTTTTCGATCAATTTTAAAAGAGTTATGCAATTTTTAAAATTTCAAACATCCATTTCTATAGCAAGTTTTTAAGGTGCAATTATGAAAAAATTACATAAAATGTATCTTTCACCACCAAACATACCATAAAAATTTCAGAATTTTTGGAGTGGTGCAACATAGTAAAAAAAATTTAAAATACTGCAGCGCGCTATACACCAAGCGGTTTGCAGGAGCGTAACTAAGTCATTTTTCAGGGGGGGGGGGGGGTATTTTGAAAAAAATCCCAACTTTTTGTAATGAAATTCCCAACTATTTTGGCAAAATTTACTATTTTCTTTTTTTTTAAATTTTAAAAATGATGTAAATTACAAAATAATTAGATACAAATAAGCGCCTTCATGCGCAGTTTTTTCATGTTCTTTTTGTAGTCGTCGTTAAAAATTTCATCACACAAACAACACTGCACTTTGTATCTTTTTCCTTTCCCTCCTTTATTCATTTTTTAAAATTCAATCTAAGTTAATAAAAAGTACAGACATATTGCAGGTATACGATGCATAGAAAACTAGAAGATACTAGAGTATCTTAAAAGCGGACTTTACCTATTTATTTAACTTTTTAGACAAAACTATTCAAATTGATTAATAAATCAAAAGTGGATGATTTCGTTCGGAAACAATTCATTTGAAAAGAATCATTTCAAACGAATCGACATCTTATATGAATTATTCAGGAACGACTTTGACAAACCTATTCAAATTTAGTCATGTATTCGCGCAGAAGAAATAAATTATTTCTAGAAAGGGGTTTTCTGTTTCGGACTGGATTTTAAGCAAAATTATTTCTAAAATTACGTTCCATTACAATATTCAAAGATACGGCGCTATCAAAAAGCGGGTTTTTCAGTGGACGGGTGGTCTTTATCGAAATCAATTGTTCAAAGATAACCGATTACGCGTAGCCGTCACGCAACAAAAGCGAACTTTCTCGGCTGGCGGGATGGAATATAAATTTCCGACAGCATGAATTTTGATTTTTTATATTTTTTCGTATGATAGGTTTATGAAACTTTAAGTCACGTTACATTTAAACAGATCCAATCATTTATTTCATCACCTCATAAAAAATTTCAAATGAATCGATATCTTGCATGAATCGTTCACGAACGACTTCGACAAACCTATTCAAATTTATGGATTAGCAATTTTATTACGATTCTTTTGAGAAGAATCATTTTGAACGAATTGATCAATAATTAACATTCATTCAAAAAACCACTAAAATAGTGATTTCGTTCGCGAACGATTCATTTGAAAGGAATTATTTTAAACGAATCAATCACCAATTAACAGTCAGAAATCGATGATTTCGTTCGCAAACGATTCATTTAAAAAGAATCATTTTGAAGAAAATACGAAATCCATCAAAAATTAACTTTTTTTGAAAAATCACTAAAATAACGATTTCGTTTGCGAATGATTCATTTGAAAACAATCATTTCGAACGAATCGATCACAAATTAACTTTTATTCGAAAAACCACTAAAATAATGATTTCGTTCGCGAATAATTTGATTAACGTCATGTCATGCAGGCTCACGTTCGATCATCTTTACACTAGATCCGTGAAAATGTACTCCACTTATCATGCAGGAACTAAAAAACCTCCACTCACGCCCCGTCACGTCAACTCACGTTCCCTCAAATCACATACTACTCACTTAGTTCTACTCTAGTCATCGCGCGAGAACAAAAAAAACCTCAACTCACGTTGTCTCACGTCTAAAAATCTCACGTGAAGCCTCCTCACGCTACCTCACGTCCAATCACCTCCAGAAAATAATCAGTTCTGAAACTTCACTAGCTCCACTCTTTTAATAAATTTCAACTCCATCACTAAAGTTCTACTCGAGCTATCACGCGAGAACTAGAAACCTCTACTCACGCCTCCTCACGCCAATTCACGTCTCATAATGCTAGAAAATTAATCAGCTTCAAAAGTCACTGCATTTACCACTCTTCCAATTTTCAATTCTCTCCATCACATTGCCCCCTAATTACCACTCGAGAACCAAAAAAACTTCAACTCACGCTTCATCACGTCACCTCACGTTTAATCATCTCCAAAAACTAATTAGTTCTGAAGCTCCACTACTCCTACCCTTCTTCCAACTTTCAATCCGATTCATCATGTTTTACACGAGTTATCGCGCAACAACTAAAAACCTCGACTCACGCCTCCTCACGCTAACTCACGTCCGATCACCTCCAAAAACTAATCAGCTCGAGAACTTAACTACCCCCACCCTTCATCCAACTTTCATTGCGATCCGTCAAGTTTTACTCAAGTTATCGCGCGACAACCAGAAAACCTTGACTCACGCCTCCTCACGCTACCTCACGTCCGATCACATCCAAAAACTAATCAGCTCGAGAACATGACTACCCTCACCCTTCCTCAAAATTTGGTTTCGATCCGATCACTTTTACTCCAGTAACCGCGCGACAAAGAAAAATTTGGTGCAAGAAACAAACAAACAAAAAAATAAATAAACATACTAAGAAACCCGAGTGAACGCAATAGCGGACATTACTTGAAAAGTAAAGTCCGCTAAAAATCGGTGGATTATTGGCTTAGTGAGCAGTGGCAACGGCTTAATTTCAAGTTATAGTGTTGGGCGATTAATAATCGATTAGTCGGTAAAATAATTGGAAGAATCGATTAATCAATTATCAAAAGTAATAGATTATTTTATGAAATAAGTAATCGATTAATCGACCAATTTTCATTTTTTTTTGTTTTCAATAATACCTTGATATTTCTGAAAAAAAAAACTTTTTATTAAAAAATAATGATTTTGTGAAGACATTTCTATAATACGATGAAATCGTCTCTCATCACATACCTTAAATATGCTTGTTTTTTAAATAAAAATTGCGACTAGGTATAAATACTGTCATTTTGCAATAAATGATTTTGTTTTTGTAATTTATTTGGATAAATTATTCTATTTTTGTAATTAATTCAAATAAATGTTTTTTTTTTTTGTTTTTTTTGTTATAATAGAACACAGCATAAAAAAAATGAAATTTGAGATTTTTCAAATTCTTACTTACTTTACTTTTATCCATTTACGTGCCTTATACTGCAACTGAGGCCAGAGGCACGGATGGATAATTTTTAGATTTCGGAAAGGAGTTTGCTAGATTTTAGAAAATTTAAGAGATTTATAATTGTGGTTTGGTTATTACTAAGTAGGGATTGTATGGTAGATGGAAGGTTAAATTGTAAGCGTTGATTTTTATAAATTGGACAGTCTATGAGAAGGTGGTGAACTGTTAATGGGATGGAGCAGGTTTGACAGAGGGGTGGTGGGGATTTTGTAAAGAGATGAGCATGGGTAATGAATATTTTTTCCAACTCCAAATTTTCTCCAAATTTTTTTAAATCTCCAAGATTTTTCCAACTCAAATCTTTTTTCTGATTTTCTCAAATTTTTTTTCATTTCATTTTTTCTCAAAATTCATTTCGAGCCAAAAATTTTTCTCAGTATTTTTTCAACCAAAAATCTTTACAGTTCTGTTTCAAATTGAATGCTTTTTTCAAAATTATTTTCAATTATATTTATTTTTTATATCAAAAATTCAATATTCATTTGAGCTTTGGAAACATTTTTTAACGCCACAATTTTATTGAAAATAGTTTCAAAGTTGGTAAAAAATTGAAAAAAAAATTCTAGCTTGAAAAAAATTAGATGGAAGTGTAAAATTGAAAAAGCATCTCAAGAAATTTTGGGTGCAAAAAATTTCTGGCGCGCGCAGTACTAAATCGCTTGGTTTATAGCGCGCTGCAATATTTTTTATTTTTTTGTCTATGTTGCACCGCTCCAAAAATTCTGAAATTTTTATGGTATGTTTGGTGGTGAAAGATACATTTTATGTAATTTTTTCATAATTGCATCACCTTAAAAACTTGCTATAGAAATGGATGTTTGAAATTTTAAAAATTGCATAACTCTTTTAAAATTGATCGAAAAAGATTGAAAAAATTACTGAAAAATCCTTTTATTGTCAAGACACTGTTATGGGGTTGTTCTCCACAACTTTTTTTCTTCTCGAGCAAAATTTAAAAAAAATATATAAATAAAACACTAGGCTTTTCTTGAAACGATCGGTTTATTAACACACAAGAAACTCGGTTAACGCACAGCGACCACGAAATACATTTTCTCGGTCAATAGACCGACTTGACTCATTCGACTCTGACTTTCGGCACCTGTACCGATTTCGATACAGATACTGACACCGAATACTGATACCGAATACTTCTTGTAATTTTTCCCGCAGTATATAAATGATTTTTAAACGAGGTCGCTTCTGATGGCCAAAAGATATTTTGTAAATAAAATTTTTAATTGTTATGATTTCGGGGCGCTTAAGGCGCGGATGTTATTTTCCGAAAGATGCGATTTCATGATAATCGCTGATTATTTTTTTCGAAGCGAGACCTCAATTTATTTGTTTTTGGTTTTAGTCGCGTTTCGCGACTATTTATTCTAATCCAAATGTTTTGATTTCTTAATGACCAAAAGTTTTTAATTTCAGCACGTACACCTTGTATTTCTCTAGGTGCGCGTTTTATTTTGCTGATTCTTATTTTCCGGCGTAGCCACAATGCTGTTATGTATTTACCGACGTCTTTACTACGAGTGTAGTAAGCACGTGGTTTTTATTTACGTTAATATTGTTTACGTTAATTTTCCACGTGCTTTTATTTACGTTAATTTTGCACGTGGTTTTTAAAAAGTGATTTTTATTTCATAACAGACACTATAAATAGAATTTCAACTTTTCACCTTTATAATAAGGCGAAAAAAAAATTAATTGAAAAACTTGTTTTTGCCTATATCTGCGAAAATTGGCGCAACTGGAGCCTGAAATTTTGGTCAAAATCTTTTTTTGATGTGGCCCACCTTTTGCTCTAGAAACTGTTCGGAAAGCTCTCGGGGGCATTTTCGACTATCTTATTCCATCATGCCCTTTGATAGGTCACATTGCAGTTCCAAAGTAACTTTACATATAAAATTTTAGCTTTTGAGCTGGGTTTGAAAAGAAAATATGAAAGATGCAAGAAATTTTATAACACAAAATCTAGCCAAAAGCTTCTTATTTGTAATTTTTACAACATTAAGTATCTGATAATTACTCTATAGGTATTTAGTAAAATTTGATAATATATTTATGATGTAATAATGCACTCACTTTTCAAGTCTGTATTCATTATTCCTTCGTTTTCTGTTATGAATGTCTCGATGTCAGCTATAAATAAGGTAAAAATATTCGATAAAATCACGCATGTACCAAGATTATAATTATACTAGTAATCTATACCCATCCTTCGGACGGGGTGTTTAAGCATGTGCTTCTTTATACACTGACAGGGGTTTTTTTATCTTTATTGTCAACTTCTACGATGGTAATAGTTCTTCTTTGCTTTGTTTTGCGAAATATTAAAGGAAAAAAAATTTTGAAATCACGATGGTAGATTCTATCATTTCTTTAACCAAAATTTTTAAAAATTGAAAACTAAATTTTTGTCAATGTTATTTTTAATTTTTTTTTTTTTTTTCAAAATTTGTGATCACGTTCAAAAAATAACTTTTTGCTTACTAATTGTTTAATGAAAAGAGCAATTGAAAAATTAAATCGATATACAAAATTTCATATACATACATAAGTAATGTTATTATTCATTTAAAAAAATTTTATTCATTCAAATTATATTCACGACGTTGAAATTAATTTTTTTTTTCTTTAATCTTAGTTAGCCACAAATAAAAATTACTTCAAAAACGAAATATGAAACGTGAGGTCACACAATCTCACTTTTTAAGTCCAAAATTTAAAAATTGCGCTCATCATAAGGAGATCCTGGTGGACAATGTATTAACTACTCTTCGGGGTTGTGGAATGACGTTTGGTCGAGCGTTATAGATATGTGTACAACTTCTTCGGCCCATTTACTGGACGTTTCTTTAAAGCTTTTTTTCGAGCTTCATGGAGCTTTTCGTGAGTGCTTGAGGCGTTAAGAACGATCTCCTCGTTCAGCCCTATCACATGAAACCACTCGCAACTTCCATCTTTGCGCGTATCTCGACTTTACCTCGGACAAACTTTTACCCTCCTCAATTATATATTAGATTATCTAGGCATTCGTAAAAATTCTGCGTTGATAGTGTACCTACATATACAGTCTAGGGTGGGTCGATTTTCACTTTTTTTGGAAAATTAAGAATGTACCTAGTTCAATGGTTGCAAAATGATCCCAATAGAATGTAAAAAAAATTTCAGCCCTTTAAGTCAATATTTACCCCTCCCATAATTGAGTCAAAGTTTGTAAATAAGCAAATTTTTTCAAAAAATTTCAAAAAATTTTGTTAGACCTATTTAAATTTTTTTTTGCGTTTAAACATCATGTTTTGCCTTCCCAACTTCGAAAAAAAATTAAAATGCCAATTTTTCCTCCATCCAGGGGTTCCAAAAAAATTTGCTTATTTACAAACTTTGACTCAATTATGGGAGGGGTAAATATTGACTTAAAGGGCTGAAATTTTTTTTACATTCTATTGGGATCATTTTGCAACCATTGAACTAGGTACATTCCTAATTTTCCAAAAAAAGTGAAAATCGACCCACCCTAATATACACCTATTTTGTAGACTAAGAATTGGTCTACAATAAGTTCAAAGACTGACTGAAAAGAAGTCTATAATGGCTGGAAAAAGTGAAATTTTATTCTTGTGAAGGTAATACGATATGTCAGCCACTGTTGAACTCCTGAGTAAAGAGGCTTCAACTTTGATAAACGATATACCAAAAAGGATGGAGAAATTCCTTTTTTGTAAATTTGTCGAAAGTGCCACTGCAAGTAACAGCGGTGTCGTTCTTTATGTAGCACAATATGTAGCAAGATGTTACATCTGAAAACAGCTCGCTACACTCGTTGATTTACTTTTTCCTAGGTTACGCTCGATGTCAAATAACTAGGTATCAAATCTGCGTATATTGTCAGAAAAATTCATGGGAACACCCCTGTTCGTATTATTATGATGCATGCGAAAAAAATGATTTTATATAAGAATGAGACTATTCTCTGCTTCCAGTTGCTCATTTAGAATTGTTGCGTATGATGCATTGAAATGAAGAAATATATTCATTGCTATAAAGGTTTTGCATTTTTACTATATAGCGAGCATGAGGCATTTACGAGAAAAACTGTTATGTTGTAAAATTGACCATAAATTTAAATTTCTCACGACAAAAGTTCCATCTTGGTTTTTCAATAAAGCTCACCATATGATCGAAACTAGTCCTTATTGATCATACTAGGAAGGTGGCGATGTATAATTTTCATCTCTGAGAATACCTTCATGCAAAAGAAATATCTCCTTAACCACCATAACGCGCTTAATGAACCAAATTTATACCATTCAAGTGGCCGCATTCACTCCTTATTAACTGCATTTGAAGTGGAGACACGGCGTATTTCATTTGAAACTTGGCTTCTTGTGTAAGTTTATTTTTCGCGCATCACTTTCAGTTACCTTTTCAAAACTCGTGATGAAAAGGAATCGATCTCAGAAAGTGAAAGGACAAATAATCACTGAGTTTTTGTACGATTACATCATTTATCGTAAAAGGACAACGTACGAGAATGTATAGAAATTACGATCAGGTTTTGTAACTTACTTTTCACTGAACTTCCTTCGGGAAAAGGAGCAGAAAATAAATCGTGTATCAAATCGGCTTCATTTAGAAAACGTTTAAGGCAAGATACTAGACCATATTTACCTAACATTTCTACAAATACAATGGATAAAATTTAGATATTAGATGCGTGATTAAGTGATTTATCTAGTGCCTATGAATTAAAAATAATAGCAAACACAAAATAAACTTACCTAAGCTAACAGTTTTACCTATAGAAAATTTATAATAAACATATGATATTTTGATAAATTAAGATACATTAAGTGTATTGGAATTTGAATTCAAAAAAGTTTTTAAAATGTTTGTTTTTCTTTCTTATCCTTAAACACTTGAATGAATAAGATTATCGCAATTCTCTCAATACACTCAAAAAAAAATTACCGACACCTAGACCGTTGGAACGCGAAAAGACTCTGAGTTTCTGAGAAAGTGTGGTGTGAACACGCTCTAGGCTGAATTTATTTGCAGAATAAGTATAATTTACAAGCCAATAACTGATTTTATTTGAAAGGCTAGAATTTAAAATAACATAATTTACGTTGTAAACATTTCATCTCCGGCAATTTCAACAGATATATTTCAAATTTGATATTTAAGTGGAGATATGCGATGAGCATGCATTGTCGAATTCTTCCTATTTTTTTTTTTTTTTAATTTGGAATATAACTATAAAATTCATTTAAAAAAATTATATCACTTCGTTGGTCGCCATTTTCAGTGAAAAAGTCGAAAAAATCCTATTTTTCAAGTTACAAAAATTTTTTCATTTTTTTTTTTTTTTTTTGGTTAATATACTTACTTTAGTCCATGAAACTTTTCTCATCTCAGGTAGAAGCATCATCTTTAATAGTATTTTGTGTTAGTAATATTGCTTTTTTTTGTCAACGAAAACATGAATCTACTGAAATTATTTGTAATGGCAGCCTACAAAGTAACTACTTAGATGTTTTTACAAATAATTTCGGTGTCATGTTCGAAAACCGCATACCTTTAAATGGTTTGCAATTCAGTATTTGAGTGTTTTTTAATACGCTGAATTCGAATTCGAGCATGAAAACTTGCCCAAATGCATATATCGTGGAATGAGTAACATATGCGTAATTTTTAAGACATACGGCATTCAAATAAATTCTATATTACGTAAGTATGCGTATATTGTTTACTTTGCGCAATTAAGTGTTGCCAAAGCCAATTTCCATGTTCAATTTCGTGCTTAGCACGTCGAAAAACCTCCACATACAAAATTTCAAGCCAATCCAAGGTAAGCGGTTTTCGGAAATAGGTATATCCGAAAAATAGATGCTATACTCTCTGGGTATCTGCACCAACATAATTATGTAGATACCAAATTCGAAGTTTATCAGTTAAAATTATCTGGAGATGGAATCTGTCCAGCATAATCATCTTTTTTTTGCGGATGCCGAAGTAGCAATTCGTAAGGATGACTTATAAAATCAATTATTGGCTTAGGAATCATATTTTGCTGATAATTATGTGGAAATATCGTGAAAATAGGATCTCTAAGGCCAGGTATTTTCCATCACGTCTTATAGACTAGAGCCTTCCGCCCCAACCATGAATTGTATTGAAAATGCTGATATTTGCGGATTCATTATTTTCGTTGTACACGGAGTGACGCACAAGTATACTTACATCGATTTAACGTGTTTGCCATCGTTTCATAATCAGGTTCTCTTTGATTGTTTTGGCTATTTTCTTTCATGTAGTTGTCCCATTTTTTAAATACTGTTTCCAATGCCTTGAACCATTTCAGTTCATTTTCATTCAGTTCTATAATAAAATCAGATAATGAATAAATATAAAATCATCGCTTTTAAAATGGTTAATACATATTTTATTGACAATTAACTTACCAGCATTCACG
Organism: Phenacoccus solenopsis; assembly: GCA_009761765.1. Taxonomy (NCBI): domain Eukaryota; kingdom Metazoa; phylum Arthropoda; class Insecta; order Hemiptera; family Pseudococcidae; genus Phenacoccus; species Phenacoccus solenopsis. Next base: position 10,366,510 of record CM019756.1, read on the forward strand.
TTCAAGTTGTAAATCACTATAAGAGAACATAATATTGTATAGAATGATGGGAAATATTTTTGAAAATGTAGGTACGATAATGCTTTAGTTTGAAGCGGCTTGAATTATTCGAATTAATGGAGTGATTACATTACAAAAACAGAATGATTCAAAATGTGGAACTTGAAAATGCGAAATAAAGATAGGTATCAAATCACAGATTATACACGAAGTCGGTTCCTGATTATGAATCATCGATCATTTCACAAAAGTATGAAGTGCTGTGTTCTAGGGTTAAATTTGCTCAGGGATGGCATTTTACACGAAAAAAAACTTTTTCTACATTTACACGTCAAATAAGTGTAGAATATGTAGAATAAATGTAGAATATGTAGAATATGTAAAATAAATGTAGAATATAGCTGAAAGCCAAAAAAAAAAACAGTTATGGATTTTTTTGGAGCGAAATGAATGAATGATTGACTGAGTGATAAGTTTACTGATTGAAGTTCGAAGATGATTTTTATTTCCATTTTTTGAAAAATGACTAGAGAAAAGAGTGATTTATTCGAAGCGTTGGATTACCGTTTGGTAATATGTCAGAAAAAGTATACAGCACTCTGTTTATTATGCAATAAACAGTTGGCCAACACAGCTGAAACAAGGTTGAAAACTCACCAGTAGGTAATCATAATTACATCAAAGTTCCATTTCATTTCATTTTACAATAAACCTATTTCATTTTTCATTTTTTTTATCTAATTAGAAATAGGTGTCGATATTGATTTTTTTTTTTTAATTTTTTGTTTCATTTTTAGAAAATACGTGAAATTTTCGTTTATAAAGACAGAGTAAAGACTTATTCTACATTTATTCTACATTGTTAGGAAGTGTATATTCTACATGTAAAGGTAAAATGTTATTCTACATGCCAACCCTGAATTTGCTTTACGAGTTCAAGATGACTTGAAACAGATGATTCTTTACCAACTGTAACAATCGGATAAAACAATATCAACGCGGATTTCGATTAATAAATTTATAATTATTTTGTTGTTCAGGTATTATTGGTTAATTTCTATCCTCTTAAGATTAAAATTCAGATGAATTCAGCATATTAATTTCTACAATCATTTGTCGTAGTTTCGATTTTTGTTTTTATATTGGTTTATTTACGTGCAAAATTGTTATTTCGTGTTCGTAAACTTTGAATCGTGATTTTATAAGAATTTTACCATTTTTGTATTCTTCCTTTTACTATAAAAAAAAAAAAAAGAAAAAAAGAAAAAGAGCCTTTTCCCTGCTCTATATTTTAATCAGTTACTCAGCTATTTAATCAAATTGTTTAATTTCGTTCTGGTTAATTATGATAAAGCAACAATTTTATCAAGAAAATTTCAACGTGTAAATCCTATTCTGCATTGTGAAATCTAAGGCGCACTTACCAAGTGTAAGGATTAATGTCGACATTAGGCTGATGTTTGACATGGTGGAAAATATCATCAACTTTAGCGTACGGTTGGAAAGAAACTTGTCTACTGAAAGCGAAAATGAATACGCGAGTAGGTAACGTTTGCTTTATAACTATTCAACATTAATGGCACGCACAGGCATTATATCGTAAACTCAAGACATAACTCATCGCTTTTCGAGTAAACAGCAGCTGGCAATATAGTCGTTGTGATTTGTGATTGGATAAAAAGCGAACAACGATACGTAGGTGTTTTGTTAGCGAGGAATTACGAAGTAGGTAGATAAAAACAGCTTTCTTACATCGATTGCATGGTCGATATACGAGCAATTTTTTCGAAAAATTGAAATCATGTGGTAGCCTAACAAAAATTCTTGTGTAATCACTGTGTCAGTAAAACTGAGTAGATTAAGTAGCATCCACTTTAGGTGGTAGGTGTTTTTGCACTGGGTCCGTAGTGGAGCACGAGGATGTGTGAGAAAAATTCGTAAAATTATACAATAATTCCTACAATATTAACTATTCACAGATTAGTTCTCCTAGCATTCAATAATAATAAATCAAGTTGAAATGAGATTTAGAGAGTAGGGAAGGAGGAGGAGTACGGGATAGAATCAGAAGGCATGCAGTCAAATGCTAACTGTGACGAAGTATTTCGAGCGAAATTTATGACGTGTTGTCACCCACCCACAAAGTACTTTTTTTGGTTCATCTGAGTTATGTGGAAGACTAGTCCTTTTGAGAAATCATAAAATGATTATTGAAGTGATTATCACGTGAAAAAAGATTTACAGAAATTAAATGACAAATTATGAAAAAAATTTTAATCATTCCGCCTCAGTTCATTAATCAAACGACTTTTTTGATTTTAAATTGTTGTAAGGAAGTAATCGGAGTGAACGAAATTGTATCTATGAACATTAGGTTGTATGTCCTATTGGCTGTTAATATTATCACCCCACAGTTGCTCATATTGACGTCATCATTCGCTATGCACTTGAAAAAGTAAAATTGAAATTTTTCATTCAATCTTGAATGGTGTAACCTGTTATAGGTCGCGAAAACTCTGATTTGAAGATTTCTTTGCTACTCTCTTGCCTTCACAATATGGTGGATAATGAAGTTGAAATTTTAGAGTTATAGGTTATCACTAATTAAGCTAATATGTAATACAGTACGTACTGTCTTACTCCTCTTGCAACACGAGATCAAACGGAAATCAGAAAGTACGCTTTCAGTACGTTTTATCCTTCAAATGTTGTGGCGCCACAGCGCGGAGCTAAAAAATATATATATACATAATAATTAAAATGATCTAAATAAATTAACAATATAATTATATACAATATTATATATCTTTAATCTCCAAAATTAAAATTTTAATTTAAAGTAAATATTGAAAATTACTTTATAAAAATTAAATAAAAAAATTAAATAAAAATAATATAATTAAAAAACTATTAACATTTATGTAAGGATATTCGACAATTTTTTCACGCTTTACATATATTTTAAATGGCATATTTTTTTAAAGTTTTCCTTGATTTTCCCGAAAACTGTGGATGTTTTTGCGAAATGGTGAAGGAAAGGAAGCGTGGAAAATTTAATTTCTCATCTTATGTATGTTTTCAATTCCCAAAATATTCATTCTGTCTCGTAGAAATGATTAATCATTTCTTTGAAATTCCCGTTTGTTGAAAATTATGAACGGCCAAAACCCCATGAAGGAGCGAACCAGAATTGCTCAAAATTCTATCTTAGATACACCACTATGATACCTAGGCTCGAATCCAGCAGGCGAGTCACCGAGAAAATCTCGGTGGGCTGCGAAGTATTTGGAACGATTGAGGTAAAAATTGGACCACTTTAATTTCCAAACTTTGATAAAAAAAAAAAAAAAAAAAAAAAAAAAAAATTTATGAATCCATAATTTGAAAAATTAGAGAAAAATTGGGCTGATTAATACGAAATGGGCCATTAAAAATGGGATTCCTCGGTGGGCCGTTAAATTTTCCAATTTCTGGATTCAGCCCTGATGATACCTATCTATGTGCAAAAAAACAAAAAATTTCTATCATTCTGAACGAAATGAAAAATTCGTGAAAAAGCGGACATAAAATGGGTATGGAGGGGTTAGAGGTTCAAAACTTTATGAAAAATTTTCTCTAGTCTAGGCACACCATCTGAGGGGTACAGGAGCCAAAAAGTGCTTGGGGCCAAAATCACCCCTTACTCGGGTATACCGTTTGTGTGAAAATTTCGTGATTTACCGCGAAAGCTTCGGTCATTTGAAACTTTCAAAAGCATACAACTATTTGAGCAATCATCCAAAAACGTTGAAAAACTCACTTATTGATGCCCTATATTCTCAAAAGTAATTGCGTGATAAAAAATTACTATTGTTCAACTTTTATAGATAAGGAGAAAAAAAATTAAATGCTGAGAATTCTTTTTGCATATATCTCCGAAAATAGGCATAATTGGAGTTCAAAAATTTAGTGAAAATTTTTTCTCAATTCGGTCCACTTTTGGCTCATGGATCGTTCGAGAAGTCCTTGGGAGCCCATTTTGACCTGTTTATCGAGGCATGCCCTTTCATAATTTTAAAAATTTCTCTTTATCTTCATTTGAGTAAATTGTATAGCAGGCAATACGAGAAGAGTTATACTTGTTGAGTAGAACCTGAAATTGTGGTAAACACGATAGCGATTGTCATTTTACTAAAATTTATTACTACGTGGTCTCGTATGGTTGGGAAAGCATAAAAACAGCACGTAGGTAGGTAGGTAGGCAGGTAGGTAGGTAAGTAAGTAAATGGGAATACGTTGAGAGAGAAATGGAATATTGAAATAATCCTAGGACTAATTCGAAGCGAATTTCTCAATGAATATTCGTGAGTAAGAAATCGAATATTTTACTTGGATTCGATTCTTCGATTGTAGTTGACATCACTAATTGATATCTCTGTTCGTTCGCTCGCCTTTTCATTTTTCAATAACGCGCAGTCATTAGAACATTCGTGTGTATGCTGAAAACATTTTTCGCCACTTGTGTTAATAGTAGCTGGCAATATGGAGTGCGTCATGCTTGCATAAGCTTAGAGTCGTCGTAAACACAGTAGCGATTTTCATTTTATTGAAATTTATTACAACATGGCCTCGTATGTCTGGGTAAATCATGAAAAACAACACCTAGGTAGGTACGCAGAGTTCTGCACGGATATATCCGGATAACAAATATACCCGATTTTTATCCGTACCGTTTGTAGTACGAGTATTCGGATAACGGATGACGGGTATTCGGATAAAACGGTTGATTACGGATATATCCGTTTCATATCCGTTCGTTATTCGTGTTATTCATACTCACATTCAACTCACACTTATATTTCTATGACTCAGATTTGTGTGTAGGATTAGTTAGTGAGCATAATATGACCTCTTACATTTGAGTCAAAATGGATGCAAAATGGCGGATTATCAAGATTTGAAGATAATTTGAGGACCCTCAAATAGTTATAATTTGAGAAATATGTGTTCATATGACTATTGGATGGAAAGAAAAACCATGTTTGTCCTAAATGCATTTTTTAAGTGCTTTTGGAAGGTATAGGGTATACTTTGTATTGAGTGTGGCCTACAGACATGAAGGGGTTAGCAACATTATAAGCAAACCTGTACAAGCCCCAGTTAAAAATTCAGCTCCAGTAATGTGGCATGGCTGCTTACGTTTTTTTTTATTTATAAATTTCCCTACGTCATTCCAAAAATTTAAGCTATCCGTTCGTCTATGCACCACAAAAAAAATCTAAATTCTATGAACCCCTGAGCATCCCTTTGGAGAAGTGGAAACTCATAACTGCCCTAGAAAAGTACTTCCCTGATCGCCAAATCCATATTAGAGCGTATTTCAAATAATGAAAATTTGGGAACCCCTGTACATCAATTTTTTGGCCAACAAAATAAGGAATAAAAATTTGAAACAAATTTCCTCCATGATAAATTTTGAAACCACCTCAACATAACTTTAGAACAAAAAACGAAAATACAACCAATACGGATATATTACGGATACATCCATATCCGTTAACCGGATATATTTTAAACGGATGAAACGGATATATCCGTATCCGTGTGTTTACGGGTATAACCGTTTATCCGTAACATAGTATCCGTGCAGAACTCTGGTAGGTACAGTAGGTGGCAGAGTTCTGCACGGATATATCCGGATAACGAATATACCCGATTTTTATCCGTACCGTTGGTAGTACGAGTATTCGGATAAAACGGTTGATTACGGATATATCCGTTTCATATCCGTTCGTTATTCGTATTATTCATACTCACATTCAACTCAAACTTATATTTCTATGACTCAGATTTGTAACATGAATGAGAGATATACTTGTTACAGCGTTGTTCCATATAAAAATGGTCGCGAATAGATAAGGATGAGTCATAGATAATACAACTTTTTTGCTTTTTCATTCTGCTTCTTTACATTTTATTAGTCCATATTGTTATGTTGGTGTGTGATGTTATTTAATATTTACCAAAATGAACTTTCGCGACATAAAAGAGGGTTTAAAAAATGGCGAGTTTGTGGCTGTAGATTGTGGGTCACGAAGTGAAATATGGACCATATTTCAAAAAATTAGAAAAGATGACCAGTATTTGGAGGTCATTAAATGCAAAAAATGTGACACCATCTACGAATACAAAAAAGGGTTGAGTACCTCCAATTTCTTAAAACATAAATGTTTAAAAATTTCTTTCGGATGTAAATGTGTTCATATGACTATTGGATGGTAAGAAAAACCATGTTTGTCCTAAATGCACCTTGTAAGTGCTTTTGGAAGGGATAGTAGACTTTGTATTGAGTGTAGCCTACAGACATGAAGGGGTTAGCAACATTATAAGCAAACCTGAACAAGCCCCAGTTAAAAATTCAGCTCCAGTAATGTGGCATGACTGCTTACGTTTTTTTTTTTTTTATAAATTTCCCTATGTCATTCCAAAAATTTAAGCCATCCGTTCGTCTATGCACCGCAAAAAAATCTAAATTCTATGAACCCCAGAGCATCCCTTTGGAGAAGTGGAAACTAATAACTGCCCTAGAAAAGTACTTCCCTGATCGCCAAATTCATATTAGAGCGTATTTCAAATAATGAAAATTTGGGAACCCCTGTACGTCAATTTTTTGGTCAACAAAATAAGGAATAAAAATTTGAAACAAATTTCCTCCATGATAAATTTTGAAACCACCTCAACATAACTTTAGAACAAAAAAAGGAAAATACAACCATTACGGATATATTACGGATACATCCATATCCGTTAACCGGATATATTTTAAACGGATGAAACGGATATATCCGTATCTGTGTGTTTACGGGTATAACCGTTTATCCGTAACATAGTATCCGTGCAGAACTCCGGTAGGTAGGTGGGGTAAAGGTAAATACATTGAAAGAGTAATGGAGTATTGAAATCATTCTGCATAATATCAACGAATCGAATTGAATATAGAAGCGAATTCGGTAACGAATATTGAAGAATAATGAATCGAATATTATATTCTGATTCGATTCCTCGATTCTCGGATTCTAGTTAATAGCACTAATTAATATTTCTGCTCGTACGCTCGCCTTATTATTTTTCAGTAACGCACAATCGTTGAAATATTCGTGCGTAAACTGAAGACATCGTTTTTCGCCACTTGAGTAAAAAACAGCTGGCAATACGATACGACGGAAAGCATGCTTAAATAAAGCTTGAAGCTTGTAATCGAAGTAAACACTATAGCGATTGTCATTTTACTAAAATTTTTTGCTGTGTAACTTCGTATGACTAGGTAAAACATGAAAAACAACACGTAGGTACTTTGAAAGGGGGAAATCACGAAGGGAGTCGGTATAGAGGTTTCCAACATGTATCGATAAAATAATTTCTGCAAAAAATTAAAATCAAAGCAGTATCCGAATCACGATTTTTAGATTATTACCATATTGGAATAGGATGACCGAATTTTGGCCTGTTTGAAAAGTGGGGAAGCGGATTCAAAATAGTTGCTAAACAATCTCAAAAAGGTGTTCTAAAAGTTTTAGTTCCCCAAATTAATTATTGGATCGTTCTAACTTCAAAACGGCATCGTGTACACTCCTTTTTAACATAAAAAATCAGACTTTTGTAACCGCCTGTGAAGCAAAATTCGAGCATATTTTGTCTCTTGAGTCAAGCATCCTAGCAATTTTTTCTTTTTATTTCTTTCTTTGCATAAATCGAGAGAAAAGAAAATTTGAATGTCGCATACCACTGGCGATTTCATAAAACTAAAACATTATAAAGCGTCAAAAATATTGTCTCATTGAAAACGTTCAGAAGTTTAAAATAACGTCACTGCATGCAATTTGTTGGGACATTCCCTAATTGATGGTAGGTCGTCACTCGTCATGCAGGCAACAAGAAATTAGATTGTATATTTTCGTTTCAGGTTGCAATAGTACATGCTGTAAGAATGACCTGGTGGTGACGAAAAAATTTTAAAATCACATACGGTGTTCCGCAAGGCACATCGACCATAATTATGTACATCGACAGCTTATGCAAATGTGTAAATAGTGAAGAACAGATAGCAGGAGCACTTTGTAACGCTCCGCTCATGGGCATGCGCGAATATACGAATAAACGAGAGTTTGGTTACATTGAACCAGTGTTGTAGGAACAAACCCAAGAACGAGAACGAAGAACAACAAGAACAGAAAATTTTCATTGTTCCTGAGGAACAGAACCAAGAACGAGAACATAAAACTGATATGTATGAAGAACAAAGAACAGAACGAGAACAGAATATTTTCAAACTGAAAGATCAAAGAACGAAACCAGAACCAAGTAATGTAAAATGCTGAGGAACGAGAACAAAAACAAGAACGGATGTCATTTAGGGTTGTTCTTCGTTCTTTTGAAAGTTAATGATTCATCACAAAATTAATAGATATCGTGAGGGGAAAGAGAAAATAAAAAACTTCTAAAAGCGGACAAATGCTGCGTATACCCATATAAATCCTTTTTTTTTTAATTTATTTATTAATTAGCTTCAATTAATTAATTTTCAATTTCAACAACAACATAAACTGTAAACACGTTATCAAAAAAAAAGAAAGAACAAAAGAAAAAGTTGAAGAACGAGAACAGAACGAAGAACGAACAAGAACGAGACCATAAAGGATTGAAAGAACAAAGAACAGAACTAGAACAACATTGTAAAGAATTAAAAGAACGAAGAACGGAACGAGAACAGTTAAAACATTGAGAATAAGAACGAGTTAGGAACAGGATCAAATGACTGGGTCTTTCCAGGAACAAGAACAGACATATGTTCGTTCCTACAACACTGCATTGAACATGACTTTCCCCTTGCATTCCCCGCTATTTCTTTCTCAAGTCATAACTCATCATCAGTATCTTGTAAACATGAGTTATGCTTTGTAAAGTGCTCCTGATTTTGTTCTTCAAAAAGCATTGATTTTTTAACGTTGCATTAGCCGTCCATGTATAGTGTGTGTTCGATGGCAAGGCATCGTTTTCGTTGCCTATAGAATTTAAGGATTAATAGTCATACGAGCAGTAATTCGTTGCACGATAAATTATGGCGCGATATTTTACTGCTGTATTCGTTATCTCTGCTCCCATTCAACTTTTTTGATTGCGCTTAACAGCAGTTTTTATCTTTTGAACTACTCTTGGCTTTTGGAGTATGAATGCTCAGCCAACTAAGCATGGTGAAAATGCCCTCGACAGAAATAGTATTTTGCGTCGAACATTTCAGAAATATGATTTTTGAGTCAGTGATAAATTTTTTGTGTCATCACTGGATTAGTATCTAGAAAAACGTGATTTACACGGTGAAAATTTTCATCTACTGACAGTCTCCAGTTTACTTGAAATTCAGTATGTACATAGATGGAGATATTCGATTAGTATTTTACCAATTTTTTCATTTTTTTTTTTACCAAATTTTCAAGGAAAAACATAAAAGAAAATAGTGTATGTTTTTTAGTCGTTAAAAATGTTTAAAAATTTTTTTTAAGCTGGGAACACTGTATATAGCCTATAAAAATCATGTTTAATATATATTTTTTTTAATTTATATTAAATATTAAATTCACTCTGTTTATATGTGTTTCACAAAAATATTCGAATAATTAATTAATTATCATGTTGCTTTAGTATGTTACGAAGAAAGTATTACAAAATTTAAAAAGAATTTTATTTTTTATTTTTATTTTAGTTCATTTACTTAAAATTTTTTATTTCGATATAAAAAATGAGATACAGTTGCTAAGAGGCTGGACATATTAAAAATAATTTCGGAAATATTTTTAAAGTCAAAAATACATTTAAAAACAAAAATATCTCAGAATAAAATAAAAAATGAAAATTGGTCAAAAAATGTAAACCCCTTAAAACGAAAAAAGCATTAATAAAAATTTTATAAAATTGAAATGAAAATTTAAAAACGCAAATTATTCAGAAATGAAAAAATTTATAAATAATCCTCGTGGGACGTAACAACCTATGCAGTTACCAATACCATATAAAAAAATTGTAAATAATCAAAAAAAAAACATTCAAACATTTTTATTTTTCATTTTTATGCGGTGTGTCATGTACTGCCCAAACATTTTATTAAATTTAAACAAAAGTGTGAAAAATTAAAAAAAATAATATCTTGTGTATCAAGGATCTCAAAAATAAACTATAAGATACTACTAGAGTATCTTAAAAGCGGCCTTTACCTAATAATACTATTTTAAAGAAAGTTATTCAAACAATTAATTTTTTTACATAAATAAATAAATTTTCTAAAATTCAAAAGTTCTACCAACTCCAATTATCCTAAATTTTATCAATTAGTATCAAACAAAACATGATCTCATGTAATTTATTTTTTATAATCTATAACTTGGAATTGTGTGAGGTCAGGTCATTTTCTTGCTTCAAAATGGCTGGTGTACACAGTTTTTAACGCAAAAAAATCAGAGCTTGAGAATCCCCTAAAAAGCAAAACTCGAGCATATTTTTTTTTTTTTTGCATAAATCGAAAGAGAAGAAAAATCTAATGTCGAAAACCGCAGTCGATTTCATAAAACTGAACTTATCAAGCATCAAAAAATGTCTCATTGATAACGCTGATAAGTTTATAATTATTTTAACTAAGATAGTTGAGTTGATTTGTGAGCGTAATGCAAAATGTTTCGTCTTGATAAAATATGAACTTCTCCGCATGGAGGGCTTCTCATATGGTACACATGTATGTTGGTTTGTCTTCCGTACTTCCTGAAGGAGTCAAGATCACCTTAATGGCTCCCTTCATACCACATGTAGAGCTACTCCTGTAACATTCATGTATGATGGTTTGTTTGCCTCACTCGCTGAAGGCACTATCATGTAATATATTCCATAATTCAAGATAGTGGGAAGTACATACATTTGGTGAAAATGTGGAGTATACATATACAATGTAGTATAAAGTGACTCGTAATACTTGGTAAAAATATAATGACTACTCACGGTATCAGCAGTGATGAGAAAACGTTAACGAAACCGTACAACGAAACTAAACGATTTTTTTATCTTGATAACAAAAATGAAGATCTCGAATTAAGGGTTAACAAAAAAATAGCGAACAGTTATATATATTTTTTTTTCGTTTTTTATAATAATTTTTGAAATTTCTTAATTTTTTGTTAAATGAGAAGTTATGAACGCAGATCGTCGTTTTGCTGAAAATTTGAAATAGTCGAGTGCCATTAGTTAATATATAGTTGATTGTGTATGAATGTAGTGTATCATGTATCAGGTGATTTGATTGTTACATTACAACATACTTTTTTCATTTTTTACTAGTTTATTACCGGTATTACAATCATTTGATACAATATGACTTTTCGCTGTTTGGCCAGACAATTTTAAATATTTTTCCGTATACGTTCTGGAGTCAAAAGAAAAAAAATCGAGACGCCTCTTCATTACATAAAATAAAAATATATTTTAACTGGTGTTTAAAGAATGTTTTATTTTATTTATTTATTTATTTTTTTTTTTTTTAGAAAACTGTAGAATTATTGACTTTTTAGTTTTTATCCAGTTTTACTTTTTTATTCAGTATTTCCAATCATTATTTGCTATAAAAAAAAATCTGAAAAGAAACGTTAAAACGTAATGAATGCGCTATTTTTTGACATTAATGTAGCTAAACGAATACGAAAACTCACTTTTTTCGTTACAAAAAAGAAAACACTTAACGAAAACCGTATTATCACGTTTTCCCATCAATGGGTATCGGTATACACTTTACTAAACTGCGGGTTGCGTAATTTCAAATTTGATTATTTGAATGATGTATGATTCGGTCAGTAGGCACTTTCAAATTTGCCGCCAATAGCGTGCATTTTGATTGATCATATTAGGTAGGTATGCTTTTATCAGTGTCACCATATTTACAATACCAAAATTCGTCTATAATGTTATTTTGAAAATTCGAAATCAAAAGAATAATGATGGTTTACCTCTAAATTCGTTATTTTACCATCATAACTTTTATGCTTTGATTATTCATATATTTTTATAATCTATAAAGGTCGATTAGCGGTAAACAATTTATGCAAGAAGCATACGTTAACATTTTTCAACTGCTTTCTGGCTAAATTGTAAATGAGGCGTGACCTACTCCGACGAGAACAAGGAACGCGGTACATTAGTAATGAAATCTATTTTAGTTATAACGATCTCAAAGGATGTGAAGTTGTTGGTGATGTGATAAAAAAAATTACACTTTCAATGATCTTGTAATTATTACACCATATACTGGAGAATAATGGCTTTACGTTTTGTCAAAAATTTTGTGAGTATTTCTTCTATTCGACTCTATAATGCTTCCAGCTCGGGGCTCGGTTTCGTGTATAAATTCCAACGTTTGGCCAAATGCCATGCGCTTGATATCGAAATCAAAGGCATAATAATAATAGAAGACAAAAACAAGAGGAAAAAATTTTAGTTTTCGTACGTTTATTATTTCAGTTCTGCACGTTATTGTAGCCATCCTTCGAATGACAATGGCGAAAAATGTGCTGGAATTATGGGTCCATTGTTGGTAAAAGGTTGAGCCCCTCGATGTGATATTCTTTTTCTAATTTATATCGCCTTGTATCGATTAAGTTGCTTAGCACGAAGCGCATTTTGAAAGGTTACCGGGACGTCGAAATGGGAAAATTGCACGAAACCATGAGAACTTTGCTTGTTAGTTGAATATATCGAAAATTGATTACGTCGTCTATTTCATTGACGCGGATCATTTAGTTTTTATCTGGTTGCGAGATGTTTATCGCGAGTTTTTTCTATTAAAGGCGCGATTGCAGCAACAGCTTCACAGAAATTACAGTGGCCAAGTCCACAAGGCGACTTTAATTCCAGGCGATGGTATCGGTCCTGAAATATCGGCAGCTGTTCAGAAAATTTTTGAAGCCGCTCATGTGAGTGTTTTTTTTTATTTTCGATATTAATGGCGATTTTTTAAGCTTCGGAGAATACCTGTTTTTATCCTGATAACATTATAGGTTCCTATCGAATGGGAAGTTGTGGACGTTACCCCGGTGAAAGGACCAGATGGTAAATTTGGTATTCCTCAGTCGGCTATCGATTCCGTAAATCGGAATAAAATCGGTTTAAAAGGACCGTTGATGACACCCGTGGGTAAAGGTCACCGATCTCTTAATCTGGCTCTCCGAAAGTAAGCGAAAGAGAATAACATCTAATTTTTTCGAGCACTTAATACGTCGTCGAACAGATAATAACTACGTTGATATAAGCGACGATTTTTCGCGACTACACCTTAATTACGTTTATTCACTCAGTGTTTCCGTTTCAGGGAATTTAATCTGTACGCTAACGTCAGACCTTGTCGTTCATTAGAAGGTTATCCTACGTTGTATGAAAACGTAGACGTGATCACCATCAGAGAAAACACCGAAGGAGAGTACTCCGGTATAGAGCACGAGATCGTAGACGGAGTAGTACAGTCAATCAAGCTGATCACCGAAGAAGCGTCTACGCGTGTAGCCGAATTCGCTTTTAAATACGCTCAAGAGAATAACAGGCGTAAAGTGACCGCCGTACACAAGGCTAATATTATGTATGCATTTGTTGGAATTCGTGATCGATGTTGAATCGATATTTCATTCGATGGGGCATTTATCGAAGTGTATTTTTGTAGGAGAATGAGCGACGGATTGTTTTTACGTTGTTGTCGAGACGCTGCTAGCAAATTCCCCGATATTAAATTCGAGGAAAGGTATTTAGACACAGTGTGTCTGACCATGGTTCAAGATCCGTCTATGTACGATGTGTTAGTCATGCCTAATTTATACGGTGATATTTTATCGGATATGTGTGCTGGATTAGTTGGTGGACTTGGATTGACTCCTAGTGGAAACATCGGTCTTAATGGAGCCTTGTTCGAATCGGTAATTAATTTGAATATTGAAGGAGTTGAATGAGGCATGTTTGGGCTCAGCTATTTTGGAACCTTATGGCCTGAAAGTTGTTGTATTTGATGTCTTCAATGAAAAAGTGATCATCTATTACTATGAATTGTAATACTTCATGTTCAAGTTGCGATTTAATCACATTTTTGGAAATTGTGCTCAATTTTGTTTTTCATCTAAAGTGGGTGAGTATGACCTAAGGCATTGTGTGAGGGAGAATATTTTAATAATCGTCTCATTATGAGCAAATAAGAGGAATTTTTGAAAAATTTGAAAAAAAAAATGTTTACTTTTTTTTGAGGTGCTCTCATATGGTTCATAATTGAAAGTTTTTTTTTTTTTTTAATATAAACCAAGAATACCTTGACGTCGAGAAATTCCGTTTTTTATTATTTTCACTCCTTCCCCCCTCCCACTTCCCTCTTCCTAAAGTATACAAGAACAAAAATTTATTTTGGAATTTCTTTTTTTTATATATAAATATTCTGTTAGCAAACGTCGCCAAATTCCCTACAAAAGTTGTATTCGCTTATCCTATTTTGCGAAAGCCCAAATTTGGAAACTTCTAGAATAGGGTGAAATCTAATACGATGCGGTATTCAAAAACGAATTTCCAACCTTGAATTATCAACAATATGGGAATTTCTTTTCATATCACTTGGGACTTCTACGTGATTTAACAACAGGCATACCTTTACATTCCAAAAATGCTATGCCTGTTGTTATATCATTTTGAAATAATATACAATGTAGGAATAAATTTCAGAAATTAGCGATTCACGTAGAAGATACATTTTGAGATTATAAAATGAAAAAAGATACATCTTCGATGCGAAATATTTCAATATCAGGGGTTCCCAGAGATGTACCTTTTCTAATTAGGATAAGCGTATACCACGTTTGTTTGGAATTAGGTAACGTGTGCTAATAGCATATGCATTAGAAACATGAAAAAGTAGCGTAAGAAGCCATGCTGCATTTTAGAGCTGAATTTTCGATTGGAATTTGTTGAGATTTGCAGTAATGTTAACATCTTCGTGCCCACAGACCACACCCAGTACAGCTGTACACAAAATTTGACCTTTCTAGGTCGATTAGGTGAGGAAATAGGGACGATAAATTTTGAGCTTTTTACACTTCCCACACCACTCTCAGAGTTTGAATGAAATGTCATTTTGAGGTAATTTAGAGACTAAAAAAAATATAGCTTGGCATATTCTCACAAAGAGACTCTTGCGAAATGCTACGCGATTTTTATCCATACCTGTCGGCCTTACAAAGCTAAAGGCGGGGCATATGTATATATATTTGAACTTCTAAATCATTTCAAGATCAAATTTTTGGTTCAAAAACATCTAGAACAATTTAGTAGTGTACTCATCGAGTACCTTCATCTACAAGGCAAATTTCTATTATTTCGGTTGAAATTAGCCAGAAATAGGATTTTCATAGTGTAAAACGCGTTTTTCGAAGCACACACACACACCTTCACCAGGAGTATCATGAACAAATCAATCATCGACTTGAAAATCATATTTAGCCAATACTAATCGGAAAATATCGTTTTATTGAAAAATATAGCCATGGGCATTTTCATCATGCTTGATTGGATGGAGCATTTAGACATTTTTGTTATGATTTCAAATGCTCTGAAAGTGGAGATTTGAAAACTCAACCCTCAATAATAAATGGACATTTCCATGTAGAATGAGCATTCGTTGCTGATTTGAGGCATCATATATTACAACTTTCGGTTCAGCATGTAGTTACATGGCTGCTCTCAAAAATGTCTCGTACCCTTCTTCGTCTCAGTTTCACATAGCCATGATTTATTCTAATGTTGATTGAATTTTATCGCTTTATCATTCGTGTGGTTATTCTAGGTACATGGTACCGCTCCAGATATCGCCGGTAAAGATTTAGCCAATCCTACAGCCCTGCTCTTATCCGCTGTAATGATGTTACAGCACATGAATTTAACATCGCACGCGAGTGCCATTCAAAAAGCTTGCTTCGAAACCATTAAAGATAGTAAATACAGGACTGGCGATTTAGGTGGCTCGGCCAAATGTTCGGAATTTACCAATGAAATCTGTAGAAAACTCGAGTCATAAGAACGTATTATTTCGCCAGTAATGTATATAATTTACATGCGTATTAGCATACATTTCGAGTCATTTCTTTACCTATTTAAATATCGTTTAAGCATGTTGTATTTGTTTCCTTTATTTATTTCATTTTTCTCCTTTACTTCCTAGACAATTAGCTTAATTGTTATTAAACCACTTTTAACGTTTTCATTATCATCGGTTGTGTAAATTTTTAGCAACGATTTACGCATCATGTTGTTGTTTGTTTAGGTATAGCCGAAATTTCATTTTAACATTTTATAGATTTCATGCTAGACGCGAGTTAATTGTGATTGTAACAACCGTTCATTGTGATAATAAAGTATTAAATCGATGATGCTTTGTTCACATTGTATCGAAACAACGTTGTTTTTATTTAACAAATTTTCGATGGCTATAACAAAGGTATAAGAAAATTAAGTATCGAATTGAGTTCACGTTACGATCATGAACAGTATGTAGGTTATAAAAGGTAAAATTAGGTTATCGATTTGATTCGTCTTGGCTTCGATGATCGATGTAACGATGAAAACTACGCACACCCAAAGAAAATATTTGGACTCGACGATTCCTTAAAAAAAAAAATTATGGAAATTATTAATTTCATAGAGAAATAACTGCAGTGATGTAACTAGAGATGATACTTACCAAAATAAATGAATAAAATATAAACTAAAAGTTGAGATGAAAAACAGAAAATTGAACCTTCTATAGTCTTGTTACTTCCTATAACAACAAATATCAGGGTAAAAAAATTTAGAATTCCATGAATGGTGATGAGTAATACGGTGGAGAGTGTCCAGCGGATTCTAACCTTTCCATTTATGCTTCCCAAACCACGTACCACCCATACTGGCGGCAGCATCACCGATGGCAACTGGGAAAATACCACTTAACACTGGAAGCGGTAAAGGAATGGAATATGAAAACGGATAAATCCATATGGGAGCTGAACAACCAACCATCAAGTACAAAGGAGTCAACGCAATTCCTCCCTCATCTTTTTCATCCTTGAATGCGTCGAAACAATGTTGCAACGCTTCGGAAAAATGTGAAAATTTCAACTTTCTGCACATCTGAAATGAGTGGACCATTGAGTTGATTTCAAATGGAAGAGGGACCTGGACAATACATGACTTACTTCGATCACAAGTAATAACGCTAATCCGATGCCACTAGCAACATATATTAAACAAGGCTTCCAAACGAGACCTGGTACTAAGACGAGCAGTATTAAAAAATGGAAGCTCTTGCGTGTAGCCGTACTCGCTGATTTTGACTGTCGAGTTTGCAAGAATAAACAAAATACTGCCCCCAAGCAGCAAAATGCCCACGACGTGATTAATAAAATCTGCAAAAATTACATTCGTTGGAATAATTTTGAAAAGAAAAAAATATCTAATACATAATAATAAAATGTACTCACGGAATGTTTCTCAGTCGTTAAATTCCACAGCCATAATAAAGAATTGAATTTAAATATAAAACACGGAATTACCATGACAGAAAGAAAAAAACATGCGAATAAAATAGGAGTGAATACCAATAAATTACTCATTATAGGTTGAAAGCAATACGCTATAGTCAATGTGGTTAAAACAGCAAAATAGCCGGTCTGAAAAATAATAATAATAATAATTTGGTGATGAAATTTTTCATATTATATTTAGCTCAATGCTCACTTGTAAAACAACGCTGGCTATTTTTCCACATGATTTCGGGGTCTTTTCAAAAGAAAGAATAATATTTACGACGAACGAACTTAAAAATAAAATTAATGATTGAGAGATCAGACATGCTTCTCCCCATGTAAAACTCTTTTGACAACATTTTAACAAACTCTCCTGCACTGGATGATACACGAATGATGTAACTATTGCAATCGATAAACAATAAATCACCCCTAAAATAAAAATACTGTTTATAGATAAGAATTTTACTCTGTCGATAGGTTGGAATTTTATCAAAATTCACAACATACGTACCTCTGTCAGTGGAGAATAATAAGAATAAAGATACCACAGTTGATGACAATATGTAACCAATTTGAATAAACGGAATGTTATTGGAGTCCGGTGAAAACACATCTTTATGTAAGATATTACAAAGGGAGCTTAAGAGTAGACCTATACTGATAAATGATGTCGTTCTATATAATTCCGACCATTCTGGAAAATGATGCAGACTAGAAAGTAGAGCTAATGGGACTAAGGTACAGATCCATAAACCATTTCCTGCATTCCTGCATCAACAGAGGGTGATTATCGAGAGTATTATATAGTGATAGATGATGTATCAAAATGAATAACGACGGAAATTTGACACATACCTGAGTTTCACTCCGGCAACTCTATATTTTTCAGATACATCCACATCGACACTGTGTAGAAATTTGAGAGACATCGCATCGCAAGGTGTCAGTATTCGGCATTCATCATTGAATAGAATGCGGGAACTTTTAGTAAAAATTGATCGGGATAAATGTGTTTATTTTCGTACTTCGTACTCAGGTGCAGACCGATTAAAACTTGAGGTCACATGTTATCCGGTTTTATCTATCTCACCTGCGAAGGAGGGGAAGCATTTCTAATCAATTTTATTCTATAAATTTTAAAATTATAATAAATTTGATGATATTGAGTTCGAGTCTGTTGATGTTCGTGACGAAAAAGTAGTTTGTGAATTGTGATAGCTCGTCTCGCTGCGTCTCGCTCTGTCCGGCACTATCATTCAGATGAGGAGAAGACGGAGAAGAGGATGAAGTAGAATCAAAATCAGCGAAATGCTCCACATCTAAATATATGAGTATACGCCATCTTTAATCTATCGATGTTGAACTTTTTTTATTCGAAAAATAAGAAAAAGTGGTGCTTTTTTCTTGGTTGAAACAAGCTTTTTTAGTTTTTCATACAAATATTATACAAACTCTAAATAGTTGAATTATTAGATGTTTCGAATTTCGAAGCTAACCGAGCGAGTAACAGAGATACAGAGCAAAGATGGCATATTCCCATACCATATACGAACAGCGTTTATTTGTCAACAAAGTAAAGTGTGCCTTATCAAACAAATAGTGTAAAGTTGATAATAAATTGCGCTTCGTTTTGATATATTAAGTGAAAAAAATGTATTGAATATGAATAATCACAACCCTGTTAATAAATCTTTGGAATTCAATAACTCACAGTCAAGTATACCAGGCAGTGAAGCTCATAATGCAAGAGGATTTCAAAACTTCTCCCAACCACCAACATGCACACCAGTAAATTATGCCGCACCATTACCAAATCAATGCATTCCTCCAAATGCATTTTTCTTTCCTCCACCATTTTACTCAACACCTCCACCATTTCCTCATGGAAATCAAAATCCAGCTTTCCACTACCCTCCTCCTGTGTTGAATTTTCCTGCTAAAGATCATAATCTTTTCACTCAACCCTTCGTATCCAACAACGCGGTAGTGAAGAAAAATGATTATTCAAATACCAGTAGCATCATTAATGAAGAAGTTCTTTTTCCGGGTGCCACGAAGAAACCCAGGATTACCAGTAGCGTTGAGGTTTGTTCTCTAATCTTACCTGTTCTCGCGAGCTTACTTGATTTTTATAACATTTTCGAAATTGCGCAGTTATGGAAAGTCAGCCGATATTTTCGGAGGTTTTATTCATTACTGAAGGAACTCGAATGTGATTTGAATAAATACAATGACTCTACATGTATTAATTCTGACGAAGATTGTCGATCTTATCAATCAATAATTTCCAAACAGGTAAAATATCCTTCTATAATGTTGAATGTAAATTCAAAATATTCATCTTAACGAACGTTTTTTCTTCAGGAGAAATTAATTTCTTACAAGAATTCCATAAATATGGATGCGACATTTTTATGTTGTTTGAAGTTTAAAATAAATAAACGCAAGAAAAAAAGATTGTATCAAAAAAGAATTAAAAAATCACAGCCTTCCATTCACGTATACGAAATCGCCAACATGCATGTACAACAACTGCAACAAGAAGCTAATCGCGTTAAACAAGCAAGTGATCCAAATACCTTATTGAAATATTAAAGCAAAGTAAAACTCTTTTAATCCTTAATTTTAATTATTAGGAGGAGAAACTAAAACAAGAAGCTGATAATATATTATCATCTGTAATCCAAAAAAAGGCTGATGCACGTTACCAGATTCAACTGCTAACTAATTTATTAAAATTACATTCGGCTCGTGTACATAAACTTAGCGTCGAGACGAAACTCACTGTTGATTCCTCGATTACAGGGTTTGAAAAAATTTTAGGTTTGTCTTAGCTTGTAAAATAATTATATATACTCGGCATCCTCCTATTTCGGTAAACATAATAATTATGTAAATATTATAGAAAAATTGAAAAACTTATGGGAATCAAACTTGAAAGATTATATCACCGAAGAAAATGGATTGAAACTAATGATCAAAGAATTAGCTGTTAATGCCGAAGATGAAGATTGTATGCAATTGAAGAGAAACTTTGAAAAATGGCTCGAACTGATGTTTGGTTGTAACGATTCACAATCGTACCAGTTTTATTACAATTACGACCAATTAATTGAAATTCGGTTAGTTATCAATTTTCTTAAACGTTATTTATTCATAATCGATTACGTTTAGAAAATAATCGATGATTTATTTCTGTTTTATTTCATTCTCCAGGCAAACATGGGATAAATTTGTAGTAGATAAAGATGACGCCAAAGGATCCAAAATACCTGCTGGTTGGGTATTACCTAAATACAACGATAATGAAGCGTGGAAAAAATTCTTATTTCAATAAAATTTTTATAAATTTTTCATGCATTTTAATTAAAAAAAAAAATGCTCAAGAAAAAACTTGAGTTTTTCTATTCCATACAGCGCTTGAAGTTCGGGGACGCATATTAATACTACTGGAAAATAGCTCTTCCAATTTAGGATATTTCAGATTCTCGTTAATAAACCAAGCATAGGTAGTTTCCTCTTTATTTAACCAAGCTTGAACTTTCAACGGATATTCTCGCATCTCCTCTGCGAAAAAGTAAAAAAAAAATTAAATTCGTTTTTGAGATGTGAAAAGAAGAAAATGTTGCCTACTCTTTGCCCATTTAGGAATTGGATTTCTTGGAGCTGCTTCTTCATCACTGGAAGCGTCTCCCACAATGTGATCAATGTTGTATTCAAGTAATTCACTAGTTTGATGCTGATCTTTTATTTGCTGCGCATGACAAAGAATAATTTTTAGATAGGTTTTAAATAAAAAATAACTGATACAGTACAATCGGAGATAGGCGAGCTCAACTACTCCCCCTCTCCAAATATATTTACATAAGGTTAAGTGATGTAAATAAAAATTATGAATTTCTTAAAATTGTTTTTATGCATGAGGGTTAAGCTCCACTAAAGTGGATCTGGTTTTTTTCATAATAGATAGATTTGTATGTAGCTTATACGTATAATATTCGTAATACTTACATTTTGTCGAATTTCTTTAGTATCAGATTTTTTATCTTCAATTTTTGGCATATTTTTCGGATTTGATGGCTTGACTTTTGATTTTTCAGCAATTACTTGAGGTTTTTTCTCTTTTTCATTTTCTATTTTGGTAACTATTTGATATTTCGGTAATTTTTTTGGCGTTACGTCTAATTTGCTTCTGCTTCTTTTTCTGTAAGCACTGTGACTGAAAATTAAAAAAGTGTTGAAATTTTTAACCAACAATTTTGATATAAAATTACCGTTTATTAGCTGCTGCTTTGTCAGTTGGGTCAGCTTTCTTCGTTTGCACTGGGTGTAAATTAGTGTTAACATCTTTATCTTGCAAAGCTTTGAAACGAGATCTCAGTAGTCTTGTCGGAGGCCTGTAATTATTTATGAATCTTTACTTTTGATACTCTACATAGTATGTTTAAAATAATATAATTAGTTTACAATACTTGTCATTTGAAGAGATATTTGGTTTTTCGTTTCTTTGTAAAGTGACTGTTCGATTTGAATTTTTAGGATTCTGGTATAACCTTTTTGATGGAATGGGCGAACATATATTTGATCCCTTTTGAGTGCAAGGTATCAAAGGAATTTTGAGAATACGAGTATGAGCCTTTGAAATTGCTACATTTTTATCTGTAGTATTGAGTAGTATGAACGTTCATGAATATTATTTTGTAAAAATAATTTAGCTTTCGTGGTGAATGTGATAAAAGTAGGTACCAACCATTCCATGCTTTTTTAATGTTGGTTTTTTCTTCAACATTGGTAAGACAGACATTTGTCACAGTTTTTATCGTATGCTCAATTACGTTCGTATGTATACTGCTCTCGTTAGTCGATGATTTTGTTTTCTTTGCTTTTTCTGGAATTTTTGTCGCACTAAAATTTGTATCAGTTTCAGTGGTATGTTCATCACTGGTATTTGTATGTACCGAGATACTTGTAGCCTGTAATTTTAAATTTAATTTTTAGCGTATTGTTACACTATTGTATTTTCTTACAGATTCATATATATATTAAGATTAGGATTTAACTATTTGATTTATCCTACTTTTAATCTCGCTGAACTGCTTCTTGTTTGAATACGATCACATAAGGGTGATGATGCACAAGTTGGTAAAGAGATTGAATTTTCATCATGTTTTTCTGAAACTGCTCAGTAATTTGAAGAATTTAATAGAATTTTTAGCGATCTACTGTTTCGCTCATTTTGTACGTACCTTCGGATGTTGGTATTGTTACTGGTTCAATTTTTGTTTTTGTTTCATCAATTATTTGATTTACTTGGAAATCATCGTCTTGTAGAATACTTTTATATTTTTCTTTTATTTCGAGTAAAATATTCTGAAAAATAAATCTGTATTTCTAAGGCTACCTATAATTTTTTGTTCGAGATTTTAAGACTAACTTACGTGAAAATTATTTTCCTTCTGTTCATATATTTCTTCGATGGCGTTATGTGCATCTTTTAATATTTCGTTTATTATGTTATTCATTTCATAGAATTTATACTTAATCACTGTTAAATGCAGTCTTAAATATTGATCTGATTTTATTGACTAGACAAGTTTTCACGATTATTCTTGCTTTTTGGGTAATTTGCTAATCTTGCTTGTACTGGTGTTTATGATGGATAGGTATGTTAGTGTTGATAAGCATCAATTGCGATCATTTTTGACGAAGAATTTTTTCAAATTATTTATTTTTATTTGTTTGACGTTAATTCTGCAATTGAAGCCATTTCATTTCTTATTGAAATTGTATAATTCAGGGAAAAAAAATATTTTCAAGATGTATACAAAACATCTGTCTGGTATATCTAGGGACCTCAAAAATAAAATATAAAAGTTATTCAACGAGGTGAAAATAGTTTTAAATTCCCAAAAGTGATCTCTGAACTTATACCAAAAATAATCCATAGTATTTTCTCGTTGCTTTTTTATAGCAGAGAATCTTCCTTAAGTAAAACACTCTTTGTGTTACACTTTCTCAAACAGTCATGTGGATTTCTATCTCTTGGATGCAATTTGATGGAGAAGGTAAACAAAAACCACAATTTTTTTTGTTTTTTTTTTTATTTAACCCACTTCGATGACCCCCTTAGGCGGATTGCAAAGTACCTAAATGCGATGGGAGGAGGGTGTATGTCAATGGCCGATAAGAGGTTATTGTGCCATGTGCGCCAACTCTGGCCAGGGGTACAGTTGTTACACAGTAAGGTCTAGATTTCCTAGAACAGTTCAGTCTGTTTGAGAAAGGCAAATAGGGACATAATACGGTGACTATTGCTAAGGATGTCCGAGAGGCTAGAAGGTATTTTAAGCCTAGAGAAAATATCTATATAATGAGGGGAGTTTGCTAAGATGCGTGCAATTGTCAACGGGGACATTTAGGTGGAGGCTGTCTATTAAGCAGGAAGGAGTGGGTAAAGAGGCTGTGGCCCAGTTGAAGGCGAGTGAGCACCATCTCCTTTCGTCTTGAGCATTGCAGTATCAGCCAAGTTTGTTAGTTGTAAGGGTATTTTTCCAAATGGTTTTCCGGTTGCATTTGATGAATTTTTCAAGGTCTTTAAAAAGAGTCGTAATATTTGGAATCGGGAATTAGACGACGGTTTGTTTAGCTGCTAAATCGACTAAGTTGTTGCCTGTAATATTCACATGGGTGGGATGGTTTATCATGGAGATCACTCAGAACAATTTCTAGCATATAAGATAATTCTTGTATTTCATACTTTGTTAAATACATGGTGCCTCAACAAGAATACATCTTCAGGGGGGGGGGGGCGAATAGATAGGCTACATAATAAAAAATTTATTTAAAAAATATTCCAACTAAAATAATACGTTCAATTCTTCGATAATGATGGATTGATAACATCATATCGATTAAAATTTACATACAATACAAAATAATAAGAGCATTAATATTCATAATACATAAGGCTGCATCTTTTTTTAAATAATTGGAAATGATTCGTTGAAACATATTTTAGAATTCCAAAAGGCACTGGATGTACGTGGTCGTGTTTTAACTTCAATGGAGAATAATTCTTCTAGCTTCGGATACTTGAGATTTTTATTATAGAACCATTGATACACAGTTCTTTTTTTGTTCAACCAAGCTTGCACGTTTAACGGATATTCGCGTCCTTTTTCTATCGAAAAAAAAAAAAAAAAATAGAAAAGATAACTTGACCATCAATTTGATAAGCAATATGAAAGTATTAATAAAACATAGAAATAGATATACTAACTCGTTGCCCAACTGGGAACTTGTTTTTTAGGCTTATCTTCATCTTCACTGGAATCGCCTTCTAATACATTATCAATATCGTACTGAGGCACTTCATTATCTGCTAACTTTTGCGTTAAGAGCTGTTCAAAAGCAATTAATGAAAGAATAAAGTTATATTTCGTATTAAAAGATGAATAAAGAGAACAAGATTTGACCTACCGTCTTTTTCAATTTCGTTAATTTGGAGACCTCTGGTTTTTTATCTATTTGCGCGACTTGCAACGAAGTAGTCTGCTTTTTTTTTAACGGTTCTGCCTTTAATTTATCATCTTTGAGTTTTTGAACGAGTTTGGACTTCTCGTCTTTTTCCTTTTCCAATTTCATGGCAGCTAATTGTTTCTCTTTTTCGGCAGCTTCTCTTTGCGCGGCTACTTTTCGTTCACGTTCTTCTCTTTTGCTGGAGAATGAAAGAATAAACAGTGAAAAGTACTTATTATGGGTATAATCGTAGAAGTTTTTTTTTTGTTTTTAACAAGAACATAGGCATTTACCGTTTATTTTCTTCGATAGCTTTTTTCAAAGCTGCTTTCTTTTTTTCAGCAGCTTCTAGTATTTTTTCATTGGGCAGTTTTATTTCTTGTAAAATTTTAGAGTTCTTTTTAATGATTCGAGATTCTTTGTTATTTTTTTCATTTTCGTTGGAGATTTCTTTTGTAGTCTTGGAGATCTGTGATTAATAAAAATTTATGAATGCCATTTTTTTTTTTTTAATGAACGAATAAATTTTATTCACCTTTGAATTTGTTTTAGAAGCGATGACGGCTTTATTTTCGGTATCTTTGAGCGGTAATTTAACCGCTTGCAAATTACCTTTGGCTCGTTTTTCAAAATCTTCTATTTTCTTCTTCACAGACTCTGCTTTCACGATGCTGTAAAAATATAATCACATCACGACGAGAAAATCATCACGCAAAGAGTGTGGAAAAATAAATCACCCTAATTTTACCGTGTGGAATTTTCAGGCGTTTTGTTTTCTTCCAGAGATTTCTTTTTTTTCTCGGGTGTGGCTAAGCAAGGCGTAGGGGTAGATGATCCCAATGGTGGTTTCATATTTGCTGGGCAAAGCGTTTCCTCCAATGCAGAATATGATTGGCAATCTAATACATAATGAACTTGAAAATACAAATGTTCTAATGATTATCGAGCTACATAATATAATCAACGAGCTACCTTTTTTCTCAGTCTTTTCATCATCAGTGCGTCGAATCTTAATGGGTATTTGACTAGGCGAAGCAATAAACGTGTTGGGAACCTCATTTTGCGATTTACTAGAAGTTTGGGAAGCAATGCTTGGTTTCAGTTTGGTCTATGTATGAAAAATACAAAAAATTAGGGTACGAAAAAATATTTTTCAGTAAAAATTACGATAAACATGAAACATACCTTGGTAGCGATCCTGGAGCTTCTTCGAATTACTTCAGAGTCGTTTACACTAAGTGAGGATTTTTGTGGAAGACTGAATGTATCGTTACTTAATACCGAAGGGTCTCGTCTCGATGCTCTGGATGCTAGGCATACAAAAAATTACTTGGTGATATAAATTGCTTTTAATTCGATTCCTCATTCGAAAAAACTGAACGATTCGTACCTCTTGATGATTGCGATTTATCTTTTATTTCTTTCTTGATTTTGGGCACTTGAGGAATCAAAAATTCATCCTTTTTTTGGGGCTGTTCTTCCAACAGATGGGCAAATTTATTTTCAATTTCTGATATAATCGCCTTGAAAAGATTATTTCAATCGTTAATAAGATACCTTGAGTATTATTATCAGTAAAAAATATAATCACCAGGCTAATTCTGGCCGGTAATTTTTTATAAATTAAAGACGTTTTAAAATCATTACGAAGGCTGATTTGTAACCATGAGTGATGAGATATTCCCAAGTATTTGCATTTGATTCTTTCCATTCATTTTTCACTTCCTTACATCTTTTGAGAAGACAGCATTTATGAGGAAATGAAATAAAATCATTTTTCAGAAATATGCATTGATAGTCCGCATTCAAATTTTTTTTCGCGAAGTACTGAATAGAACAAGGGCATTTGAGGACAAATTTTGCTATTTACATAATTCGTTTGTTCAGATTTAAAAGGGTGATAATACCTCAATTTTCACTCCGTTTTCAGGACCAAGGTTAATACTTCTACTTTCATTTCTTAATGTAATTCAATGATGAATACCAAACACGTAATTTATATAATTTATTCAGCGATATTCTAAAATTACTTGTTGATTTCGCAGATTATATTGTCAACATTGATGAAATACCTAAGATATCTCAGTGAAAATTACGAATCAACAAATGCTCGGAGCACAGACATGAAGGAAAAAACGCTTACTTTCAGGGTACATTCTTTTGTTTTGTAAATTTCGTCGATTTCCTTGAAAAATTCCAGGTAAGTTCCGATATCTTTAAAGGCATATTCCACCATTTTTGATAGAATGTAACGAACCAGAAAGTAATTGATAATAATATGTTGAATACGTAAATCAATCAACTGGTTATCGTTTCTATTCTTTTTTTAGTTACTTTTAATTATCTTCATCCCATTCAAAATTTGTAAAAGGCCATTTAAAACACAATTATTACACTATTGACATTACACCGCTGTGCGAACGCTACAACACATATGATGCCATAAATTTACGAATGAAATTTTATGGATAACATAAAAGAGCGCTAAATTTTAAATTGACCAATCCTAATTGATATTACAGTGATACCAGTATTATCAGCGTAAAATATGCACCAATCATAGCGCATTTTTAGCAGTAATGGGCAACGTGATGTGAAATAGTAATTTACGTAAATTACATTGGTAAATAAGGTAATTTATCCATGATTGGGATTTGGGTTAGCACTGTTGCCAGTAAAATTGAAATTACTCCTAAAAATTGAAATATTATATAATTTTATTAAAAAATCATTAAAATTGCAATAAAAAATGAGAAAAAAATTGCATAATTATATTTTATTTTTTTATTCATACGAAAGACGATCAAAATAAGTAAAATAAAATAATTTTTCTTTGGGAAAAGAGAATTTAACATTGAGGATACTAATATCACTTACACACCATACAATAATTTTCGCGCCTTATCTGTGGAGAAAATTTAATGGAAGTATCGTGATTCTTTTGTGCGGAATTTATCGAGATCTTCACAAATAACTTCGAGCTTTCATTTCTTTAAATTGAACTTTTGGTTATTTTAACGATACCATGCACTGTAATTATGTTCGTACTGTAAAATAGTTACTTGGTGCCATATGATAAGTGTTTTGAAATCGTCTATTTCATTACCATTTTCATCCGGCCTTCAGTTCATTTTCACATTACTCCAAAATCCAGCTGAAAAATGAATGGTATTAGTACTAGTAAGTTATTTTTATCAAATACGCTGCTATGAAAAAATCTCCGGGAAATTCACTTCTTAATTTTTTCTTTCAGCCACGAAAATAGAGAAACAAGTTGATGATAAGCCAGAACAGAAACTAAAGCAAGGTAGCAGAGTTATACGTTTTCACTGGCATATTTTTATAGTTCTCTTTTAACGAAGATATTTTAATTACAGCTCGCCTTCCTTTCAAAACCACCATCATAAAGAAAAGCGCTCCGGAAACCGGCAAAAAAAGGAAACACGATGACGAACCCGAAATCACCGATGATAAAGTATCCCAACCTGTATATATAGACTTGACGGAAAAAGACCAAGTCGCTCGCGAGATCACCTCGAACGACTCCATCGACGTGAAAACCACCAAAGTATGCATCATTCAAGGCGAACCTAAAGAGGACAATCATTCAAATTCTGTGTCCACCGCTAACGTCGCAGACTCGCTTCCAAACGTTAAGACTGATACTTGCAAATCGATAGAAAAATCGAACCCTTTGCAAAAATGGCTGAAACCCAAAACAGCATTAGTTACCAGTACAAGTGATTTGAGACATCTCAGTGAAAAGAAAACCCTAGATGATAAACCTTCGGAACCCGTTGAAACTAACAACGCTGAAGGTGAAGAACCCATGGAAGTTGATTCCGAGAATTCTACTCTTGTCTCCAGTCAACCCATAAACCAGGAATCGGAAGAATCCAATAGTCACGATAAACATTCAAATAGTTCCTCACAAAATAAAACAAACGACGCTAAGCTTGATGTCTCAACCGATTTTGATGCATCTGAGGTAAGTTTTCCTTTGCATATTCAGTATGCCCAAGTTACATACCTTTTTGCACGTTTACCTTGATCAATTTCAGAACGAAAAAAGCTCCAACACTGCTGATCTGTCTGCCCCAAATACTCCTAAATCGGGGCTAAGGCTTAAAAAGAAATTAACCCCGAAACAGAAACAAAAAAGAGATGATATGGAATTGAGAAGACAAGAAAGAGAGAAAATAAAGCAGGTAAATTATCTCGATTCAAGTCATGAACTTGAATAAAATTTCCATAAAATCGCTAATTTCCATCACTTATGTAAATAGGAAAAAGAGAAAAAAAGACTGGAAGAAAAAGAAGAGAAACAAAGACAGAAAGAAGAAAAAGAAAGAAAACGATTGGCTGAAATAGAGTAAGTCACGTACTCGAATACTTCGTGAACGTTTGAAAACAGCGATAATTCTTTTGATATAATTTTGTAGGGCTAAAAAGGAAGAAAAACGTCAAAAAGAAGAAGAACGCAAAGCTCAAGAAGAAGAGAAGAAACGATTGAAAGAAGAAGAAAAGAAACAAAAAGAAGAAGAAAAACGTCAAAAGGAGGAAGAACGGAAACAAAAAGAAGAAGAAAAACGCCAAAAGGAAGAGCAAAAAAGGCAAAAAGAGGAACAGGAGAGAAGACTGAAAGAAAAAACTGCGGCCGTATTTACGAATTTCTTTTTACCCAAAAGCAAAGAACAAACGAAAGACAATGCTGATGCTGCTACCAAAAATAGCAACACGTTATTTATGCCTTTCGAGGTTAATACTCTCTACTTTGATTCCTCTACCGGTGGTAAAGATTACGTTTTGAATATCTTAATTTTTATACAGGTTAAAGATGACATGAGATTGGCTAGTACTCATAGGGTCGTTATGAGTCAAGAAAGATTACACTTATTAGACGAGATATTACAAAATGATCGCCAAGTGGATAAAGATTCGTTATACTTAGCTCAATTGAAATCCAAATCCTATCAACCGGGACATTCAGAAAACACTTGGCCATTGAGTGTTAATGATGATGAAGATGATGATGATGTCATAATTGGTAGGGATTTAAAATTTTATTTCAGCCATGTATTGGGCGGATAGTGGGGCGAAGGCGTTGGGATTTTTATCCCAAATCGATACGAGTAGGTTAAAAAAGTCAAAAGAAAAAATGAAAAAATTGTAGCCTCTCAATATTTTTGCAACTTGAAATTTTTTATATTGACAATTTTTTGCCTCCAAAACATTACAGATATAAACAATGGTTTCATCGTTTCAAAACATTTCAAATCAATTTTGAAAAATTGAAATTTATTTAGAACCACTGAATATCTTCAAAATAACAAACTAGTTTTTTTCCCTTTGGAAATAATTTAATATTAAAATGCTGAGAAGGGTAGCTGCCTCAAAAATATGCTTACCACCAAATTAAAAAAATAATTATATATGCATTATGATTGAAAATTCCATTTCTACGTAAAAAAAATTTTTGGAGTAAAACTCGTGCCATTGGTTCATCGTGAGAATACCAAAAATTGACTTTTTTTTTTTTTTAACCTCGATCGATTTTTGAAAAAAACGTCAGTAGATTTACGAATCGAATATTTATATTTTTTTCATTTATTAGTGGACGAATCATCGAACGCTGCTCTTTTACCAAGCAACGAAAAGCCCATGAGGTACCGATGTAAGTTGCTTCAGTTTCACGATAACAGAAGACCAGCGTACTGGGGCACGTGGAGAAAACGAAGTAAAACAGTTTCTGGCCGGGCTCCATTTAAGAACGATGTGAGTTCCATTTCTACATTCGAATACCATGCCATATTCTCTGTTATCCTTTTTTGGAATCGATTTTCCAGGAAATGTTCGACTATGAAGTAGATTCCGACGATGAATGGGAAGACGAACCTGGTGAAAATGTGGACGTCTCGGATGACGAAAAGGAGCCAGAGGATGATTACGAAGTTGACAACGATCTGTTCGTACCTCACGGCTACTTGAGTGATGAAGAAGCGCAAAACGACGATGCTTTAGATTCAGTAATGCCGCCTTTGTAATTAAAAAAAAAATTGTTAACGAATTTTAGTCAATATTTTTTTTCTTTCATAGTCACCGAAATCTAATAAATTGAAATTAAATGTACTGGAGCGCCAATTCGAAGAAGAAATGAAGGAAAAAACGCATAGATTGAAGCCTCGTATTTACGGGTGCCTAAGGATAGATAATTCGTTGAAAAAAGATCAAGGAGGTAACGATAGTGATTATTTGCCTTCGATTATTCGTCTATAAAAATTTTATACGTATTAAAATTTCCAGCCAACAACGTAGAAAATTTATTACTATCATTTAGAGCCGTTTATAACGAAAATCGTACCCCTTTCGCTGTTATAACGAAATCCAACGAGGTCACCCCCCATAGTACACCCTCTACGAAAGTGAAATTGAAAAATGAATTCCCCGATTCCCGTGAGTATAATGGCTTGTGTTGTACCAATAAATGTGAATATTTTAATTCCATTTTTTTTTTCATATCGCAGTGTTACCGCAATTGGTGAGATTAGCTCATGGAAGTAAAAGAAATACGAAGGTGCTTGCCAAAGAATTCAACGTTTACGTCTTAGGCGAAGACGCGACTCTTAATTTAACATTGTCTTGTATTACAAAAAAGCTTAAAGAAATATCAACTTGGGATTCGAAATTGGCATGCAGGTAAAATTGGTAGTTTTATTCATGAAGGCCAAAAATGGATGAGAATGGTAAATTTGTCATGGAGCGATTTCGAGCAAATGATCAGTTGTTGGCTATCAAGAAACATCGAAGAAATGAATAAAAAATTTTTTACCAGTACAATTAATCGTTTTGAATAATTTTTTAGTATGTTATAGATCTACGTAGGAGACAGTGTAGCCCCCCACCCTCATATGAAGGAGTGAGTCAAGTACACCAACATGTTATCCAAATTTCACTCTCCCAAGTGCATTGCAAGTGGAGTTATACAGAAAAGAAACGGCTTTTTGAGGAGGTTTTGAGTTATAGAAGGTCTTGAATTTTTCTCATCTCCTCACCGAATCTAGAAAAGTCAAACTTTGAATGTGTGATTATTTTGAGGCCAAAATGTGACCTCTTTGAGTTTAGGTCGAAATGGATACAAAATGGCGCATCGTGGAAATATGAAAAAGGCTTGAGGAACTTCAAGTAGCTCGTACTTGATAAATATGTACTTATATGATTTCTAAGGATAAAAATTACGCTATATAACAAATCCATCTACATACATTATATTGGAGGGGAGGTGAAGGGGTTATTGTCCCCAAAAATGAGGGGGTGTGGTAGACGAAAGAACGAAAATTGTTGATTCTGATGTCCTAGTTTGCTCTTTTTTAGGCCTCTTCCAGAAGTGGTAGGACATCCCCCCCAGTCCAATTTGTCTCTTCCTGTTCCAATTTTTGGTAGAGCAATTTTCAAGATTTGGTGTTCCTCACATGCCCGCCGTAGCAAGAGGAGGGAATGGAATAGGAAAGAGTTCCAGTATGCTTGAAAATTGTTCTGACGTATGATGTATCTCTACTTGTGCTGACGAGGAAATTTCTATTAATTTTTCACTTTAAGTGCCTCCTTGTCCTGCCTCTTCCCCCCCTCCCCATCAAAGTGATTTGCAGTGAGGGAGATGTTTCTTGATAGTGCTCGCTTATTACTCAAGTCATCCAAATCGCTTCAAACCAAATTCGCGATTCTCATCTATCTGTCTTTGCCTGTCTAATTGACTTCAGTAAAAACATCTTGAACATTTTTAGGCTCGTTAACGACGAAATACGAAACCAATGCGATCTAGGTGACCTAACACATACGGAAAATAACTGGAAATTTATTACCATTAGCGAAGAACCTGCCTCGGAAAAAAGTCAGAAATTAGATAGCGAAAAGCAACCTTCGGCTATCTCGTCTCTGCAATCTGCTTCTACTCAGAATCAAAAAACCAAGCATAATATCTCATCTATAACTAAATTCGTCAAAGTACTCACTCCCGAGGAAAAGCAAATGGCCATTGAAAAAGGCGCTGAAAAACCAATCAGTGTCACTGATGCATCACCACAAGCGAAAATCAAGCCTAAAACTGGTATCACGAAATTCGTTAAAGTATTAAACTCGAGCGAAAACCATAAAGCGGAATCCTCTCAGAATAAAATATCAGAAATTTCGATCGATTTAACCAACGACGAATCCAACGAAGTTGCCGATATTGCGAAAGAATCTTCACCATCGAATGAAACGAGAGCTGAAGCGTTAACAAATCTAAAATCTATTTCACCGCCATCGTGTATAGCTGAAATGAACGGTGAACGTAAACGTACGGTGATCGATGGCGAAGAAAAAGCTGCGAATATTTTACACGCTAAAAAATCCAAAAGTCCTACCGTCAACGTTCTCGTTCCCAGGAAGACTCCAAGTCGTCCTATAACTAGTCCCAAAAAATCAGTCAAACCGGTCAATATTTTGACTCCAAGAAGAGCGAGTGATTTGGACAAAGGTGATGCGAAGACTGAACCTACGAATGTATTCGATTTTAAAAAACCCCAAGATGTACAGAATAACGCTAAAAGTGAACCTAAACCTGTAAATATATTAATACCGAGAAAAGCGAAAGATCAAAACATCCCTACGGATTTTAGTAATATTTTTAATTCTAAGCCAGTTAATATACTAACTCCTAGAAAAACTCCTAGCGTGAGGAACGCCGATGAAAAATTAGAAAATATGTCTTCGAAACCGGTCAATATATTGACTCCTAGAAAAACTCCTAATGTGAGAAATGTAGACGAAAAAATCGAACATTTGTCCGCTTCCAAGTCAGTTAATATTTTAATTCCGAGACGAACTAAGGATGCGCAGGTGGAAGAAAGCGACAGGAAATTTTCCTCTATTTCGAAACCGAATGAGGTTGAAAAACGCGATGAT
Source organism: Phenacoccus solenopsis (assembly GCA_009761765.1). Lineage (NCBI taxonomy): Eukaryota > Metazoa > Arthropoda > Insecta > Hemiptera > Pseudococcidae > Phenacoccus > Phenacoccus solenopsis. The sequence continues at coordinate 10,400,568 of CM019756.1, forward strand.
TCGAAGGATGCAGAAAAAACCAAAGATATAATTGAGGATAATGAGAGCACTGATTTTTCGTTGTGTATAGAATCATCGGATAAACCCGAAGACGTTGAAATGAAGTAGATTCGTATATAATTATTCATCTATATGAATGTATATTTTTCTCCGTAAATGAAATCTATTTTTCCTCTTTTTTTTTTTGGAAATAATTTATTCAGCCAATTTTATAAAAACTTTTTAACACATATTTGCAAATATTATCATTTTTCGATAGTAGTTATTTGCAATCTTTGTTAAATAATTTGTTTCTATGTGATTGTATTGTTTTTATATTTTTTAAATTATAAAAACTTGGTAATTAATTTTGTGTAAATTTTTATTTTCTTTTATATTCTCGTTGGTACTAATTCTTTCTTTTTTTCCATTAATTTTCGTGATTTCTTTTGTATACTAATCTCGATAATTTGTCTTGATTGATTTATTAAATATGCAGATTCATATAATTATGTATGTAGATAAATGACGTATTTTTATCGATGCAGGGACCATGAATTGTGTATTATAAAAACTCACCACGATGCTGAATGCTAAAATTGGGCTCGAGTTAAATTAACTTTTGAGCATTGTATAAAATGTTTTTTTTTTTTTTTTTTTTAATTTAATTAATGAAGGCTCTGAACCAAAATTCAGAAGTTAAAATCATTATTTTCAAATATTTCTCTCTCATTTAATTTTTTTTTTTTTTTTTCATTTTTAGTATCATTTTTAGAAAGTTCGTTCTTGGGCATATTTGTTTTTCATTATTGAGCAATTTTTTATTCTTAGTTCATTTTTCGATACTTTTCATTTTGTGATTTCTTTCTTTCATTTTGGAATTTCTCCATTTTTGGCATTTTTATACAATTTTTATTTTTGAGCAAGTTCTAATTTTAGTGACTTTATTGTTTTTCGTAATTGATGAATTTTGCATTTTTTTTTTCTCTTATTTTTCAACTTTGTATTTTAAAGAATTTTTAATTTTGGACCTTTTTTTTTTTTAATTTTTCCAGTTCTTTTGACCATTATGAAACTTTTCTTTTCCTAAAAATGAAAAATTGATCAATAATGATACATTAATAATATCATTTATACAAAATTGTTTAGAAACGAAAAAATAAAAATAAAATTTGACACCGACTTCCTTCTCCCCCTGTTTCCATAGTTGTATTGTAACTTGACTGTAGCTCCATTAATTGGCTTAAGGGCAGTCTTCAGTTTTAACACCGGAGGAATTCTCGAACTTGCTTGGATTCCAAGGCGACCAGCTAGACTCATTCTTCTGACTTCCCCCTGGCGAAATCCTATTTTGGGCGTCAGACAGAGGTACGGTCTTTTCGCTTACTCGAATAATAAAAAAACTCTTCACTCCGTAGTTCAGAGCAATTCTCACAGTAGGTTGAACTTCAGACTTCATTTTCTGACCTCTGAATATTTAAAAAAAAATGATTCTAGCTTTTTCGTGATGAATTGGTGATTCTAACACTAACTTGAAGTTGAGGAAAATGTGATTTCGAAATTAAACCATATGTTATTTTGAATTTTTTACTTCAAATTAAAACTACTCGCAGTTCAATTGCAAATAATTCTTGTTTTATAATTTCAGAAATTTTTGAAGAATTTTTCAGTTTATATTACATTGGAATACGTTTTAAACTTGAACTTTTTTTTTTCTCATTCTCATTTCGTTATTTCTAAATAGTTCTCGCTAGACTTTTCAGTTTTCTGAAAATTGAAAATTTGTTTTAAAAATCTTTTAATCTTTTCAAGTTCTTATGTTCCTCCGTGTTTCTTTTTCTAGACAGTCCTATAAATCCGCACTCATCTGCAGTTCTGCACCTGTCCTGAGATCATCACCTATAAACTGATGCTCTTATAAATGCGATAAAATTATCTGCATTACGTAATTCTCATTGAAACGTTTTGGGCCTCGAGGAAAATCATTTTCAAACTTCAAAATCGCATGTAATCCTCAAAAATTTCATTTCAATTTTGTATCAAGTCTCGCAAGTTAAAATTCAAAAACAAAACTTGCACATTGTAAGAGCCGCATTCACCTTCCGTAACCTACTAATTGACCTTGATTCCACCTTTGATAAAAAATGATAAGAAAGGAGTCATTCAGTTGGAAGAAAGCGCCGACCGTCTTTCTAGTGTAATTTTATTAATTTTAAAAAAAATCGACTATTTCGTGTTCTTATTATTACAAGTATTATAAATTAAGACAGTAATCATGAATTGCAGTATCTCAAAATTGAACCACATTTGTGGCCTGAAGGTAATTATTAACTTTGACACGTTTTGTTTCACTATTCCTGATTCTTCGGATTTACTCAATAATACTTTTTAATTACAGAATGTGCCATCAGTGATGAAAATTCTGAAGAATGGCCTCGCTAACGAAGCAACTTTCGAAGTGAAGGTACTTATTTCCAACCATTATGTCGAGTAATCTTAATTTCAACTGATGGAGTATATTTTTCAGCCATTCAAATTGCATAAATTAGAATCCGGACCAGAAACTACCGTAACATTGAATCGTGATGATGCGTTGAAATTTTACACACAGTTACAGACCATTCGTAGAATAGAAGCTGCCGCTGGTAATTTGTATAAAGAAAAAATAGTCCGTGGTTTTTGTCATTTATACTCTGGACAAGTACGACCCTATATTTTAGCCCCCTTACATAGTAATAACTCGTGATCGCTAAGTCGTTTTATCAAGTATATTCTTGCATTTCATAGGAAGCCGTCGCTATTGGTATCAAAGCTGTATTAGATCCAATTGACAAAGTTATTACAGCTTATAGATGTCACGGCTGGACCCATCTCATGGGAGCCTCTATTAAAGGAGTGCTTTCTGAATTAACCGGTCGCAAACACGGTGTTGCCCGTGGAAAAGGAGGTTCTATGCACATGTACGCACCTAACTTCTATGGTGGTAATGGAATAGTAGGAGCACAGGTTCCACTAGGCGTTGGTCTAGCTTTTTCATTGAAATATAAAAATCTCAACGGAATCGCCGTCGCACTTTACGGTGACGGAGCTGCTAATCAAGGACAAGTTTTCGAGGTTTACAATATGGCTAAATTGTGGAACTTGCCGACCATTTTTGTATGCGAGAATAACGGTTATGGTATGGGTACGAGCGCAGACAGAGCTGCAGCCAGTACCAGTTATTATTCTCGTGGAGATTACATTCCTGGAATATGGGTAATTTTTTCAAATAATTTACCTCTTGAGATGGAGATTATAAAATCAAAATATTAATGGATATTAATCTCAGGTCGATGGTATGGACATACTCGCTGTTCGATCTGCTTTCAAATACTCGCGTGATTATTGTACCAGTGGTAAAGGTCCTTTGGTAATTGAAGCTGCCACTTATCGTTACTCCGGTCACTCGATGTCCGATCCAGGTACATCGTACAGAACCAGAGACGAAATTCAAGAAGTTCGTCAGACCAGAGATCCGATTACATCTTTCAAAGATAAAATCCTCAACGCCGAATTAGTCACTGCCGAAGAACTAAAGGTAAACTAATCTCTTAATTGCCCCTTTCTTGTTGAATTATACTACCTTAATTTTCTCCTATTGCAGAAAATCGACGTCGATATCAAAAAAGAAGTTGACGATGCAGTGAAATTCGCCAAAAGCGATGCAGAAATTGGCTTAGAAGAACTCTCCGGCGATATCTACGCCGAACCTTTGGAAACTCAGATTCGTGGAACAACTCCATTTACTCCACTGACTCACATTAAAGTCGGCAAACCCGTGAATTTATAATGTGATATTTAATTGTAATTTGTGATCTATCGAATAATGCATTATTTTACGCTTGTCATTTCGTATTCCAACGCTAAAGTATGTTAGAGAAAAATTTTTCAATGATGGTCGTTATCAGTCGCTTTTTCCAACCAATGGGTTGATACTCAACTTCGTTGAATAGTTAGAATCATCCATACAGTAATATTATTGCTACTTGAAAATGCAACAGTTTTATGAAGTCTAACTGAAGGAAATAAATAGATATTTTTCGAACAGTTTCTTCTATTTAAGAATCATAGAACTGTTTCATTTTGCACACGTCTGTCGATTTATTAATAATTCCGTTTAGATTATTTTAATCACACGAATTTAATTCTGTCGTTTACTTTTTATTTTATTTACTTTTTTTTTTTCAAATTAAGGGTATGAGATTAATGCTGCGCTTACCATAATGCATTAATCTTCGTGTAATGTACATTTTGGTTGCTTTTTTGTTTACCAGGGTTGTTTTTTTCCATGTACATATGTGTAGTTAAATTATTTTTAATTTTGTTGTATATTACCGACTTGAGATAGAGAAAATGAAACAGTATGAATAAAGAACAAATATATAGATTTATCACGATGAATAGGACGAAAATATAGTTTATTTCAACTTACTTTGTTAAAATACTTTTTAAAGGTTTCATTCTTTCATTCAAGTTTTTTCGCTGGGATAGAAAGTATGAAATCAGTAATAATATGTAGTGTTGGAGCAGCCCATTTCCGCGATGATTTATCGAAGGGGGGGGGGAGAGATCGCAAGTTTTATCACAATGAATATTGAATGATGAAACCTTGATAAAATTTTTTATTATTTATATCAAAACTGAACTAAGAATAGACTTTTTGTGTGTAATAAATTTTTAATTCTTTTGATCGTAGTGTGTTCGAAAAAAAACCACTGGACAACAGAAAATAAGAATACAAGTTTCAAAATTGTATTAAAAAATAATAAATCAAGATGATCGTACATTCATTTTTTTCATTTTTATATTAATTTTTTTAATCTATCTTGACCTAATACCGCAAATGTGGTGGTAAAAACAAAACTTTCGGATTCCACAATTTTTTTTGGGGAAGGGGGATGAGGTATAAATTGTCCGTGCCATTTCAGCTTCCGCCGTTAGATGTTGAACTTTTCAATTTTTTTAGAGATCTGTTGAAGTAGGATTATCGTACGTAATTTCTAAAATACATGATGTTTTGAACTTTTAATTTCCTCTCCCCCCGCCAACCAAAAAAAGAACTTAAAAAGCTGGAAGCAGCATAATGTTTTTTTTTTTTTTTTTCAATTACTTAATACTTTTCTAGTCGAAGCAAATAGGCAATTAATTCTGAATCGGAAGGATTGACCTTTGTTTCTTTTCTTTTTTTTTTTTAAATTTCATGTTATGGAGTTCCCAAGAATATTAAATTGTACGTAATACGAAGTCCTTCTTTTCGAGAAATTCAATTGAAAACCATCATGTACTGGAAGTAAATGAAAATGAAACAGAGAAAATAAGGGCAAATTTTAATCCAGAAAAGAAAAAGTGAATTTTCGAAAAAAAGGCACATTTTGCTGTTTTCTATGAAGAGATATAGACTCTTTTTTAACCTCAAAATAGAGTACATATTCGAGAAAAAAAAAAACACCTACAATAATCATGAATAAAAGTCTGCATTAGGTCGATTTTGTTGTTAAGTTTTCGAAAGGCAACAAAAAATGTTGAAATTTCGATCTTTCATTCCAGTACTAATTCAGAGTACAAGTTCAATTTTAAAACTTAACTATGCTTTCTTATTTCTCATATTTTTAAGCAACGTATACGTAAAATTTCTCGTGAGAATTAAAATGCGAATAATCTTAATAATTAATTAACACGTATTATCGAATATTATCTACATCATCTGTGACTTACATAATACCATGTTTGTAGGTGTTTGGTTTCATTCTAAAAAATTAGCCAAGTTCGTCTCAAACCACCTTTTTAATCCTCCCGGAATCAGGTATTTCGTTGAATTATTCATTAAATGTTATATATCACGATCTAAAAATTTATCGAACACAATAAGGCCAGATTTCACGGCGATAATAATATTCTACAAATTTCGTGTAACACGCCAACCGCCTATTTAAAATTTCCGAAAATGGCAACCCTGTTCGCGTTCACAGTTGTGTTATTGACGCTTGCATTGACCTCCTAGGGTTTTTGTGTTTTAGTAGGGATGTGTGTTTGTTCGGAAACGTTTTCAAGGGTGGGGTAGCGGTTAAGTATCGTTGTGCTTTGTATTAATAGTAAAATAGCAGGTTGTCTCGGTTAGATGGAGGATGTTTTCGTCAAAATGGCTGATTGTGGTAGTGGTAGTGTTGGGACATGTTTAAGTTCATTGTTCACAATGAAACATAATTGTTTAGAAAATCTTGGCCATAATGTGTTTAGTGATGAAGGCAGCGATTTGAATAGTAACAAATGTATAGATTTAGAAGAAAAAGAATATTTTGGTTTCTCCGTAAAGTTGGATGGATCGGAAGACTCCGTGTTAAATGCGTGTAAAGATTTACAAGATTCGTCGGATAACACCATCTCTTCGATCGATTCCACTCTCGAAGATTCGGATAATTATAGCTCTGAAAGTTCCGACAGGTAAGGCATCGAATTTCAGTTTACAGTCGATCGCATGGTGGCTTAATTTATGCACGAAACGTGAAACGCAGTATGGGTGGTTGTACACATTTTCCAGTGTATTGGCCAGTTTTCGTATATCTTAAGGGTTACGTCGTAGAACCCAGATGGAAGATGTCAACGTTCGAATACTTCGTTATTTCGGGTTATTAACTTTATTAAAGGCGCCTATGTGTACCTACGAAGTTTACGAACTCAGCTGATGCCCTATGGGAATACGATAATGTTACCTATTGTTGATTGTTTTTACCTAATATCGATTCAGTAATCGATTATGTTTATCGAGTCATTAATCTATAATCTCGACTGTATATCCATTTTGTAATGTTTTTTTTTTTATGTAATGCAATAATCCTGTATGTTCGTATATGTTATCCTGTAATGCATGATGCATATAGTTACTCCTTACACGTGTGTTATTCGTTAAAGCTAAATTTTTTTTCGGTACCGAGATTCCATTGTTTCATCTCTGGTTACCGTAAGTCTCGTGATAAATGATTTTTCATCGTCAAAAATGGTGTTTTCGAGAATTCGTTATGTTTATTTGGATTATGATCATGATTGATTCGTCTGATTCTAGAACAAAGCCGAATGCTTCGCTTTGATTTCGATTTAGAATTCACGACTCGCTATGAGATTAGCTGTTCTCTAACGTCGCAGAGTATTATCACGATTGTGGAATAGCCGCCATATGGAATATATTTCCATATGAATACTCGGCCATTATCATTTTACAGGATTGTATTTGAATATTAAGCTTTGCTTGCATTACACGTTGGGGGTGGGTGAACGAATCGTCCAATCGATTAGGCTCGAGATGGACTTCATTGTGATGCCAAAAACCTTGCATAGGTTCACTTCTTAAGCTAAGAAAGAAAAAAAAGCGAAAATAGCCTTAGGTTATGATAACATTAGGTGCACTAAGTTTATTACATATCTAATCTGTTGTATCGCCTATCCTTTCAGAGCGACCACAACAGACATGAGTAGCGTGAGCGTGGAGGAGCTGCAAAATGACTTCTTCGTTATGCTGAACAAAGGAGACGACCTACGAAGCTATTTCTTCCTCAATATATTACCTAGTGTGTTCAAAAATCCTATATTAAATTCACTGGACGACGATGAATTTAAGAAAGACATCGAGGTTACCAAAGACGACTATTTCGCCGAATCCGTATCAACCTCCGAAGACAACACATCCGAAGATTTCTGCTATAAATCGAAATCCCATCACGATGATTCGGATAGTCTCAGCTCGGTTAATAATAACAATCTGCTGTGCTCTTCCGAATGCCTTAGAAGTAACGGCATGTTCAAATCCACTCACGTAGAAATCGATAAGGAGCAAGATGATAAGCAAAAGATGCCCGATAATGTTTCCTCGTTTAAGGAAAACATCAGATTTCCATCTGATAAGAGATCCTCTATGATATCCGATCGGATATGTAGATGGGCCGATTGCGTTGATCCTATTTCCTCCAGCGCTAAACTCGTCGAACATTTACAAGTAAGTTTCAGAATGGATCTTTGAATTTCTTTATCCGTGTTTGAGCCAAAAAAAAAAAAATGAAACTTCATTTCTTCTGGTTTTATAAATTAAAATTCCTAATCCCCACTTCTCTTATTGTTCCCGAAATTTTATTGCACGATCAAAGTATTCGAAATTTGTCTTTTTTTTTTTTTACTGATTGCTTGTCCTTCTTCAAAATGTTATTAAATAACAGTTTTTTGGTATGTTTATATATGTACCCCCTCCCCCTCCAACACTTGGCGTCGGCAGATTTTCATGAAATTCGCTCAAAATTCGGATGAGTGTCTTTTCTTGAAAATGCGACAAAGGTACTTTTTTGATTTTTGGATATACCCAAAAGTGGCGGATCACCTTGATTTTGAAAGAGGCTGGAGAAGGGGCTAATAGCCTAATCAAGAAATGTTGGGATTTTCCAGCATTCTGAGATGTCGAAGTTGAATAGAGTAATTATAGTAACAGGTCCGCTTTCTGATTGGTCGCACGTCACGTGTGTAACAACCAATGAACAAGTTGGAAAGTGGTAAATTACCTCGACTTATTCGTGAAATAAAAACATGAATCAGCTGATGATTCAATTCACTACGAGTCTTAGTCCTTCACTGAAAGTCGAACGATATTATTTAGGAGGGTAGAAATAAAATTACCTACATTTTATCATATTCTAGCCTTATGATTGGTTGCAGAGATGTGCAAGATCTAGATCACAAGATCACAATTTTGAGGTGATCTGATCTTCATCTAAGATCATTTTTTTAAAATGAGTAACTGTTTGCGCTATGTGCATCAGTGAATTAGAAGACTTTCCAATTTTTTAGAAATGAATAGTCTCCAATGTGTACATGGGCTCTGAAAAGTCTGAAAAGTTATGAATTGTGCCACCTTTTTTCTAGTTTTAATTTTTAATACCTCATTGCTTATCATCGTGTAATTTACAAGCAGATTACCAGCGAGTATTGAATTAATATATCTAGAGGATGTGCATCTTTTTTTTTTTTTTGTGATCTTGTACATCTCTGATTGGTTGTGATGCGCGTGACATATGACTAATCGGAAAGTGGACCAGTTGCTATAATTACTCTATGCACATTTTGCCCGAGAATTTTTTTTTGCACTGAGTTTTCAGAAATAGCTATTACAGTCTACCCGAAATGTGAATTGGTGGGGGGGGGGGGTTGGAGGAAAACGATCTTTGCGTTTCAAATGAAGCTGAAATTGAAAAATTTCGACCATTTGGTTTCACTTAGTCATTTGACACTGTAATCGAAAATTTTCAGTTCTAGTGAAATAACACCCCCCCCCCCCCGTACAACCTATGAAAATTAATTTGGAGTATATTATATTTATCTCCACGGTAATCATCCACACCCCCTCCGCTGAGTTTTTAATTGAAGCTTGCTAAGGTTCGCAAGTAACGTTGATAATCCTTTCTTGCCTAAAGACCGCGCCCAGCACCGAGTCTTAAAACCCCAACTACATCCCTTCTCAAATCACTTGAGATGAGTGTTGGACACTGGACTCATTCTATCACATGGTACCATAATGAAAAGTTTTCTACCCCTCCTGTACCCCCTTCCGCGCTACATTTCGAGATCGATAACCCCTTCTTCGCTCCTCCAGTTTGGAATATAGTATACGCCTTATCGTCAGTAATCATATGATCATATGAGTCCATATTTATCAGTATTTTTAGTTATTTGAGGCTAGTCGAGCATTCCTCATATTTTGATAGTTCGCCATTTTGGATCCATTTTGACCTAAACTCAACGTGTCATATTCTGGTACTGAATTTACCCCATGCTCGAAGTTCGATTTTTTTAAATTGCTTTAGTGAGTAGATTTTTATGCGAAATTCGAAAAATTTCGTGATTCAGAACTTCCAAATCCTTTCCAATTGCGCTTAGGGAGTTGAATTTAGGATTTATTGGTGTGCGCAGGGACGTACCAAAAGGGGGGGAGCTTCACCCCTCCCCCCTTGGGGTTTGGAAAGTTGGTAAATTTGGAGTTTTAGCGTAGAGTTGGTAAATTTGACCACTTGTGCAGTATTTAAATTTTTTGAAGACTAACAAGACTGTGCATCATATTTTTTCGTGGAGCAAAAAAAAAAAAAAAAAAAAAGGTTAACAGTTGGTAAAATTTCATAGTATTAGTTGGCAATTTTTGGTTTTCTCCTCCCCCTGAAGAAGGTCTTCGGTACGCCCCTGGGTGTGCGACGCTCATTTTTTCACGTGAGAATAAAAACGATTCCAGGGTATCCAACAGATAGTGATATTAGTGAAAGTAGTGAAAAAGTGATGATTTTTAAAAATGGTTGGTGAAAAGTAGCGAAAGTGTAGTAAATCCAGTCGAAAGAAAAAATAAATAAAAAAAAAATACGAAGACGCGAAATATTTTATAATTTTTGAAAAAATTACAAGAAATTGTTCATTTTTGTCGAGACTAACAATTTTTTATGAATTGGCAGCACTGTTTGAATATGTGACGTCAGTTCGGTCTGGAAGCCTGGAGTGCGAATTTGAAATTTTTTCCGTGATAAATTTGGCCTCGTTGAATTTTTTTTTTTTTGGGGGGGGGGAAGGGGTCGAGTTGAGAGGTTTCTGAAAAATTGGTAAAAGTAGTAATTTAAAAAAAAAATTCCATTGCATGCCGTGGAATCCTTCGCTTTCCTCCAGCATTCCTCGAAATTTGATTCACCAATCTTTTTGAGGTGTATCGAAAAAAAAAACGAAGAAGTAATTTTTTCGCATTTTTAAGAAGGTTCTCTCATCAAATTTGAACGATTTTCACCCACCCCCACCCCCACCCCCCACCGTCATTACGCGTGTGAGGAAAAACATGTATACCAAAAAATTGTACGTTGCTAGATGATTACAAATGGTCTGAAAGGCAAATGATTGAAACCCCCACCCCCCTCTACCCACCTTCCGAAAATCAAGTAGGCTGTAATAGCTATCCTTTTTATGGAAAACTCGGCTGAAAAGTATTTTGCGTATTTCCGAGCGAAGTCTCTCGCCAAATTTTCAACAATTTTCTTCCATCGGATGTCGGGTATGTTTTCGGTGATTACAAATTATTCGACTCCCCACCCTCGCACACTCCTTCCTAAATCAGATAGGCTGCAATAGCTGTAATTTTCGATTGAAAACTCAGCCAAAAAAATAACCGAATTAAAGACGCGGTGTCAACACTAGAATTAGTTAAATACGATACTTAGATAGCGCGCATTTCTAATATGTGGAAAAATTAATCGTTGCGTTATTTACCCAGACTAAACACGTGAATCCGCAAACCTTCAGCGAAACGTTTATTTGCCTGTGGAACGGATGCAGAGTATTCGGTCGACCGTCTTGCTCGCGTACATGGTTAGAAGGACATGTACTGAGTCACGGAGGAAACAAACCGTATCGATGTATCGTCGATAATTGCGGCCAACGATTCAGCTCAAGGGTGAGTATTTTTCGCGCTAATAAATCGTAAAATTTTAAACTCGAAGCAAAAGCGGCTACGAGAACCACTCGAGTCGCTTTTCCTATCTTCTTACGTAATAAGTTATCGGTCGCGGTTCGAGTACCGTTTCGACTTGGATCAGATAAAGATGCGATGGTTTCATCGGCGAAATATTCGACTCTCTCGAGAGATCGATATCGTATGGTGAAATTCTTTAGGAGTTTTTGCTCGCTTCCCGTCGAACGATGATTTTAGTGAAACGATGTACGTTTGGAATGTTCGCAGCTTATGCTCGAGAGACACGTAAACCAGCATTTCAAAGTGCCGAAAGATTTGAACAACGACGGCGTCGTCGACACCACGCCGAAGCTGATTCGCAGAAATGGCCAAAAATTACGCTACAGGCGTCAACCTTATTCGGGTAAGCGATTAGATTAGCGGGTATAGTGTGGCGGAAGCGATTACGAATGTATTTTTTTTCGGGTACACAGATAAACTGGAAATAGGTACGCGCCGGTGTGGTTACACGTGTTGTGCGGCGCGTAAATGACGCAGCTGTCGGAATTTTTTTTCCTCTCTGTTTGACGTACGCGAGTATATAAAGCGCTCTTTAAATTCGAGTGTGTGTGTGCTTTCGTCACTCTCTCTCTCTCTCTGTCTTTCTTTATCGACGCACCTGTTCCGTTGGTTGCGTGAGACGTGTGCGGTGAACCGCGAGTGCGCGTGTATACGATGGTTTTTTTTTTTTCGTTGATTCAACTTTGGCGAACTTGACGAGGGAATATGTCGTTCGCAAGGTTATCAATTTTTTCGAGCCTGCCGGACGAACGGCGAATATTTATGACGTACTCGAGCGTCGAATGAAAAAGCCCGAAGTGGGTATGTAGGACAGATGGCGCAGCACGTGGGATTTTGGTTCGACGAACGCGTGCGTTATTTTTAATTGGTCGTGACGACGGAGAACGATGCATGGATTCCGAACTGAGTGTCTCCGGGGGATGCGTTTTCCAGATTATCGTCGACGAATGACGCTAATAACGATTCGCATTGGTGTTGCGCGACGGGCGTGTGAAAACCAGAGGTTTCGTACGACTCGAGATGAAGGATGTGTGGTGCTGGGTGCGAGATGGTAGTGGTTGGTTGCTGCGAGAAACTTCCATCGATGGAAGCTGGAGGAGTAGAAGGTTATTTCGACTTGAAGAAGTATTGTATTTTGGAGGGGGGGGGGATGAATTTTAACGCGAACCTGTTATGTTCACTTGTAGGAAGGGGGTTATTCGGCGGTTCGAGAACGTAGTAGCGGTTCTTGGTGATGTGGTTCTGCTTTGTGGCGCACTCGGAACTTCTTTTTATGGTATAGGCTAGGATTAGAGAGAGAAGTGAGATGATTCGGGTTCAGTTTTGTATTTGGGTACCTATTTTCATAGACTGCGGTAATTTGAACAGAAATAAAAAAAAAAACATAAACATCCATGCCGCAGTACCGGAGCTGAGTTTTCATTTGGGCTTGATCAGGTTTGCAAGTTACGTTGCTAAACCCCATCGTGTCTACAGGCCGCCTCTGATACCAAGTTTGAAAACCAGTACTCTGTCTTTTTCAGTACTACTTGAGAAGTTGAATGTGTAACAAATGTACTATTCTTTGCCATGAAATAATCATATGAACACATATTTCTCAATTTATAACTACTTGAGGATCCTCATTTTCCTCAAAATCTTTGATCCGCTATTTTGGATCCATTTTGACCTAAATCGAAGAGGTCATATTCCGGTCAATGACCAACTCTACACACGAAGTTTGACCTTTCTAGGCTGATTTGGTGACGAGATATGGAAGATTTATGAAATTTCCTGCAGCTGTTTCCCCTCCAGAAACGGTTTTTTGCTTCAGCTCCCCTCCAAATTCACTTGAGAAGCTAAAATCGAGAGAAGTTAGTCATTTAGGCCTATTAAATCTTATGATACCGCAATAAGAGATTTTCGACCTCTCGTGTGCCCCCACCACATATCAAGGTCGATAACCCTTCGATTCTCCCCTCCAACATCATGTGTGAAAGTGAATTGGCGATATTGTTTACTTCTCATACCCAATAATCATATGAGTTCATATTGATTACATTTTTACTAATTTGAGGTTCCTCAAGCTCTACTCAGATTTTGGTTATCCGCCATTTTGTATTTGTTTTTACACAAATTCAAGAGTTCATATTCTGGTTATTGGCTAACGCTACAAACGAAATTTGACATTTCTAGGTCAATTTGGTGACGAGATATGGAAGATTCGTGAAATTTCCTGCAGCTATTTCCCCTCCATAAGCGGTTTTTTGCTTCAGCTCCCCTCCAAATTCACTTGAGAAGCTGAAATCAAAATAAATTACTCGTTTAGGCTCATTTTATCATATGACCCGGCAATAAACAATTTTCGACCTCTCTTGTACCTCCCCCCCCCCACCACATTTCGGGTCGTTAACCCTTCCTTCTCCCCTCCAACATCATGTATGGAAGTGGATTGGCGATATTGTGTAGTTCTCATTCCCAGTAATTATATGAGTTCATATTAATTATATTTCTATTAATTTGAGGCTCCTCAAGCTCTACTCAGATTTTGATGATCCACCATTTTGAATCTATTTTGATGCAAATTCAAGAGGTCATAGTCGAATTACCAAATAACCCCATACACAAAGTATGACCTTTTTAAGTCGATATGGTGATGAGATATGAAAGATTCATGAAATTTCTTGCTGTGATTTCCCCTCCAAAAGCGGGTTTTCGCTTCAAGTTCCTTCCAAATTCATTTGAGAAGCTAAAATCAAAATGAGTTACTCGTTTAGGCTCATTTTATCATATGACCCGGTAATAAACAATTTTCGACCTCTCTTGTACCCCCACCCCCCACCACATTTCGGGTCGATAACCCCTCCTTCTCCCCTCCAACATCATGTATAAGAGTGAATTGGCGGCATTGTGTACTTCTCATTCCAAATAATTATATGAGTTCATATTAATTATATTTTTCCTAATTTGAGGCTCCTCAAGCTCACTCAAATTTAGGTAATTCGCCATTTCGTGTATCCATTTTGGCCCAAATCGAAGAGGTTATATTTTAGTCATCAACTAACTTTACATACGGAATTTGACCTTTCTAGGTCGATTTTGTAAGGAAATATGGAAGATTCAAGAAATTTCATGACTCGAAACTTCCTCAAAAAGCCGTTTTTTGCTCTAACTCCCCTCAGATTGCGCTTAGGAAGCTGAAATTTGGTTATGTTGGTGTCCGTGACTCACTCTTGCGTATGAGATCGCAAACAAAATATTTGAGTTATTTGCCCTTCTCCAGCCATTCTCAAAATTTGAGTGATCCGCCATTTTGAATTTTTTCGAAAAAAAAAGTTGTTTTGTCGCATTTCTAAGAAGGGTCTCTCACCAAGTTTTGAGCGAATTTTACGAATGCACGCCGGAGCTACGCGTGGTGGAAAATATACGTATGCTAAGCCTAAGACGTTGACATTTGCCAGATGATTACAAAATGGTCTGATACGCTAAGATTTGAAGACCCCACCCTCCCATCACCCATTTTCTCAAAACAGGTAGGCTGTAATAGATATCGTTTTTTATTAAAAACTCGGCTAAAAATTTTAACTCGATAATTAGGTATTTTTGAGGGGGTAGCTCTGGCACCAAAACAGAATGTTTAATCTCCATTATTTACTGATCGATGGTGTCGATTAGGCTTTTTGAACAGTTCGATGATAATATCTGTGTCGAAAGCGATGGAGCATGCGTTTGAAAAACTGAAACCAACGGATGAGATGAAACTTCGATTTTGCGTACAATTTCGCAATTATCGTTTTTCGTTATTTTTAAACACTTTTGATTTAAATTGAATTTCATCACGTGTACATTTAGACCGGAAATCTTTTTATTTTGAATTTGTTTGGTTCTGGTTCGAAATGTACGATTTTAGGTCAAGTTCTAGATTCAGAGTTTTGGTTCTAGTTTTTCGAACGATTTGGGATTTTTAAAATTTCGGTTTTAGTATGGTCCAGTTTTGTAGCTTTGAAATGAAAGAAAATTACGTATTTAATATCGATCATCGAAATCATGAAGGTGTCGACTTGAATATGAACTATAGAAATCATAACTGATGTATCGACTCGATTGTGGTGACAGGCTTGCTTCATCGATCTGTGAATAATGGAGGAGAAACATTCTGTTTGAGCGCCACTTTCTCAAAAATACTCGGGTTTTGAGTTGAAATTTTTAGCCGAGTTTTCAATAAAAACGATAGCTATTACAGCCTACTTGATTTGAGAAAGGAGGGTCAAACCAACTTTATAGTATATTATAATATTATATATTTTTCACCACGTATAGCGTCGGCGTGTATTCACGAAATTTACGCAAAATTTGTCGAGTGAGTTTTCTTGAAAATTCGAAAGAGGTGCTTTTTTGTTTTTTCAAAAAAATTCGAAATGGCGGATCACTCAAATTTTGAGGAGGGCTAGAAAAGAGGCAAATGCCTCAAATTTTTCGTTTTTGATTTTAAATTGAAGAGTAAATCATGGACACTAACATATGCAAATTTCAGCTTCCCAAGTGCATTTGGAGGGGCGTTAGAGCAAAAAAACGTTTTTTTGAGGACGTTTCGAGTTACAAAATATCTTGAATCTTCCGTATCTCCTCTCCAAATCGATCTAGAAGGGTCCAATTTTATTAGTTAGTGAGCAGAATATCAGCTCTTGAATTTGGGTCAAAATGTATAGTCAACATTTGAGGATGATTTGATTGGCCTTAAGGAGCTATAATTTGAAAAATATGTGTTCATTAAGTATCGCAAGTCAAGCTTCTTGAGTGGTTTCGGAAGAGATAGGGTAGGGGATTTCAGACTCAGATGAAGGGGTTAGCAAGGATATTTGCCAACTTGAACAAGTTTTAATTAAAAACAGCTCCAGTACTGCGGCATGGCTGCTTACGTTTTTTTTTTTTTTTTTTCATGTAATTTTTTCGATGTAAATACATGATACTGATAAATCATAGAAAATTTTAAAATTCAAATTTATGTAGATTTTTTTAATTTCGAATTCTAACTATCAGTAAATGTTGCACTTGCGATGTGGAATGGTAGTTTTACATTTATTTTTGGTAAGTTACAATTTTTTTCTCTTCTTATATTTCTGATTAAAGTTTGTCATAATATCAAATTTTTGGAATACAGCAGTTTGATGTAATTCACTTATTTTATTCGAGTACTATATTTTTACTCGCTTTGATCACTTATAAGTATTGCTATAAAAGTTTGTACTTATAATGATTATAATTTTACATCGATGAAGTTTAATTACGTCGATTGCAATATCTGATTTTAATCCGGTGTATTTGTCCGGCAGCTCGCGGAAGAACGGACGCATTCGATATCGGTACCATGGAACACCTACAGTATTTACTGGTGCAGATGGCCCAGCGCAGCAAAAGCGTATCGATGGATGTCATGGATTCGAAATCTTTTTTAGATATTTCGTTCGAACCTAAAGTACGTTTTCATTACCTTCCGTTTCGTTCGTATATTACTCATATACTCGTGTATGTAATTACCATTTTATCAGCTGTTTGTTGATGACGTAGATAGAGAACACGTTTTTTTCTTCTTTTCGTTTTTAAATAACACGTTCGCGTTACATTACTGTTTGTTTTAATTTACGTGGGAGCGTGGAGTTAGTGTAAATATAATCACCGGCGTAGAGTAAATTCCGCTCTGTCCCCTGGCGGAGTGTTGGAAATTAGGTAAAATGTTCGATGTTGCGTATATTTAGCCGAGAGAGTTCGCTTATGTAAATGTTGTATTCTTGGAAGTCGAGCTCGCAGCCGTGCGTGATTATACGCTAGTGTGAAGGCATTATCTGGTTGAGATTGTGCTCGCGAGTAAGGACATGTGCATTTTGATAAACTTCATTTTGCGGAGGAGCGGTCATTCTGCGTTTATCTGGTGAATTTAGTGAGTCATACGACGTGAAACTTTCCACAGTTGAAATGGAAAGCAAATGGTTATTATATTCGCAGATTTTAATAAAGCTTTCGATGAAGTTGATCGCAATTATTTGCTGCAGAAATTGCAGAAATTCATGTTTTCCTACGACTTACAAGGGCATTTTCATTTTTGTCCCATTAATAGAAAATATTCGGTTTCATAATTACGTATCAAGGATTCTAGGGTCATACCTCATAATGTTTTACTATTTTGCAGGAGTATCGAAGAGATCTAACCTTGTTAATAGTGTTACTTATGAACTTGAATATGGTAAAATTCTGCTATATGTAGTCACAATATTGAAATATATTGTTCACTAATGTATTATCGAGATAATAGAGCATTACAAGCTGACTTGGACAGCAGAAGCAATATTTGGCTTCGAAAATAGGAAAAAGAAATGCAAGCAACCGTGCCCTATTACTAGAGATGAGTTCTTTATTGGGGCTTGTTCTGATTTTCAGATCATAAACATAGACCACATCTAGTATAAACCCTGAAAACTCCCTCTTATCCTCGTCTAAAATCACTAAGAATTGATTCTAACACGCAGAAATCCCACGACTCCATATTTATCAAATTTCATCTTGCTGAGGCTCGTTATTGGGATCCTTCAGCGAAAGAGTTGGTACCTGGTGGTAAAACGATGAACTACTGAAAACGGGGATTTCAATAGATAGATAGATAGATATAATTTATTTGTAGGATACTCTATAGAGTCATTACAATGTCTTCAAAAATTAAAAAATAGATAAATAAATAAATAGTTTAACAAATAAGAAAATAAAATAAAAATTTCAAGTTAAATAATAAGAATGATTTGATAATTAAAATTATAATTAATACATGGCCCATACATATAAGATATTTTAAATCACTACATTGTGAGATACTGTTGCACCGTGTAAAACGCACCAGCAATCAGGAATTCCCTGAGTTTTGTTTTAAAAATTTTATTAGAATGAATTTTTTTAATATTCTGGGGGAGGGAATTGAAAATTTTTGTGGACATAGTATCTATATTCGTATGATGAAATTTTGTCCTATATTGGGTAATTTGTAAATCGTTGCTATGCCTAGTGTTATAACTATGTGTACCCGTCTGTGTTATTATTAATTTTTTATGTACTAGATCACATATATTCAGTATATAAAGAGAGGGCATTGTTAACAACTTTCCGATATGAAAGTATCTTTGCAGGACTCTTTTTGGCCTAAATTGAACATTATCCTAACACATCTTTTTTGTAATAGTGGAACTCGCTCAAGTGAGACTGAATCTCCCCCCCCCCCAAAAAAAAAACTATTTGGTGGGTGGCGATAGACTGAAATAAGCCAAAATATGCCAGTTTCAATACATGTTGGTCAGTAATTGGTTTTAACCGATTCAAGAGGAAAATGGTAGAAGTTAATCTAGGTATAATTTTATTTAGATGGGGGGACCACTTGAGCGAAGAATTCAACTGAATTCCTAAAAATCTTGCCTCATTTTCTAATTTTAGTGGCATGGTATCATCAGAATGTGGCGGGAATTCATATTTAGTATAATATTGATAACGTATCATTATTGGTAATAAATTAATAATTCTGGTACCGAACTGAATTATTTTGAATAGAATTAATTGTTTTTTGTTCAATTGTAAAGATAAATTGAATTCCAGTGTTATTATTACGAAATAAATTGATTATTTTTCATGCACTTCACTTAACAACGAGTGATACAGATACAATATATCGCGAATATCATAAATACCATGCGAAAGAATCTCATTTATAAACCAAAATGATAAATAAGTATTAAATTAGCCAAACCCAATTCATTCATTTCATTTATTCGATTTATTATCAAATTATTTAAACATTTCACTGTGTGAGTCCACAACTGGTGGCAAAAATTTCCCGTTTTCAGAACTGATTATACAATTTACATATAAACACGACACTAGCACGCCACTGCTCTGAAGGGTCCCAATTCGAGCCGGGCATCGAAAGAGTTGGCCTCTAGTGGATTTTAGCGAAAGCTCTAAAAAAGTGAAAATGAATGAAATTTAACATTGATTTAAATGCAAGCAATTTCGTTTTTCCAACTTTACGAGAAATTAAGGACATTCAGAGGGAAATTCATGATAACTTTTTTTTGACTATAGAATTTCCTTTCCAAAGATATAAACGTTGTTACATCTTCATTCCCGATAACAATAAAAATTAATTGTTTATTGTAGTATTAATCGTTTGAAGTCAACTATTCACTCATCATTTGACACTCTTGTTCTGTAATCACTCTGTTGGTGTGAATTTTGAAACTAAGATTTTTTATTCAGTATTCATATATTATCGTTATTTGCTATTTGGAGTAGGTAATGTGCCACTGTGATAACTCATTTTATCAAATTTTTATCGTTACTGGTGATGAAAATGTAACGATATTTATATCATTGAATAGGAAATTTTATCCTCCAAAAATTGAGCGATGATGAATTTTTCTTTACACCCAACAGTTTTTTCAAAAAATTTGAAAAACGAAAACGCATTTGTTTAAACCAGTGTTGAGTTTGATCAGTTTCACATTTACAAGTAAAACGACACTAGCGCGCCACACTCTTTCCCAGCCCGAATGCTTCCTTCAAATTTTAATGATCCGTCATTTATTAATGGGAAGGAAGGAAGGAAGGAAGGAATGAATGGATGAATGAATGAATGAAGGGAGAAGAGGGAGATTTTCACCTCTAGTTAGATCATAGGTTTTGGCAGAACTAGATTTCACAGCTCACCATGGCTTTTTAGTTGAGTTTTCTACGAAAAATAACAGTTATTATAGCCTACCTGATTTGGGAAGAATGGGTCGTAGAATGGGAGAAGAGGTGGTTAAAAAAAATCTTTCCATTCTGTGTTATTTGCATCGGTGTGGAAAATCTGGTCTCACGCAAACCTAATGTATTGAAGTTTCAGCTCTTCGAGTACGTTGGTGAAAAGATGAGGATGATTCCTTGCTTGGTTTCCGATTTAAAAGCAATTTTTAGCTGAGTTTTCAACTTGAAAATGATAGGTATTACAGCTTACTTGATTTGGGAAGGAGTGGTCGGTGGAGGGTGGGGTCTTCAAATCTTCTTACTCTTGACTTCCTTTTATACTCGCACACGAAGCTGGAATTTAAGTATGTTAGTTACTTAGACTCACTTAATCATGTAACCTCATAATCGCAAATGTTGACGTTTTTGTTTACCTTGGTCAAATTTTCATAGTAATTAACCTTTCCGGTCCCCTTCGATAAAACCTGAAGAGGTAGATTTGGGATTTAGTGTACTTCTTTTACCCATAATCGTATGAGTTCGTATTGATTGAATTTTGAATTGTTTGAGACTCTTTAAGCCCTCCCCACTAATTTTGACCATTCGCCATTATGGATATATTTCGACTCAAAGTCTAGAGGATATTTTCTCATATTTCGGTCTGTAATTCTAGATAGTGTTTGAACTTTTTAGGTTACTTCAATGAGGAGATATAAGATTCGCGAAATTTCATAACATAAAACTTTTTCAAAATGCTGTTTTTTGCGGGGCTGCAAAACTGGAACATATTTAGTTCTGGTTTAGGTTTGGTTCTGGGTTCAAGCTTATGGTTCTAGTTTTGGTTCCGGGTTCTTTTTTGTTGTGGTTTTGTTTTTTTTTCACAGTTGTTTTGGGATTTTTCTGGGTTCCATTTCTAGTTCTAGTTTCAATCCCATTTTTGCATCCCTGAAAGTCGAATTGAGACCCGAACAACCGCTGGAGCGTTAGTGTTCTAGTGAGGCTCTATAGGGCATGTATGATTTTATCAGTAGTTTCCACCAATCAGAGCAAGGTTTATAAATCACTTTAAACACGTAGCCAGCAAATTTTTCTAAATACGCAAAGAAAATGAACGCTTTGTTTACATTATACATGCCCCATACAGCCTCGCTAGAACAGTTACCTTTCCGCCACTAGATGTCATTAGTTCGTTTTGTTTTGGAATATAACTGCAGAGCCAAAAAAGATGAACTACATCATTTTGTTCCCGGTTTGGTTGCTGTTCTAAATTTTTTTTTATATTATGGTTCTCCTTTTGGTTTTGATTTTTTTTGTGTTGTGGTTTTGGTTTTGGGTTCATTGTTGTTTTATTCCAGTTTTTAAATAGCTTTACGTTCGTCCGCATGCTGGTTCTGGTTCTAGTTCCAGTTTTTGGTTTATTTTATCGCGAATTCGTTTTTTTAATTGTTTTGAGCTTTCCTGGTTTTAGTTCTAATTCTGGTTTCAGTCCGTCCTTGTTCTTCAGCCCTTGAAGTTGTAGGCTTCATTTTGTTGTTTAATATGATTGCAAAGCTAGAAAAAAATGATTGGAAACCAGGAACTATATTATTTTGTTCCGGGTTTGGTTACTGTTGTAATGTTTTTTTTTTTTACATTATGGTTCTCGTATTGGTTTCGAATTTTTTTCTGTTGCAGTTCTGGTTTCGGGTCCGTTGTTATTGTGGCTTTGGTTCATTGTTGTTTTGTTACCAGTTTTTAAATAGTTACGGGTTCTATTGCGAATGATGGAACTGCTTTCAGTTCCCAGTTTATTTTTTTGCGGATCCGTATTTCAAAATTATTTTGGGTTTTCTGGGTTCCAGTTTCAGTTCCAGTTTTGCAGTCCTGAAAATTAGAGAGTTTGTTTTGTTGTGAAATGTGAAAACGTGAAAACTATGAAGCTGAAAAAGATTGATTGAGAACCCGTAACCGTTTCATGTTGTTCTAGTTGTGGTTCTCGTATTAAATTTTTTTTTGTATTATAGTTTTAGCTCTGTTTTTTTTTTTTTTTTTTTTCATTATCATTCCAGTTTTTAGTTTATTGTTTTTTTGGTTCTGGTTTTCATATTTGAATAGTTTTGGGTTTTCCCGATTCTGGTTCTAATTTTGCAGTTTCGGCTATTTGGATGCATAGGTGTCCTTGACTCGATCTTTCATTTGAGGCTACAAATATTTCAAGACATTTGCCCCCTTTCTACTTCTCTTCCCCTCTCAAAATACTAGTGAACCGTTACTTCGAAATGAATCTCAACATACCAGTAGCAAATGATGCAGTTGGTGGAGCATAAATGTGTATGTGTTTGGTATGGTGGAGGGGGCCGCATGTGTG
Source organism: Phenacoccus solenopsis (assembly GCA_009761765.1). Lineage (NCBI taxonomy): Eukaryota > Metazoa > Arthropoda > Insecta > Hemiptera > Pseudococcidae > Phenacoccus > Phenacoccus solenopsis. Next base: position 10,423,205 of record CM019756.1, read on the forward strand.
ATGAGGGTACCATAGAAGGTTGTGAAAGGGGGTGCTGGAAAACATGTAAAATGAAGTACAATGAATTTTCCATACAATTACGAATAACATTAAATGAAAAGATTTTTTAACCACCCCCTCCCCCATCCCACGACTTATTTTTCTCAAATCAGGTAGGCTATAATGCTTTTATTTTTCATAGAAAACTTGGCTGAAAAGCGATGAAATTGAGCTGTGAAATCTAGTCTTGCCGAAAGCCATGATCTAAGCACGAGTGAAAATCTCCCCCCTCTCTCTCCCTTTCCGTTGATGAATTTATGCGTACATTTTTGTTTTGGCATTTGTTATTTATGATTTTTCTATTATTTGCAAAGGAGGAAATTAAATAGGTTATGGTTTTTTGTTTTTTTTTGGGGAGGGGGGGGGAATCTTCGTTCTCCGAGAGAATTTTTTTTTAAATGAAACTTGGAGCAATCTATCCCTTTTTGCCTCACCCTCTTGGTGAAACTGGTGAAATCATTTTTGAGTGCGATCACGAAATTGAGTTCGAGTTGGCTAATGATACTCATTTTCGTTCCATGATGGGATTAATGTTTAATTTTGCGCGTTATCGAGTATCATATCCTAAAATTCATTCCTCGAATAGTGTCCCATTTTGTGATTGGGTTGTAAATTCGCGAGTAGGGAACTTGAATAAATAGTTATTCATTTATTTGGTAATCTCGTATTTGTAATTTTTCGCCAATATCTAAGCAGTATTATTCCTCGAGTACTTATTTGATTTTCGGTTTATGTTCGCAGGTCATTGGAAGTCGCCAAGAAATGAACGGAGAAACGAAATATCTAGTTCGATGGTATCCGTACAACGCGTAAGTTGTGTTTGCATATGGAGGGCGAAACGCTCGTTTCGACGCTACGCGTAATCGTTTCGTTTCATTCAAACGTTGTTTTTTTCCCTCTCTCTTTTCGTAGTTTGGAAGACGAATGGTTACCAAAGTCGGAAGTGGAGAACGTGCGAAAAGTACCAATATGGAATTTACCAGCTAGTGTTCAGCAGTTGTTTTGGGACGCGGTGTTTCCAAACCAACGCTCCAAACCCGTTCATCGGTCGCGTAAATACAAACCGGAAACGCGCGACACCTGATAAGACTGTTTTTTATTTATTAATACAATTCAGTCGTGTTTGTAGTAGGTCAATTTGTGTAATGTAACTAGCGAAATGTAATTTTTTTTCTCTAAGCGAATTAACGTCGTTTCGGCGGCCCCTCGCCCCCTATCGTTTTGTGTGAATTCGATGGCGGGGCTAAGAAAGAACGACGACGCGGACGCGTTCGTTTTTGTATTCCTCTGTGTACCTTTGTTCGTCGGCGTCGAAAATTATTGGTTTTTCTTTCGAGGAAAGGAAGTTGTGTTCATATACTTACTATATTCGCTATATACGATGCATATTCCACGTGTGTAAAGTTCAACGATGTAATTTTTTTTTTCTTTTGATTTTTTTTTTTTTGGATTCGCGTTCTTTAAAATCTCTCGTTTCGAGGTATCGAAACTAATTATTTATTTATTTTCTCTCTTTTTTCTTGACGGAGATTGTGGTAAAATTATGTTGATAATTCCTGAGAAATTTTTGAAAGAAAAAAGTTCCCTATAAATTTTAGATTATGATAAGATCTATTAGTAACTGAAATCTAGGTTTCATCGTACTTTTTACGCATTTAATTATGAGCTTATGTACTTTATAATTTTTAAGTTTTTTTTTTTTTGTTCTGACCAAATTTTACTCCCCGTGGTACTTAATTATTAGGCGTATTAATTATCTCCTCCCCTTCATCCTACACCTTTAAGGTCGATGTCTTGCGTTTGTGTGTGATGTAATCTAAATCAGTATACAAAAATTTCGGTGTATTAGTTTTAGTGTATTTTTTTTTTTTTTTTTTTTGTTTTTTACTTACTGAATTTGATTCGGAGCGCGTGAATTTCTGTTAGTGCTGTCGATACTCGAAAAAATTATAAATATTGAACTTAAAAAGTTAATGAAGTATGGATTTTTTGAAATAATCGATGGAAGTAGTGTCGATTTTTTTTTTTTCAAAAATGTTGAAAATATCGAATTTCAAAACTCGACATTTTTATCGATGTCGAAGTATCAGTAAAAACGTATCAACATCGAAATATCAATGAAGAAAATTATCGATTTTTTTCTCATAACTTTTAACTGCGCTTGAAATTTTAATTATTTTTTTCATTTATTATTAAGGAAACCTGAAATATCGAAAATATCGAACTTCAAAACTTTCGATATTTTGATGTTGAAATATCAATAAGAAGAGTATCGATATAGAAATATTAACATTCAGCGTTCTATGCCAAAGTATCGAGATCCACCTTATCGATATCAAAATATCGATATTGATCGATTTTTTTTTCAACATTTCTACTGCACTAGAACTTTTATTTAAAAAAAAAAAAATTGAAATATCAATAACCAAAATATCTATGTTGAAATTGTGATATGCAGAGTATCGATTTCAAGACTCGATTTTTTATTCAAAAATTTTCCCTTCATAAGAAAATTGATTATTTTTTTTCTTACTTTCTGAGCAAAATCTGAAGTATCGAAAATATCAAACTTCGAAACTTTCAATATTTTATGTCACAATATCGATATCTGTCAATTTTTTTTTCCAAAATTTGTACTGCACTAGAACTTTTACTTAATATTTATGACTTATTTTTTTTTTTATGAAATTTTAAAATACCAGAAATATCAAAATTCAATACTTTTGATATTTTATAAATTTTGAAATATCCGTATCCAAAGTATCGATATCAAGGCTAATGATTTTTTTCAGAAAATTTTCCTGCATAACAACTTTTATCATTTTTTTAAACGAAATTTGTAATATCGAAAATATCGAATTCCAAAACTTTCGATATTTTATCGAATGTAACGTATTAGTAAAAATAATCGATATAAAATCGATATATAAATATCGATATAAATCGATATATAAATATCGATATAAATCGATATGTAAATATCGATATCGAAATGTCGATATGAATCGATATCGAAATATCGATATGAATCGAAATCGAAATATCGATATGAATCGAAATCAAAATATCGATATGAATCGAATTTGTTTCAAAAATTTTTATGTGCTTGAATTTTTTGTTTTCACGTTTTTTCTTTTTTAAACGAAATTGATGATACCAAATATCGAATTTCGAACTTTTCGATATTTTTCGATATCAAAATATCGGGAGTATCGATTTTTTTTCTCAAAAATTTTTACTATATCAAAACTGTTATTCTTACTATTATTTATCTTTTTTTTTTTTTTTTTTGAAACTTGAACTTTCGATATTTTATCGATGTCGAAATATCGAACAAGCATCGACAGCACTATTTTGTGCGGTCGCCATGATGGAAAATGAGCGACGTTGCGATGTTTACATTTGTTGTTTTTTTTTTTTTTTTGAGGGTATTGGCTGAATCGGGCAAATAATTTTTATTCTCTTGAATGACGAAAGTACTAAGAGTGAATGTAACGCCGCAACTCGTTCTGATTGAGAGAACGTTAGGACGGTTATGCGAACAAATCATTCGTGCGCGATCGCACGATACGCCATTAACGGATTATGTACTGTAATTTGCATTTTGAAAAAAAAAATTATTTAATTTATTTATTATAATTTTTTTTTTTTTAATTTACGATCTCAAATTATGTTTTTTTCGTAAGTTACTTTCGAGCATTTTTATTTATTTTACGCAATTTAATTCGAATGAAGAGGATAGGGAAAAGACCACTTTAGCATATGCTATATTATATGGTAATAAGTATTACGTATTATATTACGATTAACGTTTCTGGCGCTTATGAGATTTAAGCGGTGTAGTGTATGATCTCTGGGATGCGCGATTGTCGCGTATTCGATACTAAATTTCGATTTTCGGCGTTACCGTTGGCGTTGGAAATGTTCTCTCGACTGCGTAGCGTCGCTGATCGAAAAAATGGAGACGTTAGCGCGGACGATTACGTTGTTGGACCCGCTATCGATATATTTAATTAAGTCGTCGATTTTTGTTAGTTAATTGTATGTGTATTTATTTAATTTATATGTACAGTTTACGGGTACCGGTGCCAATGACGTAATGCGCGGAGCGCGACGTAATACGTTTTTCTTAGAATTTTTAGCGATGTCTTTTTATTTGTACTACCTAAATTATTCGTGGTTTCGGTATTAGTGTTTAGTTTCGGCGTGTTTTTTTTTCTCTCTTTTTCGATGGCATATCAGACGAGATGGGCAGCAGCGAGCGGTTGGACGATGCAAACGGATATTTTGAACCAGTATTGTGTTCATGTGATGATTTGCGTTTTTTTTTTTTAAAGTCATTTGAGCTTTCTTTTTTTTTCGTATTTTCTTTTTTTTTCTCGTGCGTAGTTGTACAAAGGTAAAAATGGTTACCAGTGATGGGACGAGATGTTTCTCGATTTTTTATCGCCTTTTGTCGATTATCCGCGGAATTACCATTGTCGAAAAAGAAAAGCTCGGCGGTTACGCTCGTTGTTGGCCAGCGCGGTGGCGTTGATTGCGATTCTAGGGTTATGAAAATGGTTTCTTCTGCTTCTTCGATGACACGTATCGAGGCTATTCTCTTTGTTTACAATTGATACCATTTGAAGTGAGGAACTTATTTCCAATATATCCAAAATTAATAAGCCGATTTCATTCGGGTTTGAATGATTTCATTTTATATGCATTTTGAATTTTATGGCTGTTGAGATATTGAAAAAAAATTGAAAAAATTGGTGTTATCAATGACTGTAACTCAAGTTCGAGTAATAAAATTGGAAATCTAGCTCGTACGAAAATTTTCGTCATTGTTATCTACACGTTAATGAAGAATTAAAATGTTCAAAAATTTAAAATTCGCCGACAAATCATGCAGGTCAGCCACCCCCCACCCCCACCCCTTAGACTGTTCAAAAGAAAATTTTGATAATTAGAAAATTTTAATTAATCATCGATTTTATTCTATTTAATTTGATTTGAAGCTTATTAAAACAATGAAAAATGAAAGGAATTGCACCGAATGTTTGTATGCTGTCGCGAACTGCCTGATCTCGAAGTCATGTTGAGATTTTGTATTCTCGATGATGTAATCTTAACCCTAGAACACACCAAATGTGTTCAAATGTACACATCAAGGTTTTACGTTCCTGCATTTCCGCCTAATTGCAACAGAGAAGTGCGACCGTTCTCGTACCTGTTCCTTATTGAATGATGAATAAGCGCGTGCAACGATGATTGCCTATCGGCCTATTTGCAGGGGCAACCAATATTTTTCAAGTGAAAAAACATTGAATTTTACAATTAAAAAAAAATTAATATTGCATATATTTGCATATCAAATACATCCTATTTTTTATTTTGAGATAGTTTCATTCATATGTACTGATACAAACTAACTCCCTTTTAGATGACACTAAGTCTTTTCATGAAAAATATTTTGCTGAGTAAAATAAATTGTTATTGACTGACTAGCTCCTGTTAATGGATGACGATATTACCCCTTCAAAAAAACTTGATAGGCAACCCCTAATAACTACACTAATTTTTCTTTATCAATTACGGCAGAGCAGTAGCAACATTCACCACAAAAAAATTATTTCGTGTCTTTTCCTCAAAATTTTGTATTTTTAATTTTTTATACAATTTAGGTGCCCCTTCGAAGCGGAGAATAGGCAATTAGCACATATTCGTGGCAAAATATTTCAAATAATAATAATCTAATCCAACAAGCTGAACTTAATGTTAAATAATACAAAAAAATGAAAAAAAATCGATGTGTACATTTGTACACATGTGGTGTGTTAGACATCAAAAAAATTTGTGATGTATTCTAGAGTTATATAATATTACAGCAACTGAAGGATATTGGGAAGGTACTGAATTTAATATAACGTGATGCGAATTATGTCTTATTTTTTATTATTTAAAAATAATTATCAATTTGAAATTTCAATAGAATATCAGAGATGGTTACAGGTCGCAAAACTTTGCTACCATGTGCCCCTTTCAGATATTTTAATGAATTTTCTAGTTGACGAATATTCCAGAAAAACGAAAAAAAACGATACATAGTTTTCACCATGTTATATTTGATTCAATACCTTAACAACATCTTCTAGATACTGTAATGTTGCATCGAGATTACCTCATAATGAATGCGTAGTCTTAACTACCTCGAGATCGTGCAGGTCTTGACAATATCTATAATATCTCTGATGTCCCGAACATTGAAATTCATTTTGTTTGGAATTTTGAACCTGAAAAAAAAAGTGTATGATATATATCGAATTGGAGAGTTCGAGAGTTTTTCCAACGAAGAAAAAGTGTTCGGATTTGAAAATTTTACTCCATAGCACGTGTCGGTGTCATTGCACATCACAGAGGCCTGGATAAAAAGTGGATTGGTGATAGGATTTCCAGTTCTAGTTTAGAGTTTCTTTTTGTTTTGGGTTCTTATCTAGCTTTGATTTTGATTCGGGCTAGGTTCGATTTTTTGGTTCAAGTTTCAGTTATAGTTTCGTTCAAAATTCATGTTCATGTTTTGTAGCTTCGTTTTTGATTCTGATCCAAACAGGACTGCAGAACTAAAACTGAAACCAGTACGTGGAAAAACTCATAACAATTTGGAAATCTGAACAAGAACCAAAACAAAAATTGACCCAGAACCAAACCCAGAATTAAAGCCATGTAACAAAATTTGGAACTGGAACCAAACCCAGAACAAAATGATACAGTTGCGGGTTTTTGTATATATATATTTTTTTGGCTTCGCAGGTTTCATTTCATGGTTCATTGGCTATTACTTTCGTTATAATTAAAATCATCGCATAGGCATGTACCTTATTTTGTTACTATGATGAAAACTATGTTGAAGAAAAAAAAGAAAAATCTCTACTTTTCCAATCGCTTTAGTTGCTAGCGCTTTTGGTGCCCAAATGCGCTAGCAAGTAGAGCTATTGAAAAAGTAGAAAGTTTTCTTTTCTCATTAGGAAACTTCTCGACCCGAAAGTTATTATTTATCCTAAGTATATTGAAGATTGGCCGCTGATGTGATATAATTTACTTTTTAGAATGTGAAGTCTGTTTAAGTTTATTCAGAATACAGTATCATTATAATGTTTATTCATGAATCCTAATTCGTAAACATTCTTCTCTCTTTAGTTTTCCTACATGTTAAGGCTATTCTCCACTGGGCCTCGGACTAGAAAAAATCTAATTAAAATCATTATTTAAAAAAAATTAATAAATAAATAAAACCAGAGAACTCCGGAAACAAAACAGTTTTGGAATCGAAACCAGAAATAGAGCCATAAACGTTCTGGTTTTACAGCCCCAGATTCAAAGTTGATTTTTGTTTTAGTTCTAGGTTCAGGTTTGTGGTTCTAGTTGTGGTTTGAAATTCATTTCATCTTCAGTTTTAGTTCTAGTTCTGATTCAAAGTAGATTTTTGTTTTGGTTTCAGTTCTAGGTTCAAGTTTTTGGATGCAGTTGTGATTTTGGCTTTGGGTTTGGTTCCGAGTTTGTGGTTTAAATTGTGGTTTTAGTTTTGGTTTAAAAGTCCATTTCTAATTTGCCGTTAACTTTAGTTCTGTTTCTAATTCAAAGTATTTTTGTTTTGGTTTCAGTTCTAAGTTCAAGCTTGTGATTCCAGTTCTAGTTCTAGCTTTGGTTCTTGGTCTGGTTTCGAGTTTGTGGTTCGAGTTTCATTTGCAGTTCTGATTTAAAGTTATTTTTTGTTTTACTTTTGTTTCTAGGTTCACGTTTGTGGCTCGAGCTTCAGTTATGGTTCCACGTTTGTGGTTTTAGTTTTGGTTCTGGTTTGGGGTTTGTGGTTCAAGTTTCAGTTCTTATTGTGTTTTGAAGTTCATTTCAGTTTTGTCTTCAGCTTTAGTTTTGTCTTCAGCTTTAGTTCTGTTTCTGATTTAAAGTATTTTTGTTTTGGTTTCACTTCCAAGTTCAAGCTTGTGATTCCAGTTCTGGTTCTAGCTTTGGTTCTAGGTCCGGTTTCGAGTTTGTGGTTCGAGTTTCATTTGCAGTTCTGATTTAAAGTTATTTTTTGTTTTACTTTTGTTTCTAGGTTCAAGTTTGTGGTTCGAGCTTCAGTTATGGTTCCACGTTTGTTGTTTTAGTTTTGGTTCTGGTTTGAGGTTTGTGGTTCAAGTTTCAGTTCTTATTTCGGTTTGAAGTTCATTTCAGTTTTGTCTTCAGCTTTAGTTCTGTTTCTAATTCGAAGTATTTTTGTTTTGGTTTCACTTCCAAGTTCAAGCTTGTGATTCCAGTTCTGGTTCTAAGTCCGGTTTCGAATTTTTGGTTCAAGTTTCATTTGCCATTGTGATTTAAAATTATGTTTTGTTTTACTTTTGTTTCTAGGCTCAAGTTTGTAGTTCGAGCTTCAGTTATGGTTTCATGTTTGTGGTGCAAGTTTGTGGTGCAAGTTTTGGTTCTGGTTCTGGGTTTGGTTCTAGTTCAGAGTTTGTGGTTCAAGTTTCAGTTCTAATTTTGGTTTGAAGTTCATTTCAATTTTGTCTTCAGCCTAAGTTCTGGTTCTGATTCAGAATACTTTTGTTTTGGTTTCAGTACTAAGTTCAAGTTCGTGATTCCAGTTTTGGTTCTAGCATTGATTCTCAGTTGGGTTTCGAAATTTCATGTGCAGTTCTGGCCTAGTTATTTTTTGTTTTAGTTTCGTTTCTAGCTTTCGTTCTAGTTGTAGATTTAAGTTTGTGGTCCCGGTTCTGAGTTAGTGATTCTGGTTTCAATTCATTTTCTTATTAGTTTTGGTTCAAGGTTCAAGTTTATGGTTCGGCTTCTGAGTTTTAGATTGAATTTTGGTTTGACCCAGAGTTAATGGTTGTACTTTCTGTGGTTCCCGTTTAGGTTCCAGCTCTAATTTCGGGTTCATGTTTGTTTTAATCCCAGTTTCTGGTTCCAGTGTATGAAGTATTTTAGATTCAGTTGAAGTTTTATAGTCTTGATTTTTAAACGGATCGAATTCTTAAAATGTTATAACTGAGGCCGGATTGAAAAACAGGCATCGAATTTGAATAACCATCCCAAATATCAGTCGTATTGCAACATGAATTCTCCATTTTTGATATTTGTCCCATATCAAAAGTGTTCTAAATTAATCCGATGACTATGTATAATTTGACGTGTCTTATCAAACGAGAAGCCAGATTTTTATCCTTTCAAGTCGTAGCAGTTGTTGTATCTCGCTTTATCGCCTTAGAATCGCAATCTGTCCATTTGCGTCCTCTCGGTATCCATATTTTTTGTAACCAGTTTTGAAGACTGGTAAATTTTTTTTTAATTTAATTTTTTTTTTGTAATCGTGTACATTTTAGGAACTTATAATAGACGTATTTTTTTTTTTTCTAATTTAAAACACGCAAGACTGATAACTCTATTCAAGACGAAGTTTAAAATACGACTAGTTTCGAATATTATGCTTTAATTGAGACGAGACTGAGTTTTTCATCTTTGGTGATAGAATATGTGGAAATTTTAGCAGAACCAAATGATAAGGAATAAATGTATGTTTTTTTTTTTTCGTCATCCGAATGAACGAAATTTCGGTACAAAGGACGTGCTCTCGTGAAGATAAAATTGTAGATATTTTTTTCGGTTTTTTTACGTAGACTGGGAGGGATGAAATTTGATATTTTTGTAACGAAAAAATAACACATATTCACTAAGTGCCTTTCTGAGAGGTAAAGTCCATAGCGATATTGTACGGTTATTGGACTCGTCCGTGGTGGACGGGCGAGAGCTGTTCTATAATGGTGGCTGTGCACGTTGAAAATCATCGTACAATTTGCTCTGCGATAGCGAAAGTGTGTTCAAATTTTTATTGTTGATTGTTTTTGTAAGCATTGAAAAATTGAATCACTTTTCACTCCTTCGTGAAAAAGACTTGGTCGATGTGACGCGATTTTCGTTACCGAGGTACCGAATTATTTTTCGTTTTTTTTTTCTCGGTGATTTTTGGCCGCTTTTGTTTTGGGTTCGAATGAAATTTTATATTGAAATTTTTTTTTTTCGTTTAATCGACGAATTTATGATTTTTTAGGTAGTATTTTTTTTTTAATTTTTGCTCAATTCGTGTCGTAGGAGAATGATACCATGCGTGTTGAACGGAATATTTGGAAAAAATTCAATAACAAGCCTATTTAGGAATTTAATCGGTAATCGTTGTTTTAATATTTACGTTACGCGTTCGCCTTTAGTATAACCATCGAATCAAACGGTTTTTCCTCTCGGCAATTTCTGCGAGTTGAACGACGAAAGACTGAGAATCACTGCCTAGGCAAGTACATCGTTTCTACGCGACGTCGTTGTGTAATGTAGTCGTAAGCGTACGTTAATTAGCCATTTAATCGGAGTACATTGATCTCTATGGCGTAAATACGTCGAAGCGTTCGTGTAGCGCGCCAGTCGTACAAAGGGGTAGAAATCGAGGCGAAACGGAGGCCTGGTTCGCGACGTACGAGTTCGTAAATTTTCCCATTTGTAATAATAGACAATCATCGGCGGTGATCCGGTTGTGTTCAAAATGCCATATAAAGATAAGAACCGCGTCGCGAACTCGCCCCTTTCACGTGTAAACTTTAGATCACGCCAACTGCCATTTATTTTTTTTGTTTTGTTCCGTATTGTTTTTGATTTGTCGAAATGCGCTTTTAATTTATGATTTTTTAATGTTTTCGAATAAATACGACGAAAGGTTCGTTGAATAGACGTATTTAATTTACGCGGAATATAGCGCCGAATTTTGTTACTGAGCGCGGCGTGTGTAATATTTTGTGTATATGTACACTCGTGTCGTGTGTGTTGTGTGGTTTTCTTATGTAGGAATTTAAAAATTCTCCTTTTACTCCTTTTTTTTTTTTTTTTGTATACATATTGTGTCCATTGTCGATAGGGTATTTAGAAAGAGTTTTGTAAACTGTTTTTTTTTTCTTCTTGACGTATCGCATATTACGATCGTGTAAATGTATGTTTTATTAATGTAACACCGGTCGAGAGAATTCTTCGTGTATATTTTTTAGTTGTAAAAGAATTCTATAAAATGTCGTATGTTTTTCATTTCGAAAGAAGAAAATCTGGTGTAAATGTGAATTGTTTACGAACTGTTTTTTTTTTTTTTTTGCTTAATACATCAAATCAAATATTTTAACGTGTGTTATTTATTTATTTTGTGTATGTTATGGAGGGGTGGTGAAATTTTGAGGAATTATGGGGTATGATTTGTTTCTGAGATCAATTGGATTGATTTTACGAATTTTGAAAGTAGAATACATGTATCAAAATTGTAGAATAATACAAATTTCAGTTGGAGGGAATATGATCATTCCTTTTGTAAATAATGATGTAACGGTTGTCTGCCTATTAGTGCGGTCAGGTGACGTAATCGTAATCAGTGTAATCGATAATGTAGCAAATACAAGTAAAATTCATCACGTAAGACAGACGAACGAAAAAAGTTTACTGTATATGAATTTGCATGAAATACCTAGCGCCTTATATCGAAGGATATGCAACTTTACTAACGTATTGTGAAAATATCGGAAAATCGCTGAATATCGATATGATTAGGTTAAAGCGATGATCAAGACGTTTATTGTGGGTAATTTGAAATTGCTGATATGGAATCTGGTACTAATTTTTACCTACCTCCTCCGCCAGGTCGTTCAGATGAGTAATTACACATTAATTTATATGTATTTATGCTTCTATTCATCCTATTGTAAAACTGACGGCAGAAATGAACTCCTCGGGTCCGAAAACATGTATTTAGACACTTTGCACGGCAAAATCTGACCAAAAATTTTTTTCGCCAAAAAACGAAGAAGCCTATAGGTTGTGGATTTTTCGAAATTTGGACGATTTCAAAAAAATCGAGGTAAGTGTCGTTTTCGAATTCATTGTCCTCTATTTAGTATCAACAATTTCAATCATCACGCAAGTTCTCTAGGACAACTAAAAAATATTCGTTCTTTTCAAATTTCTCGAAAAATTACATTTGCCTGATATTGTGTGTTATGCAACTTCAACGGCGCATTTTGAAAGTATTAGAAACACTTTCCAATTCGTTAGAAATTGGTTTGAGTGTAGAAGTTGTTGAAAAGTACTTCAAATTGAGAACTGTGATATGCTATGCCTTGATTTTCAAGTAGGCAACTTGTTCAGCACTCAAAATAGCAGAAAAACGAATAATTTGAGAAGAACTATTGGGAGAGTAGGAGTTGTAGAGAGGTATTTGAAATTCAACAAACTAACATTCTTTGCCTTGATTTTTAGGGTAGACAACTTGTTTGACATTTGAAAAATGCAAAAGAACGTGTAATTTGGAGAAAAGTATTAGGAGAATAGAAGTTATAGAGGGGTATTTGAAATTCAACATATTCATACATTTTGCCTTCATTTCTACAATATGCAACTTGTTTGACATTTTAAAAGATCGAAAAAACAGGCAATTCAAGAAAAAGTATTAGGAGAGTAGAAGTCATTGAGAGGTGTTTGAAATTCAACGAACTAACATTCTTTGCCTTGATGTTTAGGGTAGACAACTTGTTTGACATTTGAAAAATGCAAAAGAACGTGTAATTTGGAGAAAAGTATTAGGAGAATAGAAGTTATAGAGGGGTATTTGAAATTCAACATATTCATACATTTTGCCTTCATTTCTACAATATGCAACTTGTTTGACATTTTAAAAGGTCGAAAAACAGGCAATTCAAGAAAAAGTATTAGGAGAGTAGAAGTTATAGAGGGGTATTTGAAATTCAACATATTCATACATTTTGCCTTCATTTCTACAATATGCAACTTGTTTGACATTTTAAAAGATCGAAAAAACAGGCAATTCAAGAAAAAGTATTAGGAGAGTAGAAGTCATTGAGAGGTGTTTGAAATTCAACGAACTAACATTCTTTGCCTTGATGTTTAGGGTAGACAACTTGTTTGACATTTGAAAAATGCAAAAGAACGTGTAATTTGGAGAAAAGTATTAGGAGAATAGAAGTTATAGAGGGGTATTTGAAATTCAACATATTCATACATTTTGCCTTCATTTCTACAATATGCAACTTGTTTGACATTTTAAAAGATCGAAAAAACAGGCAATTCAAGAAAAAGTATTAGGAGAGTAGAAGTTATTGAGGGGTATTTGAAATTCAACATATTCATACATTTTGCCTTCATTTCTACAATATGCAACTTGTTTGACATTTTAAAAGGCCGAAAACACAGGCAATTCAAGAAAAAGTATTAGGAGAGTAGAAGTCATTGAGAGGTGTTTGAAATTCAACGAACTAACATTCTTTGCCTTGATGTTTAGGGTAGACAACTTGTTTGACATTTGAAAAATGCAAAAGAACGTGCAATTTGGAGAAAAGTATTAGGAGAATAGAAGCTATAGAAAGGTATTTGAAATTGAATAAACTGACATCTTATGCCTTGATTTTCAAGGTAGACAACATGTTTGACACATAAAAAGGGCAAAAATATTGGTAATTTGGAGAATTGTATTAGGATAGTAGAAGTTAACAAGAGGTATTTGAAACTGAACGCGCTGGTATTATATGCCTTAATTCTTAAGGTAGACAACATGTTTGACATTTATTTATTGAAAATGATTGTAGAAGATGCTGCCTACTCCTACTTCAAAGGCAGATGTGGTAATTTGTATCAGTTTCAAACACCTGTTAGCACCTTATATTCTCCTGATACTTTTTCTTAAATTAACGATTTATTCTCTGTTTTCAAGGGTCGAACAAGTTGCCATACCTTGAAAATCAAGGCATAGAACATCAATGTGTTCAATTTCAAATATCTCTCAGAAACGTGTATCAGGTTCTATGCAAAATTAATGGGTTTTTCATATTTTTTGAGTATCAAACTAGTTGCCTAACATGAAAATCAAGGCTCAAGGCATTGAATGTCACTTTGCTCTATTGCAATACCTCTTAATAACTTCTACTCTCCTAATATTTCTTCTTGAATAACTAGTTTTTCCAACAGTTTTAAAATGTCAAAGTAGTTGCATATTGTGGAAATGAAGGCAGAGACTATGAATGTGTTGAATTTCAAATACCTCTTAGTAACTTCTACTCACCTAATACTTTTTCTCGAATTACTAGTTTTTTCGTAGTTTTCAGAGTGCCAAACAAATTGCCTACCTTAAAGATCAAGGCATACAATGTCGGCGCATTCATTTTTAAATACCTCTTAATAACGTCTACTCTTTTAATATTTTTTCTCAAATTACCAGTTTTTACGCAGTTTTCACATGTCAAACAAGTTGCATATCATAGAAATGAAGGCGAAGTACGTGAATATATTGAATTTCAAATACCTCTCTACAACTGCTATTCTCCTAATACTTTTCTCCAAATTACCAGTTTTTTCAAAATGTTAATGTGTCAAACAAATTGCCTACCTTAAAATTCAAGGCATATAATGTCAGTGGGTTCAATTTCAAATACCTCTTAATAACTTCTACTCTCCTAATAGTTTTTCTCAAATTACCAGTTTTTACGCAGTTTTCACATGTCAAACAAGTTGCATATCATAGAAATGAAGGCGAAGTACGTGAATATGTTGAATTTCAAATACCTTTCTACAACTGCTATTCTCCTAATACTTTTCTCCAAATTACCAGTTTTTTCGAAATGTTAATGTGTCAAACAAATTGCCTACCTTAAAATTCAAGGCATATAATGTCAGTGGGTTCAATTTCACATACCTCTTAATAACTTCTACTCTCCTAATAGTTTTTCTCAAATTATTAGTTTTTCTGCAGTTTTGAGTGTTGAAGAAGTTGCCTACCTCGAAAATTAAGGCATACCATATAAAGGTTTTCTTTCAGTAACTTCTGTTCTCCTAATACTATTTCCCGTATTATAGTTATTCGACTAAAAATATTTTGGGTCCAATTCATACAAATTTTCATACTGACTTTCAAATAATGCCTTAAGTCATCTAATCAACAAATGAATACATATTTCTCTATCTGCAGGGTATCATCGGTACCCTAATTTCCCCATAAAAACACTTAACGTTGGTTCAACTTTGTATTCATAATAAAACTTTGCACAAAAATTTACAAAATTCGAGTGATATTTACAATTAATATAATAATCGCGATCGCAATATTTTCAACGAAAAAATTATAAACTTAACCAATAAGTATAAAATTCTCAAATTGGTACATAATAAATAACAACAAATAAGCGTCACGTAACTTCGATACCGCTACTGTATCGCTCTGGCGAAATAATAGAAATAAAATTGCTAAATATCTATAGTAAAATCATTACAATAGCTTGACAGCAAGATTGAAATTGAAATAAATAGAACCATCGTCCGATTTCATCGGGGCGCGATGTTCTTAATGAATGAGTTTCGCAATATCAGTGGTGTAGCTACACCCACCTTGGAATCCATATTCTTACGATATTCGCGCTTATAAATCGGTGGCATCGGGCAACACAACACACCTATATGTATTTCCAATTTAACCGGAATTTCGTCGCAACGCATATAAATGAGATCATAAATAATGGCGCGTCACTAACGCTTGTGATGCGATGATACGAGTAAGCTCTGCGAAATCATCAGTTACGAAATCTTCCGCTGAACTTGCCACCGTTCATAAAGCGCGTCCACGTTACGTGGAATTATATGTAAGAGTATGGACCGTCGGTGAGCGCGCTACAAAGCAAAAGTCAGGAATTATCATCTTTTCCGCGAGACGATCCACCTTTGTGGTTTGGTTTGTATTCTAATCCTGGGTCGAACTGCATTAAAACGAATACCTAGAAAGTCGTAGAATTACGTGAAAACACACCTCATTTATACGTTAAGCTTATTAATCGAAAAAAAAAAACTCACCTGATCTGTAGGTAACAATTGAAAGTCATCTGGTGGATTAGTAATCACATATCGTTTGGATGAAGCATCGCACGATGAGCTAGTATCGCGAAACCTAAAATAAAAATGTTGTTATTCGAATCAATAATTTGTCAAAGGAATAAGAATAATAAAAAATAAAATTACTTCCACACTGGAGAAGAAAATTCATAAATTTCTTTCAATACTATAACTTACCTATACAAGCCGATACATAACATCCCATACGATTTCAATGCATTAACAAACAAATCTCCGTACTTTCCATTTTCGCCGAATTGAGCCAATGGACCATCGTACAACGAAATCTGGCCCACTCTACAGCGGTCGCGATTCGATAAGCTATCCGACGTGCTACAACATCCCATTTGCGTAACTAACACCCTTCGATAAAACATTCTAGAAAAATCCTTCAACTCCCTCTTACCTATAACCACCGCGCAACCCCGCTCCTTCGGCCAAAATCAACTCCAATTCCGGCGTGGCTCCGCCGGTAATCAATGATCTAATCAACGTCAGCGCGTTTTGATTAAAATAGGTCTAAAAAAATAAATCACCGAGTTTTAACAACGCAAATAGGATTTGCCAGTTAGAAACAAATTACAAACAAACTAACCGTAGACATCAACGAATCTAAAACACTAACAGCGAATGCAGTACCACAAGCGAAAGGCTGCGTGAGATATAATTCTGTATCCGGATCGTCGTCGTCATCTTGATCCAAAAATTGAACGTTACTATCATTTACCAATTCTACAAGGTGTATATTCGATTAATAAAATCCGTTAGCCGAATTAATGAGTAAAAAGGGTTTTAGTAGTCAAACAGTACCAGTAATCATGGGCACATTTGCCCCATAAACTGATCCCCTTCTTTGTAGTATGATTGGCCCGCCGGTACAATTAACGCCTTCGGGATGTTGGTATTTAGCTGCAGATTCCTCTGAAAAAGGAAATCAGTTCGAATGTTTTGCATTAGTCCTATAAACTAATAATAAGCAGCCGCGTCGCATCACTGGAGCTAAGCTTTTAATTCAACGATCTTCAGACTTGCAACTAATGCAGTACCTACCCTATTTAAATTTAGAAATGTCATGATACTGCCTCTCAAAAATTATAAGAAGTTAACTCAACATCAAATCAAGTAAATTAATTCTCTTCGACCTTTTATAAATTCTGAAATCTCCGTCATTTTGGATCCATTTTGACTTAAACGCAAGGAGCTAAATTCCGATTCCAAAATCTCTTCATATACTGATTTTGAGCTTTTTGATGAAAATATGCAGTGTGGTTTACATCAAGGAACCTCCTTCATGCAACATGTAGCATGTGAGGCAACTCTTGTGACATTCGTGTATGATGTTTTGCCTATCTCATTTGTTGAAGAGGCCGAGATAAACATTTTTGAAAGAAGTATTTCAACCTTGATGATGATCAACTTGGAGGATTTTTATTGGATCATCCAAGACAGAAAAAATATAATGTTTACGCCAAAATGTAGAGTATAAATGATGTATAAAGGCAGCTGAAGCATGTTCATTGAACCTTCATGATGAGTTATAATCTGTATATGAAACTAATGTTTCAATAAAGAGTCTTTGGGCCTTTGTTAAAACCGTTTTAGACTACTTTCTATCAAGTGCACATGCTTACACCTTATCAAAGCTGCGAATCTGAGATTCAAATTAGAACCAAAACCTAGCTAAATCAAAAACTATTCAAAAGCTGGAACCAACACAAAAAATGAACTCAGAACAGAACCGAGACCAGAACCATAACATTGAAAAAAAAAAAAATGAAACCAGAACCAAACCTAGAACATGACATATTTCTTGGTTCTTAATTTTTTTCTTTAGTTTCGCAGCTTTCATATTCCACAACTAAATGAATTTTCCAACTTACAATCAGAGCTGCAAAACTAGAACCCAAAAATAAATCCAGAACCAGAATATAAAGCAAAAGTGAACAAAATAAAAATAAATACTTAATCAGAACAAACACCAGAATAAAAAATGGAGTCATATTTTGGAACCACAACTGAACTAAAACAGAACCAAGAATTAAAAACTGGAACCAGAACCCAAACTGGAACTAAAACAAAAATTAAAGCATAACCAAAACCAAAACTGGGGCTAAAACAAAAAAATAAACACGTCATCAGAAACATAACCAAAATCAAACATAGAACCACAACTGGAACTAGAACCTAAAAAAATCCCAGAATCATAATTGGAACTAAAACAAGAATGAACCTGAAATCAAAACCAAAACTGAAGCCAAAATAGAAACATCATCAAAACCACAATCAAAAATAGAACCACAATTGGAAATAGAATCCAAAAAACCATAGAATTGGAACTGAAATCCCAAAACCAGAATCAGAAATAGAACCAGAACTAAAACCACAAACATAAATCTCAAACCACAGCTGGACCAGAACCCCAAATAATCCCAGAATCAGAACCAAAACCAAAACAAGAATGAACCTGGAAGCAAAACCGAAACTGGAGCCAAAATAAAAATAAATACGCTATCAAAACAAGAATCAAAAATAGAACTACAATCGGAAACAGAACCTAAAAAACCCTAGAACTGAAACAGAAACCAAACTTGGGATCAAAAAAAAGTAAACACGTGATTAGAACCAAAACCAGAATCCGACATGGAACCAGAACTGAAACTATAACTAAATCTACAAACATAAATCTCAAACCACAGCTGGAACTAGAACCCAAAAAATCCCAGAATCAAAACCAAAACAAAAATGAACCCAGAACCAAATCTAAAACTGAAGCCAAAACAAAAATAAATATATCATCAGAACCAAAACTAGAATCAGAAACAGAGCCATACATTTAAAACCAGAACTGAACTATAATCAGAACCACAAATTTAAAACTGGAAGTAGAACCTGAAACAATCCTGGAACTGCAACTAGAACTGGAAACAACCTCAAAACTGCAATTATAATCTGAAACAACCCCAGAATTGGAACCAGAACCAAAACTCGGATCAAAACAAAAATAAACATGTCATCGAAACCAGAATCGAAAATATAATCAGAACCACAAATTTAAAACTGGAAGTAGAACCTGAAACAACCCTAGAACTGCAACTAGAACTGGAAATAACCCCAAAACTGGAACTATAACCCGAAACAACCCCAGAATTGAAACCAGAACCAAAACTGGGACCAAAACAAAAATAAACGCGTCATCGAAACCGGAATCAAAAATAGAACCACAATGGAATCAGAACTGAAACTAGTACTAAAACCACAAACATAAATCTGGAACCAGAACATAGAAAAAAAATCCCAAAATCAGAACCAAAACCAAAACAAAAATGAACCCGGAACCAAAACCAAAACTAGAGCCAAAACAAAAATAAATGCAACATCAGAACCAAAACCAGAATCAAAAATCAAATCATTGAGCAGTGATTTCTCCAAATCATTTTCAGAGAATATAGCCCACTAGTCCACTCATGACTTAGATGAAATGAGCCTATGAGGCTCTTTTTTCAAAATTATCATTAATAATTTTCTGGGTGGTACTAAGTTAGTCCTATTGGTAATAGAACTGTTCATAAATATCATTTCAAGTCTAAATTTCAGCCCATACTCACTCCGATATTTTGGTTACATTCCTTCTCCATACTATTTAAAAACTACATTCATTACCTACCTAAATCTTGATAATATAATAGTGATCTAAGCAGCAAATTAAACCCAATTAAAAAATCTTACTAATCACAAATCAACATCCTTACCTTGACTCAAAACGCCAATCGTATCGTCGAAAGTCATCGCTTTAATATTTAACGACGCCAAAATAGCTTCTTTATCGGCCAACGTCGGATCATCGTTACTCGGTACTTTGGCCGATAATATAACGCACATATCACAAAGATTAACGTTCACCGCTCGCAGATCAGCTCTACTCAACGGCGAACCCTGTAAAAAACTCATCGATTAGGTTCACCCTCGTTACCCAAACCAATACCGCTTTCGACATACATTCAAGACGGAAATTTTCGGTAAATTTTGCAACATCTTCCACTCCCTACGTATGTATTCCACAGCTCCTACTATAACCACGTGTTTCAACTCGTGATAGTGAAAATTGGAAGCTCTCAAAGGCATCACCAAATTCCGTAAACCTATCAAAGGCGAGTCTGGATCGGCGAAAAGGCACACCACTACGTGTCCATTCAGCACCGTCATGGCGGCTTGATTTCTATCCTGTTAAGTCACAGATATCGATTATCACCGGAATCAAGTAATGTTAACGATGAGATGATTCGATCTTTACCAAAATGCATTCTTCCAAATTACGAGAAGGGCTCCAGTGAAACATACCGGTCGAGTCGTACTTCATTTCTGTTCTTTCGAAATCGAAATCTTTCGCTTGGTCGTCCGCGATACCCACTTGTAAAGTGTTGTTTTTCATATCGCTGCCGACCGAACCGCGATTCGTAGGCCTGAAATGAGAATTTTACGTATGAACCTTTTCAATTTATTTATTAAAATGAAATTATGGCCATAATTCCACGTCAACTGGAACAGCGTTTTGAATTCGTGTTTCTTAACTTCGAGTTTTTTTTTTTAGCTGAGTTTTTAACCCAAAGACGACAGCTATTACAGCCTACCTGATTTGGGAAGGGATGGTCGGGGAGGATTGGGTTGCGTTTCAGACCATTTGTAATCATCTGGCAAATGTCCAACCTTTTGGTATATATATATACATGAAAACCATATAAACCGAGATCATTTCTATATATACACACTACACAGTTATTGCGAGATCATGAGATCCGTTTGCCGGATCTCGCAACGTTTTATATAGCGCACGTTATTTGTGAGATCCACTACATCATATAGACAAGTTTTCAGCCGGATCTCGGTTTAGCTATGATTTACGTACGGATATATTTTGAATATTTCTCATATATTCGACAGTGAAAGCGAGATCCGCCCAGTTTTCTACTCGCCTCTATAGCAACAGCGCAGAGAAAGATTCGGCACTGATTCAAATGGTTACTTGGGCGTCTAATGAGCCTTTATTTATTTTGTTGTTCATCAACATTTTTGAAAAGCGCGCATCATACATAATTTTAACTTTTCATTTCCACATGCTCTTTTTTCGAAAATTTTTGCACCAAAAAAACTGTATTTATCATCCTAATCACAAATTTGGCAAAATCTCAAATCGGATCTCGCAATCACTGTGTATATAATGGATCTCGCAATAATACATTAACAACTATATATAGATTTATCTATGGATAAAGTGGCATCATTTTTCGTCGTCTACAGGTAAAGTGGCATCTTTTTTACAAAGTGGCATCTTTTTTTTGATGCCACTTTACCATCACATTGCTCATCGATTCAGCTTTGTGTCATGATGTCACTGGTGTGGTTATTTGGGTGATGCCACTTTACCACTAATATTCTATTTTTCATACAAAAAAATTTTTTTCGGTCTACGGTCGTAGTAGCCTCATTTTTTTGATGTTTACAGGTAAAGTGGCATCATTTTAAAAATTTGTTTCTAAGAAAACATATGATATTATACATTCCGTTCGCCATTGTGGTGTCGTTAATGTGACATTAGATGCAGTTCTGAGGAATGTGCAAAGTGATGCCACTTTGACCATAGATCACTATATATATATATTTTTCCCCCCACCCGTAGCGCGGACGGGAATTCACGAAATTTGCTCAAAACTTGGTGAGAGACTCTACTTGGAAATTCAACAAAACGATATTTTTTATTTTTTCGAAAAATTCAAAATGGCGGATCACTCAAATTTTGAGGAGAGCAGGGGAAGGGGCAAATACCTCAATTTTTTTGTTTTTGATCTCATATAAAAAAGTGAGTTACAGACACCAACATATCCAAATTTCAGCTTCCGAAGTACATTTTGAGGAAAGTTAGAGCAAAAACCTGTTTTTTGAGGAAATTTCGTTTTTTGTGCCCCGCGCGTAACGCCGGCGGGTATTGATGAAATTCGCTCAAATTTTGATGACTCTTCTTAAAAATGCGCAAATATACTTTTTTTTTGAAAAAATTCAAAATGGCGAATCACTCAAATTTTGAGGGGTGCTGGAGAAGGGGCAAATACCTCAAATTTTTTGTTTTTGATCTCATATGAAAGAGTAAGTCATGGACACCTACATATCTAAATTTCAGCTTCGTAAGTGCATTTGGAGGGGACTTAGAGCAAAAAACGGCTTTTTGAGGAAGTTTTGAGTCATGAAATTTCTCGAATCTTCCATATCTCCTCACCAAATCAACTTGGAAAGGTCAAATTTTGTGTGTGGGGTTAGTTGATGACCAGAGTATGACCACTTCAATTTGGATCAAAATGATTCCAAAATGGCGGATTATCAAAATTTGAGTAAAGCTTGAGGAGCCTCAAATTGGTAAAAATGTAATTATTATGAACTTAGATGATTATTGGAGATGAAAAGTATACAATATCCCCAATTCACTTTCATACATGATGTTGGAGGAGATAAGGAGAGGGTTATTGACCCTAAAATGTGGTGAAGGTATAAGAGTGGACGAAAATTTTTAATTGGCGTATCATATGATAAAATGAGCCCAAGTGACTAACTTATACTGATTTTAGCTTCCTGAGTGAATTTGGAGGGGAGTTAAAGTAAAAAACCTATTTTGGAGGAGAAATTACCGTAGGAAATTTCATTAGTCATCAATATCTCCTCAACAAATTGGCCTACAAAAGTCAAACTTTGAGGGTAGGGTTATTTGGTGACCAGAATATAACCTTTTGAATTTGGGTCAAAATGGATCCAAAATGGCGGATCAAAAGGATTTGAAGATAATTTGAGGAGCCTCAAGTTGTTATAATTCGAGAAATGTGTGTTCAAATGATTATTTAATGGCAAGAAATACTACGTTTGTTCTAAATTCAACTTCTTATGTGGTTTTGGAAGTGATAGAATGGAGGTTTTTAGACTTAGTATTGGGCGTAGCCTATAGTCATGAAGGGTTCAGCAAGGTTACCATTACCAAACCTGAAAAAGCCCCAGTTAAAAACTCAGCTCTAGTGATGCGGCATGGCTGCTTACGTTTCTTTTTTATAAGTTATAGCATTAGAAGTTGGAAAAATGCAATCAGTCTTTCTCCCTTCGAGCCCCATGTGAGGAGAAAGAACGTTCTCTTAATTTTTGGTATTTTTTCATTATTACCATTCATTGTTATCTTTGAGTGGTCGGATAAAGAGAACTATTTTATTTGTAGATGAAGTTCGATTCACTCTAATATTTAATATTAAAATAATAACATAATAAATATTTTTTGAATTTTTGATCCACGTACATGAGTTTCTTAACTTCATAAGCGAGGTGGTAACCAGCATACGTTGAATTAGAAATTTCCGGATTCCTGAAAAAAAAAAAAAAAAGTAGCACGATGAATAACATACACATAACAAAAATAATCCTATACTTACCTATCGTGATTCGTTCTAGCAACGCTCAAGTTATTTTCGGCGCCATCTTTGAAAGGTGGTTTGGCAAAATTCTGTTTGGCAGAGGCGTCTATTGCGTTATATAACAACTTTTGATTTTTACCAGCGCCTAAAACATACATAAATTAAAATAAGAACACGTCAAACAACGAACAACGAATCGGTTTCGAGATTTTTTTGATAAACAAAGTATTCACCGTAGTCGCCTTTATCCTTATTAACATCACCTGAAAAGGAACATGAACGCAATAAATAAATATTTATTGATCAAGAAAAAAACAAAGGAAATCCGACGCGTGATTTTGTACGACAGTACTTACAGGCTTTACATTTGCATTTTTTAATCAACGTTTCGTCTTTTATATCGTCGTGGCAGGCTTTACAATAAAACCAAGCTCTTTTCACTTCGTCCGCTGACTGAGCTATGAAGAAGCCTTGAGTGCTGGGCATAATTTTAACGCCGCGAGGATTAATCGATATTTTACTATCTTTGCCATTTTCGCCTTTAATTTCGATAGCCAATAGCAATAATTTTAATTTAGTGAAGCATAATCTGAAAGTAAACAAATAATGAAGAAGTGATTTTCTAGTAATGTATCAACATTAGAGATACCAGGGATGTACTAACTCGCTAGCTTGAGGGAATGTCATTCCAGTAAACGACGGCGATAAAGTTTCTGTATACATTTCACAGCCGGTACCTTGTAAATAATCGTTTTGCCACGCTTGTGTATCGGGTGACTAGAGGTAAAAAATTAAAATACTTTCACCATTAAAATAAAAATAAAAGTACGATAAAGAGGAAAGTATAAATCAACGACATAATATTATATGTATTTATGAAATAAATTAATACGTGATGACAACCGGTAATCTTACCGTTTTGAACGACCTCATGGCGAATAAATTTGCCATCATGGTAGAAAATCCGGGAGCTAGACAGCTTTGAGCAATAAATCCCAATTTCAATTCGGCCAAACAAATCACATCGTCTCCTTGCTTCCAATCCCAGGATGGTATATTTAAAAGATACGCCTATTGAAAATACACCCAAGTGAGTATAAAGGTGAAAATATTTTAATTTTGTTCTTCAATTTTTTCTCCTATTTTTTTCCATCTTATTTTTAAACATTTCGTATACACTTTTACTTATTTCATTTTTGTTTTTATTTGTTTGTTTTTTTTGGTTTTTTTTTTTTTTTATATTAATAATGGATCTTTTTTTAAGTTTCGATATTTTTACATCTTCTGATTTTTTTTGACTTTTTTTTTGTTCGTTTAATGTAGATTTTTTTTGTTCTTTTTCCTTTTATTCATACGAATATTTTCTTGTTTTTAGACATAACCGGTTTTAGTGGGGGTAGAGGAGGAGGAGGGGGGTGTTAAACCACAAGACCTTTTTTTAGGTGTTTTCTAAGTTATGAATGTAACGAACGGGAATAACCCAAACACTTTTTTTCGCACATAAGAACTTTTTGGTAGGTAATTTTAAACAATTCACTACTGAACCCCCCTCCCTCCCAAGCAACGATCTTAACACCAGCACTCTTTTTAAGTATTATATATGTTTTGAATTTTTTCATATTTTTGTGATTTTCAATTAGTTTCTTAGAAATTTTTCATTTTTACATGATTATTTTTCCTATTTTTTATTTTTATTGCTTTATTCTTTCATTTTTGGATTTTTTGATACCTGGATTTTTTGAAAATTATTTTGATATTTTTAATTTTTTGATTTTTTTGGACTTTTTTATTTGTTCTAGGGAGATTTCTTTATTATTTGTTTTTTTTTCTTTCGTTTATATAAACATTTTCTTATTTTTAGATTTTTTTTTCCATATCTAAGTAATTCTTTTTTTTTATTTTTGTAGTTTCCATTCACTTTTAGATTTTTTTTGCACAAGGACTTTTAAAAATTTTTGATATATTTACATTGTTTGAATTTCTGTTTGCTTTTGCATTTGTTGAAAGTAAGGAGATTTCTTTCATGTTTGGTTATTTATCGTTCGAATGAACATTTTTTAATTTCTGATTATTTCTTTATATTTGGAATTTTTTCATATTGACGGACATTTTGTTTCGCTTTCCGGATGTGTTTTCATTTTTAAACAATTTTTTTTGTGCATGGGCTTTTTTCTAATTTTTTTCGTTTTTTTGAGGGGCTTTTTTCTTCGTTCTATGAAGATTTTTTTTATGTTTGGATATTTTTTGCTCATACGGACATTCTCCAATTCCTAGGTATTTTTTTATATTTCGGTTTTCTCATATATTTGGACATTTTGTGTTGCTCATTGAATATTTTTTCATATCGTGTTTAGATATATATATAGATAAATGTAGGCCACTATCCTTGTCACACCCTGGACTGTAGATACCAGACGTTCCGAGACCCGGTCTTATTTAGAGAGCTAGAGATGCCTGCGCGTGAGCTTTTTGGGAACCACTTGAACATAGCATATTAAGAATCCTCAGAAGGGTAGGAAAAATTCAAAATTCATGATTACTATCCTTGTCAGACCCAGGTGTGTCTTCCCAAGATAGCACCATATCCAAGGCTTCCCAACGTTTGTATAAAACTGAAAGCTATATACGTTCAAATATACCCACAAAACGTTGCGAGACCCAAAAGGGGTCTCGCAACGTAGGATCGGGCCTAACTTTCCCGCACCATACCTATATATGTATATATTATATTGAAATATGTAGTATTTCGAGATCCACCATAAATACAGTTACTATGAGATTCGTTTTTTGAAAACACATGCAACACAGTGTGATGATTTAATGAAAAATTCAGTAATATCTGTGGCTAGAAAGTTGGATTTCGAAACAAACAAAGAATGGATACATTACGAATATATAGCTTTTGAGGCAACTCGCTCTGTGAGAAAACGGTTGTACCAAAAGTAAGTTTCCAGTATTCGTACTCCTATATATATATACAATGCCTAAAATGAGATCCGGTTGAAAATTCTTCCGTGTATTCTACTGAATCTCATAACTGAGAATATTCAGAGAAAAGGAAGTATCAAAAACAATTTCATAAATAAGAAAAATGTATAAAAATAAAGAAATTAGCTCAAAGAAGTCCAAAAAAAAATAGAAGTGAAAATGTCCAATAAAAAAATCTTACAAACATAATAAAGTCCAAAAAATGAAAAATCGTCTGAAAATTTTAAAAAGTCTCAAATTAGTAAGTGAACACAAAAAAGAAAAAAATGAAAAATCTTAGTTGAACAATTTCAAAAATGTCTCAAAACAAAAAAAACATACGAAAAATGAGAAAAAATAGCGAAAGTAAGAGAGAAAAAAACCCCAAAAAATATCTGAAAATAATAATACTTGCATGCTCATAAATAAAAAAAAAGTAATGTAATGAAAAATGCCCACCTCTCCCCCCCAAAAAAAAATACAATTTAAAAGAAAAATGAGTACAAGTATTTAGAAAAATCAAAAACTCATATAAAACGTTGCGAGATCTGGCAAACGTATTTCATATGTATAAAAAGGAGCTCGTTTTATACGTACTTTACATGTACACCGTGCGTCCCACTGATCTTCAACCCCTGAACGCAAAAATCTCTAGTAGCTTAAATAGGAGTGTTTTGGATTCGTTGTGTGATAACAGTGATTCAATATCTCCAGGTTTTAGTCAGTGATACCACACAGCGAACTCAAAATACTTTTAATTAAAGGTATTCGAGAGGGATTTTTGCGCTAAGAGGGTCGAAGATCAATGATACGCACGGTATATATAATTAATATTTTTTTTGATAATTTTATACTTTTTATTTTTTGAGTATTTATTTCGTTGCGTATGAATCTTATATTGTGTTTTTAGACATTTTTTAAATTTTAGGAAATTTTCATTTTTGACTTTTTTTTCGAATATTTTTCCCTCTTTCAAATGCTTTATTCATTTTGCATTTTTTTTAAAAGACATTTTTTTTGAAAAATCAAGTAACATAGTGATGATTATTGTTTTTTGTACACTTACCCAACAACCGCTCCATCACTTGTAAAAAAATATTATTTTTCTTTCAAGCGTTGAGTATTCTACATTTTAAAATTGTAACATTGTTACTGTCATTATATTTTTGAAATGATTTTTCAAATCGAGAACTTAGTTTTTTTTGGTGTATTTGACATCCTGATACATAAGAGACAACTCAACATCACATTTACACAGGTGTTTTTTTTTGGAATTTAAATTTGACCCACTGAGCGCATCAGATTAAAAGAACCACAAAAAAAAATACTCCATTAAATTCCTCCCCAACATTACCTTATTATGATATTGCATCAATTGAATAATGACTCGAATATCATCCGAATAATTTTTAATTGATATCACTCTCATAATATTGGCAGCATCTTCGGCATCTGGATCCTGGCAGTATTTGTTAGCAAGAACTAAACAAGCGTCAGCCTCGTGTACCTGTAATAACGTCGAAAAAAACGCCTAAGTAAACGCACATACCTCCTATGCACTATTTGCTACAAAACTTCTACCAAAAATATACTATACCGCCAGTTCAATCGTCCAAAAAAATACATTACGCAGAAAAAATATACTCCTATCGAAATACAAATATACTTTAATCGTATCCAAATGAAAATTCCAAATAAGCTGGAGAAAACAACCGACCACGAAGTCGTAATACCGTTTCCTCCGCTATCGTTATTATGGCGCCAAAAATCAAATTCAAATCGCCTCCGATGATAGCTGAATACACCAAGTTGCATCTAAATCGGGTACCATGCTGTGTGCCAGTACGTATAGGTTAACTTGAGAAAGATAAAAAAATTACAAGCGATTCCTAAATACGTGTATAAATACGACGAGCTTATTTACAACGCAAATATATACGTGACTTTCATTTATAGCTATCATCGACGCCTCGTGCATTGATTTTGGGCGACCACAAGCGAAATTTCAAAGGCTTCGTTATGCCATACTAAATTAATTTTCGCACGCTAAATTTTTCATCCAAATCAGTTTGAAAAAAAATTCACAGGTATCGGAATCGTTGAGAAAATATAATTCAGCTTACTTTCACTCTCTGCAGATCGATAGGATTCATAATCGATCCTTGGAAAAATTCTACCGTAGTAAAATGTCTCTTGAAAAGACCCTCTAATTCCAAATCTGGCGGTTTCCTAACAATATTTAAAAATAAAAGGACAAAAATGCGTAGCAGTACAACAAAAAGGCAGCAATTAAAACAATACGAAATTATAAAAGAAAAAAAAACTACCGTATAACTTAATAGCTATGATTACCTTCGATATACTTAATATAATTAACGTTCTACCCAACGTACGAGTAACTAATAAATGGTACAGATTAGTGCAGAAAATTTACATTCTAAAATGCCTAAACGAAATGCTCTTGCTTCATATTTTCGTTCAAAAATGACCCTATGTTGTAATAAAATCGCTACGATGTTTACATGTAGGTACACCTAAGTAATTTTAAATGGTATCGCATGCGATCAGACACTAAACTCAAAATGACTACACTATGAAAAGCGTATTATAAATGTAGTTATTTTAGGAGCGAAGAATCGTTCACCGATAAAACCGACGTCATGGTTTAAAAGAGCTTCAGCTTATAAATAATAAAAATTTCATCATAACGCTTGGATTAGAAATAAAAATAAAAATAAAATATAATAATACCAAAGACTAGAAAAACTACCCATACGATACGGAATAATCTAAATATCTCAGATCAGAAATAAGCATCTTCAAATAAGCTAGAAATGATTTTAAGTTACGAAGAGTGATTCCTTAACGTATTAAAAAAAAATGATGAAATTTCCTCGAGCGGTTCCAATGATGGTGGAGTGAGAGAATAATAAATCGTTTTAATCAATTTTTCTTCAATTACATGATAGGAGGAGGGGAGGAGGAGGAGGAGGAGGAGGAGGAGGAAGCTCCAATATTGTAATCTCGATTCTACGTAAGATAGCTTTTTATACTTTCTTTCACAGACTTCTTAGAAAGCTCAACAAGTTAGCATAAAGTTCACTTATTTTTTGATCATAACATATTAAGCCTCCAATGGATCTACTGGACAATAAACCATGAAAGCTACACATATGCATAGTAGGATGGGCGGAATTCATTTTTTTTCTCCAAAAAGAGAATGAGAACTCATCACAAAAGTTGCTAAATGACTTCAAAAAAAAAAAAAAATTAATATTCAGCCAATTAACAATTTTTCAGGTTCCAAAGTTATATTATGTTGTCTAAAGAACGAAAAAAATTTTAGTCAATAATATGAAAAAAATTTAAGATACTTAAGGAATTTTTAAATTTTTTTCAAAAAGCAACAATTTTGATAATTTTCAAAAATGAACCACAAATGGATAATTTATTATTGATCTGGTGCATAGTATAAGCTAATTCATGCCAATTCAGACTCAAGAGAGAAAATATGCTCAATTTTTACCACACAAAGTTTCCCAAAATATCCACTTTTGCTTCAAAATAACTTCATTAGCATCAAATAGCTCAGACGTTAGGAACTTCTGTGAAACAAAAATCCAGCATATTTTCTCTCTTGAATGCGAAAAAGCCTGAAATGAGCTCCTACCGGACACTTGACTAATAAATTACACATTTGAGGTTCATTTTTGAAAATAACCAAATACCAAAATTATTGCTTTTTAAAAAAAAAAATAAAACGCTTTATACCCAGGTACAGGTTTAAAGGAGTATGAGAGGTACCACCCCCCCTCCCCCAAATTGGAGGAAGTCAGCAAATGGTCAAAAAATGGAATAGCTAACAATTTTAAATACAGTTTACGACATTAGATAGGTACCTACTATGATGCTTCCTTATTTTTTCAAAAAAAAAAAAAAAAAAAAAAGGGTAAATCGGTTACTTTTTTAGTTCCATCGCTGTTTATACTCCCCAAAAATTAGGAAAAAAAATCAGCAGCTGAAAATTTTCTCAATCTTCAGATAGCAAAATATGACTTTAGAACGTAAAAAATTATCAAGTCTGGAAATTCTTTTTTTTTAATTTGAAAATTTTATGAAATTTTCCTTCATTTTTTTGGAGGGAGGGGGGGAGGTCTGAAAATTTCGTTAAGAGGGTTGAAATTTTTAAGAAACACTTTTGAGGTTATACCTTCTGCAATCATTTCCAAAATTTAGCGGTTCCCAAAAATAATAAATACAAAAAACGATATTTTTTACTTTCGAAGTTGATTATAATATAGGAGGGGTGGAACTAGATATATGGTTAAAATCTTCTCGAAAGGGGTTACAATGTTTACTGAGACAAATTTGTTCATAAATTCCACCGGTGATGTATGAATAGATGTAATAAATGTTTCATTTTGAGAAAACGAAGAAAAAAGTATGCATATTTGAAATCAACTTTCTGAGCTTTCTTTCAAGTCTGCACAAAAAAGTGTAAGAAGCAAATTCATGCAAAATTAACAGTAGAACATTTTGTATGAGAACTACTTTTATCATAGGAGCTCTCTTTCGTGAGATATTTGCAAAAATCCCATTTTAAAGCTTTAATCTTGTCGCCATAACCAAGAAAACACCAGGGAAAAATTCCACAACTTTGTTTAATACCTTAAGGATTATATTATGAAATTTAATACCATTTCCAACTGATTAAATATTTACTCTTCAAGATAGAAAAATAAATTCGAGGAAAAATCCAATCAACGCGGCGTCACACAACTGACTTGTTCAACAGTTGCGACGCGACTGACACCTAATACGTACGATCCTCCCCTCCACCAGTACATAATCTTGACTGTTGACTGTAATGCGCATGCGTAGTTTTTCTAGTATTATCGAGACGTTAAAACATTAAAATGTACACAAATCCAAGCTATGAGGTAAAACGCTAAAGAATTAAAAAAGAAAAATGTTTAAAAAAAAATGCGCTATATGAAGCGGGGTAGGATTATACACAGGCTTTCATACATGCACTAAATTTCACTACCAAACGACGCGCTAAAATTCTCCGATTATTTAAATAATTCGTTTAGATATAACGTTTAGAATAAAGGTATACCTTTTCTCTTCCTACTCCATTATGTCAAAAGCCTGAGAGATGTGCTCAAAGACGAGGAACAATGGAGAGAAAAAAAAGCCCTCGCGTTGACAAAAAAAAAGAAGGTAAAAATGCCACACTCCATTCGCCCTTTACTCTTTAGCCTCGACTCATACAAACAACCCTCAGCTTTTTCGTCGAGTACGTACGTCGTACACCCTACAAAAGCCTAATAAACACGTCGACGAGAGCTTTTCTATTCACACAGGGACCAAACTGTAAATCCTCAAAGCGTTGGTTTTTTCCGAAACGCGAAAATACCACCGCGAGTAACTTGTTGACCCAGTTATACGTATGAATCGATGTTAATCGTCATAAGGTAGCAAAACTGAAGCTCTTCGAACCACCAACGCTTCATAAAAGATTACGACCGACCAACACGAGCTATAGCTCTTCATAACAAAAAATTTGCTTTCATTTCGATATATACGAAAGCATAGAACATAAGATGAAGGGGGGAAAAAAAGCTCGACTTTGCTTCGCTTTAATTTGACCTATTTGCTGAAAATCAATATGACCATTTCCTTGTACCGGAAGTTAAACACCAAAGCGATCGTGTATCGGAATGACATGCGTGCGCAGACGTATCTACACTGTATACGTTTACATCAAAGTCCGTATTTAACTTTTAGAAATTTTCTCAACTTCGTATCCACAAACTAAAACAACTTTTGTACCGGCGATAACGATCGAAGGCGATGGAATGAATGAGACTAATCTTACCCAATCAGCGTGATCGTGACCTAAACGACGTCTCCGTCGTAACGTGCATTCTGTGTTCATGGCGATTAAACAAGCAACTTTATTTATTTCATTTATTTATTTATCTATTTATTTATTCGTTATTTAGTAGATCGAATTTTAGCTACGGTTTTAGCCTTATGTAACATGCAACGTATGATGATGGTGAAAATTTCATTTCGTGTGTTCAAACAGTATGCGATCGATTTTGAAATTATGTTCTAGATCTGGTCCACACCGTGTTTAAATTATCATCGCTCTTTACTGATATCAGGTTTTGTGAGCCCCCCCCCCTCTTCCTTGTGGCAATAGAAATTGCCATGAATGAAGCATTACTCGGCTTTTATATCTGTACCAGGCAAAAACATCGATGTTACTGTCATCTTCAAATGATGAATAAAAAAACTTTGTACCAATGAGATAGCAAGCTTTTACATTGAGAATCATTTCGAGTTTTCATAAAATTTTTCAAAAATTTTTAAATAATAATTTTTAATTATATTATGTCACATAAATGAATTAAATCCACATAGTTCTTCCTAGGCCTCAAAAAAATTTATTTTAGAAATTTCTAAAACATTATTTTAAATTTTTTTTTTAAATTCGCGAGAAAAAAAATTTATTATATTTATTTCGAAAAAAATAATGAAAAATCAATACTTCCTTGTCAAGATGAAGAATACGATTAATTTCATTTTAATGAAATATGAAAGAAAAATTAGCCTTAATTAAAATATTTCAAGATTTTCAAAGATTTCATACAGCTGAGTGATTTTTTTAATTCACAAAATGAAAAATTTTTCACATAATTAATAAAATAAAAATTTAACCATTTCTGAATACTGAAAAAATTCTCGAATGAATTAATTTCCGGTATTCAGAGAACTAAAATTTTTTACTGAGGTAATTTTCAATTTTTTGAATAATATATAATAATTAACAAAACACTATTGTTGAATAATTTGAATTATAATCTGCATCGAAGATTTTTATTGTATATTCATGACGTCACTATAAACAATATCAATAAATTCATTTCCCAACTTCTTGCGCGTTATTGTCTTCTATTGCGAGTCAAATCCAACAACACCAATTTTTACATTTTTCTCACTGCTGGGTGATTTTAGGAGCGGCTAAGGAGGAGGGGGGAGGGTATAGTCTAATAATTAAATCATTTATACTATACGTAGTTTTCTAGATTATAAAGTATCAACAACTTATTGATAAGTAGGTATAATAGGGAAGTAGTTACCAGAAGGTGGAGGGCATTCCACACGAAAGTTTTCTACGATAAAAATATTCGTCAACTTTTTAGCATATATAATAAAGCAAATAGAAGAATAGTTACGGGGGGGGGGGGGGGTGTTAAAGTAATGCATCTTTGAGGAATATTGTAACACCTAACACGTACTCTTTCATATGCTAATGCATTTCAACTTCAGTGAGAAATTATATTACTCGTACCTCTCAACTCCACTTCTAGTACGTTAAAAAGCTTCATTATAGGAGATTTTATGCAAATCATTTCATCATTAGGCTATTTCCTTCTGAAAATATTTCGTTATCGAAATCAAAGAAACTGGTTTTGAAGGCTTTGATGTACAACGAAGCCGATTCACGGGGAGGGGGGAGGGGGTAAAGGGAGGGGAGCATTTTCTTGACAATTTCTCCAGGTGAGCTCTTGAACATTTCTTACAAAAAAAAAAATAAGTAAAAAAAGTCAGTGTTAACAAATTTGAAATTTTCTTCCGTAATCAAAAAATAAGTAAAATAAATGAAAAATAAATAATAATAATAATAATTTTAAAAAATATATATGTATTTAAATTGGATTCCTTGTAAACATTATAGTATCGTTTTATAGGCCTTTCATGAAAAATTAAAAATTAAAATTTCACTTAAAATCAAATAAAAATAATAAGTGTAATAGAATTAATGAATAATAAAATTAAAAAAAAACTCAAACAATAATTTACAGGAATAAATTAAAAATCTATGAAAAGCGATAGGAAAAAAAATAGGAAAAAATAATTTAATGTGAGCGACACTAAATAAAATCATTATTAAAAAAAAAATGAAAATAAAATAAAAATTATTAAATAAACGATATTTAAATATTAAATTCAAAATAATATCAACAAATAAATCAAAATACATTTCAGATCAAATATTAGCAAATTTTTTTTCACCAAAAACACCACTTTGAATACTAAGGCTGCCAAGATGGATGGGTAAGAAATACACGTTTTATAATGCTAGAATTTTCATAAAGAAAGAATGTAAATCTTCATAAATTTTTAAATTGAAAAAAAAAAGGTTTTTTTCTGCGCCATGTACAGCTCAGGGCTAGAAGCGCTTAAGAAAAATTTTTTTAAGTATTTTATATTTAGAGAAGGGAGTAAAGTTTGGATGATTTGAGGAAAGATAAAAGGTTCGTTTACTTATGAAAAAAATTTAAAAAAATTAAAATAAAAGTTTAAAATTTAGAAATTGTCCATACATGAGATTTGACTCTTACTTTCGTAATTTTTGAGTTATATCATTTCTTCAACTTATCACACGAACTAATGAAATTGAACGAAAATCCCAAAAATATTAATCCCATTCTTAACTCAGATCATTTGGTAGGTACTAATAAAAACTCGAATAATGCTTCATAAATTGCACCCCATTGTCCAATCGATGATTTAAAATATGCACAATTTTATCAATAAAACGATCGCACAGAACATAATTCCAAAATCATCGCGAAACGTAAAAACAAATCAGCTTTCCAGTGAATGAACAGAAAATCTACAAGATGATATGTACGGCCAAAAAATACGCAATTTCCAAATATTCAAATGCCCGATCAATTCGACTGTATCGTTTCGAGTCGACGAGATATTGAAAATCTAATACATCTATGGCTACGTACAGGCGACAGTAAAAAAAAAAAAATCATAGAGCCATACAATTCGAAGAGCGATAGGTAAGCGATTCTGTTGTTTCAATTACCTTCACTCTCTCTAAATCTACCGCATTCATCATTGTCCCCTGAAAAAATTCGACCGTAGTGTAGTGCCGTTTCAAAAGACCCTCTAATTCTAAATCAGGCTCCTTTCTGAAATAATCAACCACCAGGTAATCAAAAGCTCGGTCTTTTACAACAGGCCGGGGCCTCTATGACGATCGGGGTAGTTCACGTCCTTTCGAGTGAAACTCCCGATCGACATAATTGCCTTAGGTATTGCACGTTTCAACGTATTTGTTAATAAATAAAGAAAAATTAATGGAAATAAAAGTAAAACCGTGTGTAAAATTAAACACCTCTGCACTGAAATAAATAAAATAAAATATCAAACGTAAAATATAAGTAATAAAATTAAAGCTCTAAATACCTATACGTATAATAAAAAACGCTATTCTACTTTCCTAGAATCTACAGTTCAAAAAAAAAATTCCTTCAAGCCTCAAAAATAAATCTCATCAAGTTGTGAAATCACTTTTTAGTACACTTCAACGACCTTCCAACTCCCAAGTATTTTCAAATTCCTTTGAAATATTGTTCGCCAAACTTAATGGTGTAATAGCACGATCATTTGAATTCCAACTCTAATACTGGGCATGAAAAATTTATTTCTTTCTAAAAAAACTGCTCGAGGCTTTGTAATCAATATATTAAATCGTACACGCGAATTCACGACATTTCTTATTCATTGTGGATTCTAGCGTAAAGGAGAGGAGAAGGGGGAATTCTCGAAGGCAATTCATTCGAGCATATATAACGCACACTTTTCACCCTCCACTTTACTAAATGCTTAAAATGAGGTAGGAAAGAAACTATAATCATCTAAGATAATCCACCGATTAGCACGAGTCCAGTTCTAAAATAATTTCATAACATTACCTACAATAATGAATAGGTTTACGAGGTAGATTTTAATATAATGAAACTAATTTTACATAATATTAATATTCGATCTGAGTACTCTACGACGACGAAAAATTCTTCTCTAGCTAGAAGGTATTAATTTGGCAACACTGATAAGAATTTCAGCAAATTTTTCCAGCTTCCAAAGGGCCTTCATTTTTTTCCTTAATTCAATATATAACTTGAGCAACTTTTTTACCAACATTTCCTAACAAAATGGTAGAAATTTGGGAAATTTTTTTTATATTGCATTTTTATATTTAACAGTTTCTGAAAATGAGGGAGTATTTTTTTTTATTGAAAAAAAATGTATAGGTATATTTAAAATAATGAAAAAAATTACAACGAAGTCCTCTAAATAATTAATGTGTTGGAGATTAATTTTTTTCTTCATTTTGCAATTTTCTGTCAATTTTTATTTCGGTAAAAAATGCCAACAGAAAATTCCCCACTGATCTTCTCTTTCCCAAGTCTAATTCTATACACGATAATACTAGAATCAAAAATAGCATTAAATTATTAAAAATTAAAATTAACAATTTCATACATAAAATACTCTTGAGAATGCTTGTTGTCAAAATAAAGATAAAAATTTTACCTAATTTAAAACCTGTAACAAAAGAAGTCACGATTAAACGAAACAACAAAAATAATTCTCGAAGCTTTTTCAACATTTTAAACCATTTATGCGATGAGTGTTGCCAACTGATTTGCTCGAGAGGCCAGAAAATTCGAATTCAGAGTACTCAAATCGATCACCTAATCTAACCACGTATTGGTTAAGTATAAATTAAAATAAAAATAGAAAATGAATTCGTAACGTGAATATAACTCCGTTACGAATTTATTTTTAAACAAACAAGTTGAAAATTCGAGAAACTTTAAATGCACTTACCGGTGTAAAAATACCACTTCAACATCAACATCTTCTCTGTCTTCGTGTAAAAAGTCTTTTAAAAAATGTGAAACTGATTCGTAAGTAATATGGCCGCAGACGACAATATGCCTAATATAAAACAAAAAATCGAAAATTAAATAACGATAGAATTATACGTATTTTCAAGAAAAAGGCAATACCTACGATAGAATAATTATTTTGTACATTAACTGCCTTCATGACTTATAGTAACTGGAGTAATTAAAATGCTATTATATTCTCGATAATATTGGCGTAGATAAAAGAAATGGTATACATTGATTTTAAGCTCAGAAAATTTTCTACATTTTCTTATTTCATTCGACATTCTTGAAACTACAATTGGAAAATTTGAAAACCAAAAAGCCAAATGATTTGATTCGAAAAATTGATACATCATTAATATACTAATTTTTTATTTTTGTTGTTTTGTTTTTTACTACTGAGTTACCTAATAAATAAATTCGTGTTTAGTTTTTAGCTGAGTTTAAAAAAAAAAGACAGCTATTACAGCCTACCTGATTTGGGAAGGGAAGGGAAGGTCGGGGAGGGTGGGGGTTTCAAATCTTTGTGTTACAGACCATTTGTAATCATCTGGCAAATGCCCAACTTTTTGGTATATACATACATTTTTCCCCCACGCGTAGCGCCGGCAAGTATTCATAAAATTCGCTCAAAATTTGGTGAGAGACTCTTCTTGAAAATGCGCAAAACAAACTTTTTCGTTTTTTCGATAAATTTCAAAATGGCGAATTACTCAAATTTTGAGGGGAGCTGGATAAGGAGCAAATCGCTCAAATTTTTCGTTTTTGATCTCATATGAAACAGTAAATAACGGACACTAACATATCCAAATTTCAGCTTCTTAAGTGCATTTTGAGGAGAGTTACAGCGAAATCGGTTTTTGAGGAAATTTTGTTTTTTGTGTCCCACCCGTAGCGCCGGCGGGTGTTCATAAAATTCGCTAAAAATTTGGTGAGCGACTCTTCTTAAAAATGCGCAAAAATACTTATTTTTGTTTTTTCGAAAAATTTCAAAATGGCGAATCGCTCAAATTTTGAAGGAGGCTGGAGAAAGGGCAAATAGCTCAAATTTTTTGTTCTTGATCTCATATAAAAGAATGAGTTACGGACACTAGCATACCCAAATTTCAGCTTCCTAAGTGCATACTGAGAAGAGTTAGAGTAAAAAAGAGCTTTTTGAGGAAGTTTTGAGTCATGAAATTTCTTGAATCTTCCATATCTCCCCACCAAATCAAGTTAAAGAGGTCAAACTTTGTGTGTGGGGTTAGTTGGTGCCCAGAATATTACCTCTTGAATTTCAATAAAAATCGATTCAAAATGGCGGATTATCAAAATTTGAGTAGAGCTTGAGGAGCCTCAAGTTAGTATAAATGTAGTCAATATGAACTCATGAATATTGAGGATAAGAAATAAACTACATCCCCAATTCATTTTCATACATGATGTTGGGAGGGGAAAGGGAGCGGTTATAGAACTTAAAATGTGGTTGGGGTTTACGAGAAGTCGAAATTTTTTTATTGCTATGTCATATGGTAAAATGAGCCCAAGTGACTAACTTATTTTGATTTTAGCTTCCCAAGTGAATTTGGAGGGGAGTTGGAGCAAAACGGGCTTTTGGAGGGAAAACCGCGACAAGAAATTCCATGAATCATCCATATCTCATCACCAAAAGGGTCTAGAAAGGTCAAACCTAGAATATGGCCTCTTTAATTCGAGTCAAAATGGACCCTAAATGCCGGATCATGATTTGAAGATAATTTGAGGATCCTCAAATGGTTACAATTTGAGAAGTATGTGGAAGGGATAGCGTAGGAATTTTCAGACTTGGTATTGGGTGTGGCCTGTAGTCATGAAAGGTTTAGTAACGTTATTACCAAACCAGAACAAGCCCCAGTCAAAAACTCAGCTCCATTAATGCGGCATGGCTGCTTACTTTTTT
This sequence comes from Phenacoccus solenopsis, assembly GCA_009761765.1. Taxonomy (NCBI): domain Eukaryota; kingdom Metazoa; phylum Arthropoda; class Insecta; order Hemiptera; family Pseudococcidae; genus Phenacoccus; species Phenacoccus solenopsis. Next base: position 10,462,291 of record CM019756.1, read on the forward strand.
TTTTATAGGTTATCTAAGTTGCGATAGAATTTTCCTTCCCCCCCCCCCGCCTTCAAGAAAGCTCTGGCTACTTCATTGTTGTACAGCCTGAATAAGGTGGTAGATACACATGCGTATAAAGATATTTGACCCCCTTCTTTGCCCCCACCATGAGAAAAGTGGAGTCACGATGATGCTAGATTGACAGAAAAGCAAGCAAAAATAAAAAGCTGAGAGGAGAAAATTAAACTCTTGACCCTTCAGCCTCTCCCTCTGCTAATTAGAACGGCAATACTTTCTTCCCTCAAATTCTAATATAAATTATTCTTAATGTTGGTTGAATAACAATTTTGTTTCAGTTCGGGTAAAAATTTAGTAGCCCATTTCTTAAAATTTTTAGTCTTCATGGGCTTCAGGAAGGGAAATAATATCTAAACGAATTCTTTAAATTAATTCATTTTTTTGAATAAATTTTACTGTTTCTTCTCAATTTTCTATGATAACTTCACGAATACACGAACAGTGAACACGCAGTCTGAGAATAAAGTTTATTAAAACTCATAATTTCACAAAAAACTACTATCAATTTGGAAAAAAATTAGTTTTGATTATTTCATTAATTTAATGAGTTATGCCAGTTTGAAGCACAATTATAACATTTAAAATGTAAACAGCCATGCTACATTACTGGAGCTGAATGTTAATAAGAACACAATCAGACAGGCAAATAACAGGTCTATAGCAAGGATGTATCATTGGAGGGGGAAGGGGGGTAGGAAATTATTTTCAAACACAAATATTGCATATTTACAGCCATTGTAGTAGGAGTGAGTGAGTAATATTTTTCAAAGGCATAAATTTTTTAATTACAAAAAATTTATAAAAATTTACTTCAGGACATAATTTGACAAGATGAAGAGAAAATTTGTAATGATTCATAGCAATTAGAGATTCTTGTAGATGAACTATCTACAGCATTTAACAACGGCAAACAATATTCTAAAATACCTAAGAAAGCTAAAAATAGCTGAGTTGGGAATGCCCTCAAGATATAGTACATACACGAATACTGTTCGTCCTCATTAATCGTGCAAAGCTCATATTTACCGATTACCCTCCACCCCCACACATTCTTTAAAATAGTTGAACAACGTTTCCATTTTGAGTTCTTCATCAAATATCACAGAATATGTTTTTCCACATTGCAGGACAGATTATACATGAATGATAATAAAATATAGAAAAATTTTCATTATGACATTTTTTTTAGGAATAAATAACTAAGTTTTTTAGAGTTATGAAAAACATGGTATCAAGGAAATTTTAAATTAAAAAAATATAAGTGTAAAAAATTAGGTATTTTTGGGACTATTTTAATTTTCAACAGCAATTTATCAAACACTCTATAACATCAGACTATTCAATGAAACAAAAAACAATTTCTATGGTAACATTAACATTTTGTAAACATATTAAAAACAAATAAAAACTTTCAAACTGAAATAAACTGTAAATCGTCAAAAATACAAAAATCAACTACCTACCGCAATGAAAATATTCTACACAATGTACGAACATCACACACATTGAAACGCTTTCAACTAGCCATAAGTCACGAAGGCCGCCCATTCAATGAAAACGGATTACATTCAAATATACATTCATCATCTCATCCTCATTGCTTACCTTCTGCCGCGTTCGTTCTTCAACGTCCCTCCGTATTTTGGCCTGGTGCCAATTAAATCGATAATTTCTGGAATACAGCTCGCGAAAATGGCCTGCATAAAAAATCAAAAATTAGATTTACACTCGTAGGAGATTTTTTTTTAAACGCTGAAAAATTCAATTTTGCGGTCCGGTTACGGCATAGTAACTTTCCATTTGGATGGGATGAACAATTGCCAAAAAAAAATTTAATTAAGGGAATTGCACGGTGCGAATTTTTCCTCATTTGGATGGTTTTAATTGCCAACGCGGCCGTGATATTGTTAATCGTACTCGAAAACGTGTTATTCTCGCCTTTGAAATTTTATCATCACTGAGAAACGCAGACAATGGGTTTCGCTAGATGAAAAAGAAAAATATACGCGACGTATATTTACACACGGTGACGGTATAAAAGCGTGACGCTTGCTTTGTCGATGCTCGAATTAGAAGAATAAATTTTTCGACATTTTCGAGAAAATAACCATCAAGACGTTTTATTTAGGTTATGTTTGTACGCTCGACTTCATTTTGGGTGTGTGTATGGTGTTGTGACTGTAATATATGTATATACGCGTGTATTGTTACTCTTTTTTTTGTTTTTAATTCGCGATTAAAATTCTAAAAAAATTATTCCATTATATGAAATAAAATTAAAATTTATTTATTTGTTAATAAAATATATTTTTTTTCATTAATTTATAATTAATTTTTTTCTTCAGTTTTCATTACTTTCGATTTTTTTTATTTTTCAATTTTTTTAATAGAAATGATTGTCACTGACATAAAAATTTTTGTCGAAATTACAACATCAACGTTTTTTCCTATGATAGTTGAAGGGATATAGTTTACATTAAAATTTGTGTTTTTATCATATGAACTGATATACCTACTAATACCAAATGTAATCAAATTTTTGAAAATATTTCCCACAAAAAAAAAAAAACTTTTTTGCATGAATTAGTGATTTTTGCAATTTTTTCCTAAATTATAAAAGGATTTCAACATGACGTAACAACAGGCATAGCATTACTACGAGATCTCGGAGAAAAATTCAAAAATCGGAAATTTATGTAAAAATTAACCTTACTGTTATCAAAGAGAAGACGATACTTCCCCAGGTCAAATATTCCAACATTTAAAATTTTACCCTATTTATGGGCCCCAAAAGCATTATCCTAGAAAAATTTTCTAATTAGAATTTTATCTCTATGATCTGCAGGAGGGGGAACAGGAGGGAAGAAAATTTTTTAAATATATTTTTCCCATACCAGTACACATTTTAATTGAACTGAACGTTACACAGATAATATATCCTTAAAATAGCTTTCAATCTTGTAAAACATAGAAGCAATTCGAAGAGAAGGGTAAGAAATGGTATTTTCAAAGTTTACAAAAATTAACAACCCCTTCTCACATCTTCAATATTATTCGAATATCAGAATTATTTTCTATATACAAGGCAATGAGTCATTTTTTATCATGATAGGTACCTATAGATTAATTTCAATAATAATATGAAAAATAATTTTATTAAATTTCAAAAAAAAAAAAAAATTAAATAATTAATATTTATTGACATTTTACCAACATATTTTGTATCATATTATTTTTTTATTTATATATTTTTTATTAAATTTATTTATTTTAGTAATATGCTTCAATATATTTCATTAAAAAAAAAAAATTAATTTTTATTGATAGTTTCCAAAATATTTTCAAGCTGCAATTTTGACGCCCCCTTAGCCATTATATAGGGGTTTCCTTTGAACTTGAGGGTCTGTCTCTTACTATAGGCATTTAGGAGCATAATATACACAACTTCTAGACTATGGAGTCGTAGCTAGAATGGATAAACAGGGGGAGGGGGAAGATAAATTTTTTATGCATATAAATTTTCAGTTCTCATTCACAATGTATACAAAAAGGATAATTTTTTCATAGTGGGGAACAAAAAAACAAACTCAAGTCTGTCCACTCCATAGTTGAACCCTGGAAATTTCCAGCAAACCTCTGACGTAGGAACCAAGCCTTCCTTACCCGGCTCTATACTGGACATTCCCTCATGATTCATGGTTACTAACTGAATACAGAATAGACTGCCAACCCCCTCATGTAATACTTGCAATATACTAGTATCTGTTTTCCATATTTTAACTGAATGTCCCAAATACTCTGTCCATAGAAATACCCACTTAGATCACATCTTGGAAAAAACCTCTTAAGCTCTATACATTCAATCTCATTATAACCTCAACTCTAAGCAAATTTTTCGGTTACACTTTCAGCCTATAGCTGTACATAACGTATGAAAAAAACTATTTATTGACAAGGTCATGTAATGAAATTTGATTTTTATTCGAAAACTGTGATTTTCAATTTAATTTCCCATCATATAACGAGTAGGTGTATAATAATTTATGCATATTATCACTAAATGTAAATGGCATATTTCGTTACATAAGTACCATATTCATATACATTAATAAAAAAAAAAGTCATGGAGCTTCTGACGTTCAACCCCCCCCCCCACCCACCAGGTTACCATCTTACAAGGCTATAATTATGGTTCCAAACTAAGTGGCTCTAAAAAGACTCCCTATTTATATTCCTCTTTCTAAATTACCTTGAAATGATTTTTATTCATTTATTTATTTATTTTTATTTTTTTTTTGTACAGGAAAAATTTTTTTTAATAAGAATCAAAACAAGGAAATGTTTCCCCCCCCCTTCCCCCCCCCCATAAAGTAAACATTTATAGCGGCGTTCATAACTACTAGATAGAAATTAAAATGAAAATTCCTATTGAGATTATAGTACAAACAATTTTTTATGAAATTTTTTCAGTGATTTTTTTTTATCATACCAAAATTATATTGTTCGTTTTTTTTTTTACCAAAATTTTGAATTTGAAAGATAATAAAACTGAATTAAAAACAAATAATAATGATAATTGAGCATAAAAAAATTAATTGATCACATGAATTACTATAATACTCCAACATTCCCAATCATACTCACCAATCCAACCAATAAGAAGAAAACAAGGAATGTACGTCCTAAAATAGTCTGACAATAAACATCACCGTAACCTACTGTAGACATAGTTACGATTAAAAAATAAACGCAAGTCCAATACGAAAGCTGTTGAGGATTCTTAAAGTCGAAAGGATCGCCGGAGTTTTCAAGCTGAAACAAATACCGCACACGTGTTACTAAAAACCATCGTTAACGTTTCCCTCGCGCCGTAAATACGTACCAAATGAATGATTCCAGCCGCGGTCAACCACACCGATATAAAAATAGATACAAGTTGCGCTAATCGTATAGAACTGGAGGTCTTTAATATATTTAAATACTGCAAAATATCCGGCACCGTCATCAATCTTAAAGCTCTTAAAAATCTTAATCCTGAAACGTAAAAACAAACTCATCACAAATGCCTCGGTGGTCTACTACATCGTTTGATGCGGGTAAAGCAAAAACAAAAAACAAACAAATTAAAACCATCGCCTATAGTTTACTCAATACAAACACCGTAAACCTCAATAAACAACTCACCGATCCACGTTCTTCCCAAGTATATCGATACGAAAGACGGCGGAATCGTAAAATAATCGACGAAAGAGTACATTTCCAACATGAACCATAATTTATCACTGGCAGCTATAAACTGCGAAACGATCGAATAATTAGTCGTTAAAAGAATCTTTTAGAGCTCGTTATAATATTCCAATAAATACGGATACTCGAACATTCCCACGTCTATACGTGTGAATACCGTATGGCGTTTAAAATCGAATAATTCCATCGTTTAGGTAACTCGATATAAATTTGGCGACAAATCAATTTTCCTAATAGTAACGATTTTTCGCCAATCACCGGCACCATTTGATAATAACGTGGCCCCTGGCGTTTACTTCATTTGCGAAATATGCCCGATAAAATTCATCCATTTACGCATTCGTGTTTACTACATACTTACTCTAATAAAATAGTAAACCATGAAGAAAATGTTAAATGCTAAATCTATCTGTTGAGTGAAGTTTTCGCTCCATCCTACGCATCGTTCTACTTCTTCGCTGAAAATATAAATCAATACATTATTATCGAAATTAGATCCACGTCTACGTACATATGCGTGCTATTGAACTTACACGTACCTGGAAGCGTCTATGAAATAAATAATCAACGAAGTGATGCTTAAAATGAACACAAGAACAACCTGTAAAATAAAAACGACGATATATTAAAGATGAATAATATAACGTAAAATAATACGAGGTCCAGGTAGTCCCCCAAAAGACCAGGAAAATTGCTTAATTCTCAACTTCACGCTATACGTTTAGATGAAACCATGAAAATCAGAAGACCTGAAATACAAAGATTTTTAGAATTACTCCCCCCCCCCCTCCATAAGAAAGTCTAGGTACCACACTGAAAATCTCAGTTGAGAAATCCAATGAGAGATTAAATATATAATAATCAGGTACATGATTTCTTCAAGTCTTCATTATTGATTGTAGAATAAATGGTTAAAGTTCACTCCTTTAATATTTTCGGTATTTTTCCAATTTTTAATTTCTTTTAATTTTTCTGTTCAACTATCTAAAATCTGCCAAACTTTTCTCCCAAATCTAAGCATCCATCTATCCGTGCCTCTGAGCTCAGTAGCAGTATATAGCACGTAAATGGAAAAAAACCAAAAAAATCAAAATATTTTTAATTTTTTAATTTTTTTTAATTTTTAATTTTTTTTTGATTTTTTGATTTTTTAATTTTTTTTAATTTTTAATTGTTTTTAATTATTTAATTTTTTTTAATTTTTTAATTTTTTTAAATTTTGTATTGTTTTTAATTATTTAATTATTTTTAATTTTTTTATTTCTTATTGTTTAAATTTTTTTATTTATTTATTGATTTATTTATTTATTTACTTATTTATTTATTTATTCATTTAATCGTGTCACTAAACATTGTCAAGTATTTCTAAGATTATGCTTTTGATGTTTTTTTTCAAGATGAACTCTCCATTATTTTAGGTATCTTTTCTGTTTTGATTTCATTCAAATAATCGCATTACTCCATTAATTTTTTTGTACGAAGGTTTACTTTTCTATTTCTTACTTAGATATCTACACAATACACATATTGGGTGTTTTATCTCAATCTGAGTTCCTTCATAATACAAGTATGACTACTCATATGACATTCATGTACGATGGTTTGCCTATATCATTTTTTGAAGGAAACTGAGATACAAAATTCTAAAATTTCTTTACTGTGATCAAGATTAACTTTGAGAATATTTATTTCCTTATTGAAGGCAGACAGAGATACGTTATTTACTTCAACATGTAGTACACACAATGTAGTATTATTGACAAAAAATTGTTCTCAGTGGAGGGAGTAAGTAAGGAGCTATGATGAAAAAAGTGCAAAAAATTCGGAGATTGACTATTTTTTCTTATTTTTGCAAATAACATTGAAAAATGCCCCATTGACCTCATGTTTTGAAAATTGTTTATAAACACCCCTCCTCCACCATTTCATTGTTTGTTTCATTATGTGGGTGGATGTACTCTGATTACAAACGCTGGAAAATTTTTTTTTTCGCATATTTTCGATGATTTTTTTTTTGAAAACTTTTAATCTCAACATTGAACAGCTCTACATGTGGTATGATGGAACTCAGAATAAGGTGAAACAGCCTAATTTTTATTTGTTAATTCACGAATAAATTCTTCAAATTTCTGTAAGTTTTTTTTTTTTGTATTTAAAAAAAAAATACATTTACCACTTGGAATATTTTGAATAGTGAGATTATAATACACGCAAATGAGGATTTTTTTCATCTTTTATGAGATAACTTGTTTCCATAATATTTCAAGTTTTTTTATCATTATTATTTTTTTTTTTATTACAACGATTTTTCTAATTGAATTTTCTCCAGTATGAGCCAAATTTCAAGTCAGGTATGGACTGGCTTCAAAAAGCTAACTGAGAATTGACTTGACAAAATTTCCCTTTCATTTTTTTTTACTTTTTATTAACGGGAGATTTTTCTTCCTTTTTTTTATCAACCAGCCAGAATTTATTATGACAATTTTTTGGTTTCAAAACACACACAAAAAAAAATTAAAATTAGGGATATATTTTTTCAAGTCAATGAAACACTGAAGCCTCAAGATTTTGAAATCTTTTTTTTTTTTTTTTTCACGTGCCATGTACAGCAACAATGGCTAGAGGCACAGCAACAATCTAGATTTTAGAAAAAAGGAATAATTTATCAATTTGTGCCTGATCATCTGATAGAATACTCCAACCTGAATTTATAATTAAACACCTTTTAGTTAAAATTCTGTTCTCAATTTATACTCATCATGAAAAAAAAAATTATTTATTAACTATTTTGATGGAGTATGTAGGAAATCTAAAAATATTTTTGTATTATGTCCTTTGAAATACATTTGATTAACAATACACAATACACTTCATAATTCAGTTTCTAGTGCAATACAAATTAGAATTATCCAAGGTAAAGAGTACAACATATCACAAATCCAACTTCTTAAGTGCTTTTGGAGAAGATGAGGATAGGGGTGGAGAAAGTGTAGGTTGTAGTCTTAGTTTTGGTCTTGGGTATAAAAAAATTGACCACATGATCTGTTAGTATGAATATGTCCACATTGAGAACTCGGCACTAATGATACAAGGCTGCTGGCAATTTGCATTTTATTTCACACGCTTTTTTTCAGTTTGCCAGGTTCAAATCATCTGGTATTAATTTATCTATATTCATTGTTATTTGAAATTTTTCACAACCTTGTGTCTATATGAAGTAATTTTATATTTTAAGTAAGTTTCTTTATTTTAATTTCCGGAATCAATGTTCAAAAATTTTTCAGTCTTTCTCTATTTTAATTTTATTGCCGTTGTTTTTTTTTATTTAGATTAAAAAGCGATGCTTTCCCTTTTTTTTTTTGCAGCACTGAAGGTTAAACTATTAGCATTTCTAAAGAATAAGCTAGAATATCAAACAATACTTATCGATTAAATTCTAAATAGGCGTGGTTGAAGTTTCAATCTACGAATGAGATTTTTTTAAAATGGATGAAAAAATTTTAATAATTTAAAATATTAAAAAAAAAAATCAGCAAAAAATGTATTTTCAGATAATTTGATATTTTTCCCCCAGAGCATTCATTACTTTTATTTTCGTTAGTTGAAAAAAAAATTCTTAAAATTTTTTCTGTTGTTTCTGTGTGTATATTTTTAATGCTGTATTTCCAATTTTTTTCACGAATTGTTGACGGTTCAATTCTTGAAACTTTGATATACACAAAATAGGCTCAGTGTCAGTTTTTAATGACTACAGATAAAGACTACACTGAAATTACTAAGCGGTCTATTTCTAAATAGCATTAAGATAAATATTCGATTAAACCACTAAAATAAGCTATACTTTGAGAATCCTCGAAGGTTAAAAATTACGTCTAGTTTATTTCGAGAATCTTATAGAACCCTAAATAAAGTTTATACCATATGTTCCATCCATAAATTACCCATTTTCCAATTATCTTTGTGAAATGTTTGAATTTGACAACCGTTTCTCCAAGGATTTATAAAAAGTTTTTAGACCTGAATTTCGAAAAAAAATTCTACTAAATTTTTTTCCCATCTTTTGGGTAATAAAATATGACACCTGGATGGAAGAAAAATGTTCACGTTTGAGAATGAATAATCGTGGAATTAAAAAAAATTCAACTTTTTCAACTTCGAATCTATTTTAGACGATGTTCATATTAAATTTTGAAGGACTGAAATTTTTTTTGAAGTTATTTGATACATTTATGTATTACAAAATAGCTTCTTCATATTTCAGTGAAGATCAAATGTCAATTACTATTCCAACATTTTCCTCTTTTTTTAAACTTCAACTTTTCTTCGCATAACCTTTAAGTACTTTTTCGAATATCAAATCGACTCGAATATTTTCATTTTTTTAAAAAGAATTTTTATTGGAAAAATATATTAATTTTGTATACTTTTAGTATACAACTCTTAAAATACTTTCCAAATAGCTTACAATTTTAACCTGACCTGAAAAACAGACCTACAATAATACAAAAATGAATTGCTTCTCAAATTAAAAAGAAATCAATATCCACCACCCTTAGCGGAAGATTTTTTTTTAATTATGACGTTTTCCAACCATACTCAATCACACGATTCCATTTAAATATGAACTTCGATGTATTTACTACACAGTGGTCAGAATAATAATCATAGTATTCGTACTCGACACTCGTAAAAACTTGGAAATTCACCGAAACGGATGCGATTTTCTGACCATTATTTAAACGCGTCACGCTAATAATTTATGCGTATTCCTTTCCATATTATTCTATTACTTTGTATTCGTATCGAATGAACGAATAACTTCGCAAATTTGCTACTACATTTAATACACACCTTGACCACACAAAATTTAATTGTCTCAAAGTTCTTGAAACTTGGGAGGTCGCTTACTGCACGCGACTTGAATTAATATTAGATACCTATTTCATTACCTATATATGTACATCAGTGAAGGATCTAAGGACAAGGGTTAAAGAAGCCAATAAGATTTGGGACTGACAGAAGATAAATTTTTATTGTGTTGGGTTAGGCAGAATACAAAAATAAAGATCAACTGATGAAATGAAAATTTATAAAAAAAAAAAAAAATTGTAAGCAGCCATGTTGCATTACGTAGCTGAATTTTCAGCGGGATTATGTTCATATTATTTTGTATTCGATGAATAAAAAATAAAAATGGAAATTTCTAGTTCAAGTTTACTTCCACCCCCTCACTCATGGGAAAAATAAAGACACATACCACATTTCATTTCTCGGCAGAAATCCTTCCACATTCTGCAGCATTTGAGCCTGAACGCATGTATATTGCTTACTCTACATGAAAAGGCGCATGGTTGATGATTTTTCACCCAGTGCCATTTAAAGGTTAATGTCTTAATCTTACTTCATTATGATAATCACAATTTTTTGGCATAAAAATTTTACACGAGCTGTAGGAGAGGAGGGGGTGAGACTTAAATGTAGCCTAATTTTGATTTTGGCTTTTAGATTATTGGTTGGACAGTCTTGTGCAACACTTCTATCGTAATAGGCCAATATGGCTGTGAAGAAGAGCACTTAAAAATTTAAAAAATAATTTATTTAAAAAAATAACGTAAGCGGCCAAGCCGCATTACTGGAGCTGAGTTTTTAATTGGGGCTTCTTCAGATGTGCAAATAGCATTGCCAAGCCCTTCATGTTTACAGGCCACACCTACTACCAAGTTTGAAAATCCCTACACTTATCTCTTGCAAAACCACTTAAGAAGGTAAATTTAGAACAAATGTAGCATTTCCTGACATGCAATAATTGAACACATTTTTCAAATTATAGCAACTTGAGGCTCGACAAATTATGCCCAAATTTTAACGATCCGCCATTTTGGATACATTTTAAAACACATTCGAAAAATCATATTCTGGCCATCAAGTAACCCTACACACAAAATTTGAACCTTTTAAGTCGATTTGGTAAGGAAATATGGAAAATTCATGAAATATCCTGTAGCAGTTTCCCCTCCAAAAGACATTTTCACTTCAACTCCCCTATCCTCCAAATTTACTTGGGGAAGGTAAAATCAGACTAGGTTAGTCACTTGGGCTCATTTTATCATATGAGACTGCGATAAAGATTTTTCGAACGTTCATGTACCCCCACAACATTTTTAAACCGTTAACCCTCCTCCCCTCCAATAACATCTGTGAACATGAATTTGTGGTATAGTATACTTCTTATCCCTAATGATCATATGAGTACATATTAATTACATTTTCACTAATTTGAGGCTCCTCAAGCTCTACTCAAATTTTGATAATACGCCATTTTGAATCCATTTTGACCGAAATTCAAAAGGCCATATTCTGGTCACCAACTAAGCCCTCACACAAAGTTTGACCTCTCTAGGTCGATTTGGTGAAGAGATATGGAAGGTTCGTGAAATTTCTTATAGCAGTTTCTCCTCCAAAAGCTGATTTCACTCCAAATCCTGTCCAGTTTCACTTGGGAAGGTAAAATCAGACTAGGTTAGTCACTTGGAATGATTTTATCATATGAGACCACAATGAAAAAATTTCAATTTTTAATGTACTCCCAGCACATTTTGAGGTCGATAGTCCTCCTTCTCCCCTCCAACATCATGTATGAATGTGAATTAGGGATATAGTATACAAATTATCCCCAATAACCATATGAATTCATATTAATTACATTTTTACCAACTTGAGCCTTCTCAAGCTCTACTCAAAATTTTGATAATCCGCCATTTTGGATCCATTTTGATCCAAATTCAAGAGGTCATAATCTGTTCACCAACTAACCTCACACACAAAATTTGACCTTTTCAACTTGATTTGGTGAGGAGATATGGAAGATTCAAGAAATTTCATGACTTAAAACTTCCTCAAAAAGCCGTTTTTTGATCTAACTCCTCTCAATATGCACTCAGGAAGCTGAAATTTGGATATGTTGGTGTTCGTGACTCACTTTTTCATATGAGATCAAAAACGAAAAATTTGAGGCGTTCACCCCTTCTCCAGCTTCCTTCAAAATTTGAGTGATCCGCCATTTTGAAATTTTTCGAAAAAACAAAAAAAGTATTTTTGCGTATTTTCAAGAAGACTCCCTCACCGAATTTTGAGCGAATTATGATCACCAATTAAGCCCTCACTCAAAGTTTGACTTTCTAGATCGATTTGGTAAGGAGATACGGAAGATTCAAGAAATTTCATGACTCAAAACATCCTCAAAAATACATTTTTTACTCCAATACCCCTCTAAATTAACTTAGGAAGCTAAAATTTGGATATATTGGTGTCTGTGACTCACTCTTTCATATGAAATCAAGAACAAAAATTTTGAGTTGTTTATCTTCTTTCAACCCCATTCAAAATTTGAGTGATCCGCCATTTTGAGATGTATCGAAAAAACAAATAAAAGAAAACTTTTTGTATTTTCAAGAAGAGTCTCTTATCAAATTTTGAGCGAATATCATGAATACTCGGTGACACTACGCAAGGGAGAAAATAAGAAAAATATATATACTGGATGACTACTTGATTCGAGCACTCAAACTAAAAAAAATTAGCTAAAGGGTGAATAAATTCGAAACATATATGTATTTTTGACATCGAAAGTATAAATCAAAATTTTACATTACATTGATAAACGCTTTTAGGCATTAAATAAATATTATTTATACCATTTATCCTTGTAATATCATTCAAATATATGATGTATTTCTATGAGGGAAAGATTTTTGTACTTGGGGTGCTCGAATCAAGTAGTCACCTGGTATTATACCAAAAAGTTTGACATTTGCCAGATCATCTACAAATGGTCAGAAACGCAGAGATTTGAAGACTCCACCCTAACTCTCCTTTTTCCAAATTAGGTAGGCTGTAATAGCTATCATTTTTTTTTGAAAACTCAACTAAAAAAAAAAACATCCAAAATATATATTTTTTTAATAAATAAATAAATAAAAATAAAAATTTGATTTATCAACACAAACTTTTTGTTTTCCAATAAAAACTTAAAATGGAAAGGCATTTTCCAAGACCCTTAAATATTCATTTTAGGATACCCCGAGTGTTTTTTACTCCTCAAACATGCCTTAAAACGATCATCGTAAGATGATAAAATACATCCGAGTGGTGACGAGAAATTCGTCTCATTAATTCGTTATTTCTCGAATATAAAAATATGCGAAAGTCAACGTTATGTTTACGAGCTGGCATTAATTTACTATCTTAATATAAATCCCGATACAAAGCCAATTATAGAATAAAAAATAAATACATCGTCGCGTTTATTCGCGAAAAAATAATCCTCTTCAAATACCATATAGCTTTATTGTATCAAAGGTAGCTTCAAATATTCGCCTTTTTCAAAGCACAACGAAATGTCGGACTCATTCGAAGTTGTTAATATTAGATAAGATTCGCTTAGCAAACAAGCCATGTTCACTCAGGACCCATTCATAGACGAAAGTGGGTCAATCGAGTACTTTTAGCCAAGCTACATTCGTTTCCTTGTTGTTTAAATATTTTAGTTATTTAAGGATGGCAAAAGATGCTCGATCATTATTGCTGGTTCGATCAGCCTTGTTTGATTTGTATTAGCATTAAATCGAACTAAGTTGAATGATTTGTGTTGACCTTGAATATGAGCATTAGGAAACTCGTCGAATATTTCACCCTTTGAGTGGAAATGCGCAAGTGCGTTTCATACGCGTAAATATTTAATACGAACGAAACGACAGATTTATGCTCAATTAAATCTAAGTGAATATGGATGCTGTATTTGGAGCGTATAAAAAGACAATTTATTACTTAGGTAACGTATAGTATGGCAAAAATGCGAGCATTTTTTCACGTCGTTATTTACAAGAAGAGGGAGTAGCTTACGGTCATATCACACATTGTATGGAAATCTTTTTAAAATTCGCATCAGATTGTGTATAAATGTTATCGGATTAGCTTCATCCTTACTAAAAGCCTTGGATGGACAGTCGAGGGTAACATGACCCACATGTAGAACGGTACACAGAGAAGCCTCACAATCACTCGATAAAATTATTTTACCCTTTAATCGTTTCGAATCGAGATTACCTTGGACCATCTAGTCGATTCCACTCACCAAAATCCTGCCGGTGGTAGTCTGCCCGGAAATCAGCTCGCCAGCCCAGTCTTTAGCTTCGGTCACAAAAGTGCCCTCGAACTCTTGCTTCTGCTGGCGCGAATTCTTCGGCTCCTTCTTGCTAGGATCATGCTGCGCCTCCGGTTCTTTGCGACAACACAGGAAGGAAAACGCCCGCCACAGTAGTACGATCAGCAAACCCACCAGAAAGGTGAAGATGCTGGAGAGCAAGAAAAACCACCATTTACGATCCTCCAGGCATTCGTTTTGCGTCGGTACAGGCTGCTCGAAATGATCCTTCAGCACCACCAAACACTCGGATATTTTCTCCGGCATTTCGGCCTCTCGGATTCCCAACTACGTGATCATTTTGCGACCATCGTCGCCGCTCGCTTATTACGCGTAACCCATTCGCCGCGCGAACAAAAAGGATAACTATAAAAAGCTCCGAAATTACGTAACGCACTTCTCGTCTGGCAGCGCGCTCCGCTCTATACTACTGAACTTAAAATGTGTAGAAGTAACTTAGCAACGATTTGTTCCGTTGTTCGTGGAGAGAAACGAAAATAACCGCTACCGTTGGTGGGGATCGATAGCGGGCGAGAATTCGTTTCGTGTCACCACAACGCTTCTTGAAAGCTCAAAAAAAAAATTTGTTTAATTTTCTTAAAATGGCAAATTTCCATCCCCGTACATCCGTAGTCCGTACCACTGTACCAACGACACCGGATCATGAGACGCAATTAATTCCGGTTTATCTGAATTTATTGAGCCTTCGTAATGGAACGGCGACAGGAGTTTTCCGAGTGGTATGAACAGCTCCTCAACCCCTCTTTATTTTTATAGAACGAGTCGTACGAAAAGATTCGTAATTCATTTTCTCGCGAATAAATTCGTTCAGAAATGGGTAACGTAACCTCCAGGTATGTTGAAAGAACGAATTTTGGGACTCGTGACCTCGTGAGCCAAGATGAGCCTTGAAAGGCGAAATCATTCATTTTAATGTTACCTCTATGAATTACGTACTGCATCTTAATCTGCCATCCCTGGTACTAATGTATGGCTACATTAAAAATACTCAGTAAACTGGAAGTTTATGGACGGTTTTTCAAACCATTCTGACTTAAGTATCAGTATACTGCTCAAAAACTCTCCCATACAACTGTCTGCTTTCAACTGGTAGTAAACTGTCAATATTTTCTACAAAGGTTAATTTTTTGGAAATTTAATTTTTTTTTTGGTTTTATCAATTTTCATCTTTTTGTGATTCTTTGACCTTTTGTAGGTTATACTTTGACTTTATAGGGTTATTTCTTGAACATTCAAGGTCATCTTAAAACTGATTTTTTACATTTTTGCGATAATTTTTTTCTAAAAGGCATTTTTTGACAGTTTGGGGTCAATTTTTGAATTTTCAGGGTCACTATAAAACATTTTAAATTCACTGCAAAAATGACATTCTGATAAAATTGTTTGTTTTTTTTTTTTTTTAATTCTTGGAACATTTAAGATAATTGTTTTAAATAATAAAGGTCATTTTTGAATACTTCAAAGTCTTTTCAAAATTTATTTTTATTAAACTTTTTTTTATATCATTGTAATTCATCGACTCCTCACTTCCTCAGTTATTTTTTGATCTTTAAAGGTCAGTTATTAAATTTGTAAGAAAATTTTAAAGTATTTCAAAATCATTTTAAAGCTGATTTTTCAACAAATCATTTTTCATTTTTTTTTTTTTTACTTTTAGGGTTATTGTTTCACCCTTTAGGGTCATATCTTGAACTTAAAAGTTAATTTTTAAATATTTCAGTCACTTTAAAACTAATTTTTAATAACTAATTTTTTATTTCTTTGACTTATCATTATTTTTTTCATCTTCTAGGGTCAACTGGTAAATTTATGAAGTAATTTTTAAATGTTACAAAATCATTTTAAAACTGCTTTTTCATCGAATCATCTTTTACATTTTTTCGACTTTTAGAGTTACTGTTTGACCTTTCAGGGTTATATTTTGACCTTCAATGCAATTTTTTATCATTTCAAAGTCATTTTAAAATTGATTTTTCATTAAAAATTTTTCAACTATTTCAACTTTTACAATTATTTTTTGACCTTTAGGGTCAATTTTCATTTTCTGGGTCACTATTATACATTTTACAGCCATTGCCAAACTGACATTCATGAAACCATTATTTTCGTATTATTACATTTTTTTTTTTTTTTTTTTTTTATTTTATTGTTCTTTGACCTTTTGAGATTATTTTTTAAACGCTGAAGGTCATTTCCAAATATTTCAAAGTCATTTTAAAACTGATTTTTCATTAATCATTTTTTCACTTTTTCAACTTTCATAATTATTTTTTGACCCTTAGGGTCAATTTTCATTTTGCGGGTCACTATTACATACTTTAAACCCATAGCAAAACTGACATTCATTAAATAATTATTTTTCACATTATTACATTTTTTTTTTTGAGATTTTTTAGAATTTTATTATTCTTTGACCTTTTGAGATTATTTTTTGAACAATGAAGGTCATTTCAAAATATTTCAAACTTTTTTCAAAACTGATACTCATCAAACTTTTTTTTTATCTTTGTAATTCTTTGACTTCGCAATTATTTTTTGATCTTTTAGGGTCAGCTGTTGAACTTATAAGGTAATTTTAAAGTACATATTTCAACGTCATTTTAAAACTGATTTTTCAACGAATAATTTTTCACAATTTTTCGACTTTTAGGGTTATTATTTTCCCTTTTAGGGTCATATCTTGTGCTTTCAAAGTAATTTTTAAATATTTCAGTCATTTTGAAACTAATTTTTATCATAATTTTCTATGTCCTTGACTTCTCAGTGATTTCTTCATCATGTAGGATCAATTGTTGAACTTACGAAGTCATTTTAAAACTGATTTTTCATCAAATCATCTTTCACAATTTTTTTGTTTTTTTAGAGTTATTCTTCGACCTTTTAGGGTCATTTTTTTTTGAATTTGAAGGATCATTTTAATAGCTATTTTTATTAAATAATTTTCACATTTCGATGATTTTTTCACCTTTATAACCGTTCTTTGATCTCTTAAAAACATTTTTCAAATATACTAATGCCTCCTCGCCCCTTCGGGGCTCGCAATAAAAATTAAATGAAGGAAAAAGTTATTTTATCAGACAAGTACTGCTACATTCCAAACTGCACGACCCAATTTATTTTTATTTGTTACCCCCACCAGCCCCTTTATACCTTATACCTGCTATTTTAAACAATTTTACAACTTTACCCTTACTTTTGCCTATGTACGAAGCATTTATTGAAATTTATCACCTTTTCTTCCTTTTGTATACCTGCTCCTCATAACAATTTTATGACTTACCCTTGTGCATGTACCAGGCTTTTATTAAAATTTACAACCTTTTTTCCCATACCTGCTATTTAAACAAGGATGCGCGCGCATCTCAAAACCGATTCCATTTTGATTTTAATATATAGAGAGATAAGGTTATTTTTGAAAATTACTCCATCCTTTCTTTTTTTTTTTTTTTTTTTTTTTTTTTTTTTGGTGGCGTTTTTAACTGCCTTGGTTATCACGCCACCTCTAGGATGCCGCAACGTTGTAAAAGAGTCAAAATGTTATGGATATTTTGTGGGTCGTCGGTTATTTCTTGTTTGATTTTTAATGATTTTCGAATGTCGTACAATTTTGGACACAGAAAGAGAAGGTGGTTGACAGTGATATTTTGTTGATGACATAGGCTGCATATTGGTGGAGGGAGCTTTTCGAAAAGGTAACTATGTGTGAGCCTAGTGTGACCAAGTCGTAGTCTGGTGATTGTTATTTCGCTTTTCCGATCTAAGTGGTCGAGGTGTTTCCATGGTGTAACTGATTTTTTATGGGTGAAGAGTTTGGATGTGTTTTGGTAGGACCATTCTGATTGCCATTTTTGGGTGGTAATTAATGTGAAGTAAGATTTGAGGTCTGTGGGGGTAAAAATTTGAATGGGAGAAGTATTACTAGCGGTTTTTGCGAGGTGGTCGACTTTGTCGTTACCTTCAATGTTTACATGGCTGGGAATATACATCATTTCGATTGTATTTCCTGCTTGAATAAGGGAGTGTATTAAGTTTTGAATTTGGTAAATTAGGGAGTTTTCTGAAAAGAGTTTTGTAGAGCCTGCAAAGAACTGAGGGAATCGGATAAAATGAGGATACTTTTTACTTGAGGGGAAGTAATTTGTTGGATCCTTTTCAAACAGTGGAAAATTGCGATGAGTTCTGCTGTAAAAATTGATATGACATTATTGATTTTGAAGTTGTATGAATCGTTTTGAATGGAAAATGCGTATCCTGTATGGGTATTGGTGATTTTTGAGCCGTCTGTATAGCAGTGAATGTAACTGTGGTATGGTTCGAGTTGTTGAAGGAAGAGTCTTTTTATAATATGAGAGGAGTTTTGGGATTTTGGGTGATTAGTCAAATTTAAGTTAATATTAGGTTTTTCTATTTTCCAGGGAGGAGTTGGTTGGGAATGTATAAGTTGTTGTGGTGGAAAAGGTATTTGTTGTTGTTCTAAATTTTGTAAGAATTCCGTAATGGGCGGGTGTAAAGGAATACTTCTACTTTCGATGTGCTTTAGAATTTTTTTTTGAATTGGGTGATGGGGAAGTGAGATGACAGAGCTGAGATATCTATTCGCTAATAGTTGTCGTCTATGTGTAGGCGGCAATTCTGAGGCTTCGCAATATAGACTGGTGATGGGTGTTGATCTAAGTGCTCCGATACATATGCGGATTGCAGAGTTTGTGACAGTATCTAAGATTCGTAATGTGGATTGCGATGTGACGCTATATATAGGGGAACCATAGTCCATTTTGCTACGGATAAGAGCATGATATACGTTGAGGAGTAGTTTTCTGGAGGGACTGTGTGTGGGATTTTTAATTATTTTTAGTAAATTTAGAAGTTTTAAGGATTCGTGTTTTAAATTTAGGATATGAGGTTTCCATGAGAGTTTTTTGTCGAAAGTAAGACCAAGAAATTTTGTGGATGATTTGTATTCCAATTGTTTGTCCCCAAGTGTAAGTTTTGGATCTAATACGTTTTTTGTCTTTCTTGTGAAATTTATGCAATGGGTTTTAAGAGGTGAGAAGGAGAGACCGTTTGAATTGGACCATTTTTCAAGTTCATTTAATGATTTTTGCAAAATTGATTTCTATTGAATTTTTTCCCTCACGTAAGCATCGAAGAGCATTTTAGTCGCCATTGTTCAGTTTAGGGGTTATTGACTTCTTATTAAATTTTTTGTACTTGGAGTTTAAAAAAAAATAAAGAATAAATGGGCAGGGACGTACCGAAAGGAGGGAAGGGGGGAACTTCTCCCTTGGCTTTTGGGAAGTTGGTAAATTTGGAGTTTTAGCGTAAAGTTGGTGA
Organism: Phenacoccus solenopsis; assembly: GCA_009761765.1. NCBI lineage: Eukaryota > Metazoa > Arthropoda > Insecta > Hemiptera > Pseudococcidae > Phenacoccus > Phenacoccus solenopsis. Next base: position 10,482,155 of record CM019756.1, read on the forward strand.
ACTTGACCACTTGCGCAGTATTATTACAGCCATTTTTAAATTTTTTGAAGACTAACAAGACTGTGACATCGTATTTATTTAACATCTTATTTTTGTGCAGCAAAAAAAAAAAAAAAAAAAAAGTCAACAGTTGGTAAAATTTCATGGTATTAGTTGGCAATTTTTGGTTTTCTCTCACCCCTGAAGAAGGTCCTCGGTACGCCCCTGTAAATGGGTAAGTTATGAGTCACTTATTATATAATACATATTATCAAAGATTATCATTTTTTTTGTAAGTTCTAAGGTGATTTGATGCATTGAACTTGAATTTAAAAACAATTAAATTTTACGCATATGATTTTCTTAGTAATCAATATAAATGCCTTTTTTTCATTTTCTCCGATTTTAAATGAAATTTAAACCATTTGGTTTTCATTACAAGTGCTGATGACGCCACTAAAAATATCTACTTTTCTACACCCTCTTGACCTACTAATCGGTAAATCTAGCGAATAAAAAATCAAATAGGTAGTGCTCGTGACGCACAACATTCGTGTTGCTATTCGTCGAATTCACGAGAGAGTTCGCCTCTTCCAAAATCATTCTCGTATACTATTTTTCCTGGAATAACCAATATTTCTCGATTTTCCAATTTTCCATTAAACGAATTGCTTTTGATATAAATTTGTCCTGTTTTCCTCTTTTTCGCGTTGTTTTACGAAAGAATATACTACGTCGACGCTTGTTTCGATACAAAATGAGTAGTTTTTATATCGATAAAAACTTACATCAAGGGAGAAGAATTATATTTAAAGGTAATTGCCGGTTAAATTACTTATGCGAGATGTAAGTACGTAAATGGATTCGCTGTTAAGGGAGTGTTTGCTTTTTTCGATGTCGTGATTGCCTTCGCTTCGAATCAACGTATACCAGAGGTACTATGCACTTTTTACTCGCGATTGGAGTGGATTGTCGAAACAGTTTTTATTAAAATTAAAAATTAGAATAATATGAATACTCGATTTCCATCATCGTCAAAGTCAGTGTAGCCTATAAGTAAAACCCAGAGAACATTTTTATGCGTATGAAGAATAGAAAAAAGGAAAAAAAACTTGAAGGAAATATCATAATGTACAATTTTATATTTGAAAAAATTTATCAATACAAAAATAATAAATGTCTACCTAAACATTAAAATAACAGTAAACGGATAATGAATTCAACATTAAAGTTTGCTTCAATTACTTGTTGTTGCCTCCTTTTTTTCGGCGAGTTTTTTCATACTCTTTTCGTAAAATTTGCCCTGGAAGTAAAATTTCAAAATTACATACTTGAAAAAAAATTTTTTTGCCATTACTAATTCCAAGTAAGTTTTCAAACTAATGTATAATTATTAATATTTATATGGATAGAATTTATTTTAACTATAATTTAAAAATAAATCATAGTTTTAATTAAATTAAATAGAAATAAGTAATACGTAAGCAAAAAAAAAATGTGTCAAATATAAATTTGTCAAACCTGATACTAAAATCATCTCCCTTCGTCTATAATGTTTTCAAAATAACACCGCAAACAAATCACAAAATCTTATTTTTTTTTAAATAAAGATTTTGTTTATTGTGTGTAGTGTTTTCTCAAAAACTAAAATTTGTTAGTTTTTAACATGACTTTCCACGTTGCTGTAATTTTTCAACCTTCTAGAAAACTCTATAGTTATTTTTTGAACTTATGGGGTTATTTAAAATATTTTAAAGTGATTTTTATTGAATCACTCTTTATATTTTTATGAATTTTTGACTTTTTAGAGTTATTCATTGAAATTTTGGGATTATTTTTTGACTTTTTAAAGTTATCTAAAAACTGATTCATGTAAAAAAATAATTATTAATATTTTCGCAATTCATTTTTCTATTAGAGTTATTCTCCAACTTTCAAGGGTCAATTTTTGAATTTTCATAGGTCATAAATATTTTAACATTATTTTAAAACTGATATTTACAAAAAAAAATTGTACGATTATTCTTTTTTTTTTGACATTGTAGGAGTTATTCTTGAACCTTTTGACTTTTATCAAACAACATTCTACATCCTTGTCATTCTTTGACTTTTCACTTATTCTTTCATCATTCAGGGTCAAATTTTGAACTTATGAGGTCATTTATGAATATTTCAAGGTCATGTCATCAAACTATTTTTTACATCTTTGTAATTCTTCAATGTTTCAGTTGTTGTTTTTTTGTGATTACTTTTTGATTGTATAAAGTCACTTTTAAATGTTTCAAAATCATATTAAATTTGATTTTTATCGAACTATTTTTACATCTTTCTAATTCTTTGACTTTTCAATTATTCTTTCATCATTTAGGATCAAATGTTGAACTTATGAGGTCATTTCTACATACTTCAAGGTCATTTTTAAACTGATTTTTTTCATATCATTGCCAATTTTTGACATTTTAGAGTCATTCTTTGACCTTTTAGGGTCATTCTTAAAATTTAAAGGTACTTTTTAAATATTTCAGTCACTTTGAAACTGATCTCAATCAAAGTATTTTTTATATCTTTGTAATTTTTCAACTTTTCAGTTATTCTTCAATATTTTAGGGTCAACTGTTGAACTTAAGGTCATCTTCAAACGACTCAAAGTCATTTTAAAATGGATTATTCATATTTTTCAACTTTTTAGCGTTATTCTTTGATCTAGTGTCGTAGCTAAGATTTTCTTATTTGGAGGGGTGGGGGTCAAAACTTCCAAGTCAATTTTGAAAATATTTTTGCAAAGCATAGTATATCTTGGCGGAGGGGTAATCAAAAACAGTATATACTGAACTTAAAATCATGATTTTAATATAGGTTATAAAATTCAAATAACAGTAAATGAAGGAATTCTTTATTAAATCGAGTTCGAAACTGTAAAGTAAAATTGATAACACTACCCATAAATGAAGTAACCAAAATTAAGATTGGTAACAAAATTTGTCGGTGTTATGATGAGGTGATGCAATATTTTTTTGAAAAACACGCTAAAATCACTTTAGGTATCAATGTTGCTAATGAAATCAGTTTTTTCTATCGTAGGTACAAATAAGACATCAATGTTTTAGAAAAAAACCCCAGAACCACCCCCCTTAGCTACGCCACTGCTTCGACCTTTGAAGGATTTTCTTTATTTGAAGGATTACTTCAAAATGACTTATTAAATTATTTTAACAGTTTTATAGCTTTTTTATGTTTGGAGTAATTCTTTGATATTTTAAGGTCATTTTTTAACTTATAAGGTCATTTTTAAATATTCCAAATCATTTTTCATAATTTTTCGATTTTTCAGTCTAATTCTTTGACCTTTAAAGGTATTTGTTTTATGACTTAAAGAATTACTTTTAAAGTGAATTTTATTGAATTATTTCTACATTTTTGTAACATATTTTACCTTTAGTACCGTCCATAATATTTTAGGGTCATTTTCCAACCTATAAGGTAATTTTTAAATGTTTAAAAGTCATTTTTAATAAATGGTTTTTAAATTTTTGTTATTCTTTGATCTCCCAGGAATGATTTTTGAATCACCAATGTCACTTTTGGATATCTTAAAGATATCCCTAAATTCACTCCTGTCAAAATATTCTTCACATTCTTATGAATCTTTGATCTTTTAACTTATACACTTTTCACAGTCATTTTAAAATCATTTTTCATCGTTTTAATGCTTTCTGATTATTTATTGTAATTTTAGAGTAATTTACAACTACTCTTTACAGTTTTTTCTCAACTTAAACTAATGAACAAATAAAAACCGCTACGTTAAACTTACGTTGGTGACTTCTTGAATAAGACATTTCATAATCTGGTATCCGTATTCGCAAGCCGAAGCATCTGGTATAGTTTTACCTGAAATTTCAAACCATGCCTTGTAGGTAGTTTAATAATACCCAAAAATTAAAATAAAAATCGCCTAACGAAACCCAAAAATTACCCACCAAAAGCGACGCAATTACTATTAGCAGCTACCACTTCGGCATCGTCGATTTCAGTCCAACGTTCACGAAGACGAGCTAAACCAGCGGCTTCGTCGTATTTGCCGAGCGAATCTATCATATTATAAAACTTCAGAACGCACAACATCAAGCACTGAAATTTCACGTAATTAATAAACGGATTTTTAATTTGGAAAATCTTCGAATTACGCTTACCTTTCCGGAAGGAGTATCTGGAGCGGAGAATTTGGTCAAGAGAACGTCTGCGTCTTCTGAAAAAATGAAAGAAAATTTTACAATTTTTCTCAAATAGAAAGAAATAGAGAAATTATCAAATTATCGCTTACTCTCGGTCGCGTTACATTTGGATATGGCTTCTCGTATGTGCGCTTTTTCCCAAGCTGCCTATCGATTTTTATAAAGCATTATTTAATTATTTAAAAACAGCTAAATACTTAAATATTAAATACCAATGACAGGAAAAATAATGTCACTTCATGGTCTATTATCAAAACTGAAGGAGCAGGAGAACTCTTCAACTGGCGGTTCCTTCATTTTGCGAATAGACCATTATATTGACGTTATATTTGAAAAAATTACACTCTCTTTCATATTTTGATGCAAGTAGTTGAGTACTTTGAATAGTTTAGTCTTAATTATATCGTTAATAATTTTAGATTCTACGCAAAATTCAAGTCCAACAAAACTTACTTGAGTGAGCACGAACAGGCAACAAGAAAAAATAACACAAATGCCTAATGAATTCATATTTTAAATTAGGCACTATACAAAATCACAATATGAGTAATGATACGAGTGAAAATACTGAGTGATGGCTACAATCTGTAGCAATTATTTTTATATAGAATTTTATATCATTAGAACTTTGAACGTATTTGATACAAAATTACGTTCGTGAGATAATAAAATTGTGAAAAACAATTTTAGTCGAATTTAATTGGGAACAGATGTTGATAGTTTGTTTTTTTTCAATAATAATTTTTAAGGTTACAAAGGTTCGATAGTAACGAGTTAATAAAATATTGATGATTATGAGAATTTCGTTTTCACCAATTTTATATTTTTGTAAAAAGCATAAATTTTTCTCTCCTCATCAAACATTTATCTTTCACTGTACCTACATATTGAAAACAAACGAACGCGAAATCATAACGAGAAAATTAAACAATAAATACCACCTTCGAATAGAAAATAATTCAAAACCCACACATCTACTTCTCGATCAGAAAAACTTTCGTTTGAAATTGAACTTCAGATCTCCAGAGAAATAAACGAGTATGGTATAGGTTTTATGTGCTGGCGGTCTATCAAGTCCTCTATAAATAATTCGGCGCGAATAACTTTTTGAAAAACCTCATCTTCGCATATAATCTGGTGATTGATGACCAAACGTAAAGGTAAAGGTATATTCACGAGTGCAACCTATACCACAACTTTTCTTCCTCTCAAATAGCCAGAGGCAGTAAATCAAGCGGTTTTCAAAGTTTAGTAAATTATGCTTGACTTATACGTAACCAAGGTACCTGGCAGAATAACCGAATCGTAGCCCCAGAGATTAATTTTTTTATCTCGCTATTCTTGGAAAGTTTTGGAAAAATTCTTCAAAAGTATTCGAAATTTCGTGTTTAGAATTCTTATCTAGTTGTCTAAACTTGTGTGGAAAAATTTTCACGCGACCAAGGATTTTTCGAGAAGACCAAAAATAAGCGAAGAAATCAAAACTACGAAGATGTAATTTTAATTCAAAACAGGAATAAAAATTGCTACGTGTGAAATAAATGTAAAGCCTAAATATCGCAACTGTGATTACGAATAAGATATATTGTTTATTAATTTTCTTATCAATGTAGCACAACTACTGAAGGTCACCTATACGAAAATATTCTTATATTTATCGCATTAATATATAATGAGCAAAAAAACTAATGAAGGTTGTTACACTGATGAGTTATCTCGTAAAAGAAGAGAGAGGGCATTTGGAAGCTTTAATTTGTTTCGTAGATGAGTATATTGATGGCAGATAATAGGGTTGGTTGCAGAGTGCACAAAATGCAGGTTCGTATTTTTTCAAGATATGAAAGCGAGTAAAATTTGTTTACCCTATTCGAAGTCCGCAGAAGGCGTTGAAATAGGTAATTTGATCATGGGTTAGTTTTGGAATTCTTCATTCAAGAATTCAGATGGTATTTTTAGCTGAGTTTTTAACAAAACGATAGCTATTACAGCCTACCTGATTTGGGAAGGGAAGGTCGGGGGAGGGTGGGGTCTTCAAATCTTTGCGTTTCAGACCATTTGTAATCATCTGGCAAATGTCCAACTTTTTGGTATATATATATAGATTTATCTATGGATAAAGTGGCATCATTTTTCGTCGTCTACAGGTAAAGTGGCATCTTTTTTACAAAGTGGCATCTTTTTTTTGATGCCACTTTACCATCACATTGCTCATCGATTCAGCTATATGTCATGACGTCACTGGTGTGGTTATTTGGGTGATGCCACTTTACCACTAATATTCTATTTTTCATACAAAAAAATTTTTTTCGGTCTACGGTCGTAGTAGCCTCATTTTTTTGATGTTTACAGGTAAAGTGGCATCATTTTAAAAATTTGTTTCCAAGAAAACCTATGAAATTATACATTCCATTCGCCATTGTGGTGTCGTTAATGTGACATTAGATGCACTTCTGAGGAATGTGCGAACTGATGCCACTTTGACCATAGATCACTATATATATATTTTTTTTTTCCCCCACGCGTAGCGCCGGCGAGTATTCATAAAATTCGCTCAAAATTTGGTGAGAGACTCTTCTTGAAAATGCGCAAAAATAGTTTTTTTGTTTTTTCGATAAATCTCAAAATGGCGGATCACTCAAATTTTAAGGGAGACTGGAGAGGAGGTGAATACCTCAAATTTTTCGTTTTTGATCTCATATGAAAGAGTGAATCACGGACACTAACATATCCAAATTTCAGCTTCCCTAAGTGCATATTGAGAGGAGTTAGATCAAAAAACGGCTTTTTGAGGAAGTTTTGAGTCATGAAATTTCTTGAATCTTCCATATCTCCCCACCAAATCAAGTTAAAGAGGTCAAATTTTGTGTGTGAGGTTAGTTGGTGACCACAATATGACCTCTTGAATTTGGATCAAAATGGATTCAAAATGGCGGATTATCAAAATTTTGAGTAGAGCTTGAGGAGCCTCAAGTTGGTAAAAATGTAATTAATATGAATTCATATGGTTATTGGGGATAAGTTGTATACTATATCCCGAATTCACTTCCATACATGATGTTGGAGGGGGAAGGCGGGGTTACAACCTAAAATAGTGGTGGGGGTACAGGAGGGGTCGAAAATTTTTTATTGCTGTGTCATATGATAAAATGAGCCCAAGTGACAAACGTATTTTGATTTTAGCTTCCTCAGTGATTTTGGAGGGGAGTTAGAGCAAAAAACGGCTTTTGGAGGGGAAATTGCTGCAGGAAATTTCATGAATCTTCCATATCTCATCACCAAATCGGCCTAGAATGGTCAAACTTTGTGTGTAGGATTAGTTTGTGACCAGAACATAACCACTTAAATTTGAGTCAAAATGGATCCAAAATGGCGGATTTACAAAATTTGAAGATAATTTGAGGACCCTCAAATAGTTATAATTTGAGAAATATGTGTTCACATGATTATTTCATGGCAAGAAATACTACATTTGTGCCAAATTGAACTTCTTAAGTGTTTTTGGAAAGGATAGGGTAGGGGTTTTCAGACTTGGTATTGGGTGTGGCCTGTAGTGATGAACGGTTAAGCAAGGTTATTACTAAATCAAAACAAGCCCCAGTTAAAAACTCAGCTCCAGTAATGCGGCATGGCTGCTTACGTTTTTTTTTTTCATTATTATCTTCAAATTATTGGTAAAGAAGATGCATTAAAAAAGATACCCTCCTTGGTACAATTTCGTGGTATTAATTGGCAATTTTTGCTCCCCCCCCCCTCCCTGAAGAATGTTCTCGGTACGTCCCTGTCCTCCTCTGCTTATTTCCCTTTGAAGAAATAGAGAGAGGAGATCTTACTATGTAGACTTGGAATAGGGCATATTTACTTGCCCACCCACAACTACTTTCGCCCACTTTGCCTCCAACCTGCAACTTCCGTGACTTTCATTCACGGTTCTTCGTATTCATTAGAACAATCCACTTCATCTTCTCTCATACACCCATCTGGACATCCAGCAAACCAACTTGAATTCCTCCTAGATGACAACTCTTCAATTTATTCAAAAAACAAGTCCATCCCCCAACCCACTTCATCGCGGTTTTCAAGGTAAGCCGTTCTAAATAATTAATTGGAATCTTAATATAAAAAAAAAATTAAAATTTTTGTTTTTATAATTATTTTTTGTAGTATTCATTTGTTTATAGATAAATCTGATTACATACGACAAAACGTGCTTCCCGCACCATCTCCCTATCACAAAAAAAATCGTTTCGAAAGTTCTTCAAATTTTTGGTAATTTTTGAATTTTTGAATATTTTTATTTTTCGAAAATATTTTTAAAATTTTTGAACATTTTTTACACATTTTTTCAAGTCTTGAGTATTTTTATAAATTTTCCAACATTATATGAATTTTTCGTTATTTTTTCACGTTTGAAAATATTTTGTAAGTGATTTTCCATTTTGGACATTTCTTCTATTTTTAATAAATTTCGATGAATGGGCTTCTAAAAGTGGCGTACAGTTTTCAAAAACAAAAACTACAGCAGTTCATTTTTGCAGAGTCCGCAACTGTACTCACTCTCTCAATATACACATGCAACAGTCATCACTTCCCTGCTCTGATAAAATTAAATACCTTGGTCTCATATTTGATCAAACACTAACATGGCTGCCACAAATAAATGAACTAAAAAGATCGTGCATGAACAAAATGAATATCCTGAAAAAACTCTCGCATACCTCCTATGGAGCAGATCGCACATCTCTTTTACGTCTGTACTACGCCTTAATTAGATCAAAATGTGATTATGGCGCTGCTGTTTATGCTTCAGCAAAACCAAACATACTTAACAAACTGAACCCGATCCATCACACAGCTATCCGCATAGCTATTGGTGCTTACCGCACCTCTTCAGTATTCAGCATTTTGTGCGAATCTGGACAACCACCTCTCCATCTACGTAGACAGCTGTTAGCTGCCAACCTAAGGGCACGCATATCAGCCTCCCCTCTACTTGCCGCTCACGATGCACTAAAATCGTCTTCAACAGCAGATTTTCTCTTCGCTCATTATACATCAAATATCTTAGAATCAATGAGCTTACCACCAGTTCCCACCACATCACACCACTTGAGCATCCTACCACCTTGGCTAAACCTTGACCTATCAATTGACCTATCTCTGATACAACTTGCAAAATACACTCCGAACTATATAATTTCCTCCACTTTTACTGAAATGATTTCTAAATACCCTGGATATGCTATCTTTTTCACTGATGGCTCTAAAAGTAAGGAAGGTACGGGATGTGCAGTGTATGGAGATCATCCTGATTTTGGTACGCTGCGCTTTTCGTTACCACCTGCATTCACCATACTTTCAGCTGAATTGTTTGCGATAAAATTATGTCTCGACGCCGCAATATATGCACATCCAAAAATTCTCATTTGCTCAGACTCTCTCACCGCCATTACCTGCTTGAAAAAATTTCACGATAGGAATCAACACCCTACAGCTATGGAGATTGACACTCTCCTCGCAAGGACCTCCAATCAAATACAGTTTGCATGGGTGCCTGCACACAGAGGCATAACTGGAAATGAACTTGCAGATACTGCGGCAAAGCAAGCTTCCACCATTTTTCCTTTCCCCAATGTACCAACACCGATCGCAGACTTCAAAACCTTGATTAAACATAAGTTTCAGAAAAATGGTGCAACATTTGGTCACGTACTCCTACCTCTAATAAACTGCGATATGTTAAAGCAAATACGCTTTCCTGGCGCACTTCAGTGCGTGATTCCAGAAGAGAGGAGGTCCTTCTGAGTAGACTCAGAATAGGTCACACTCATCTTACTCATTCTTACCTGCTTTCACGTACCCTACCACCATCATGCGACCAGTGCACACTTCCACTATCTGTGAGCCATATTTTACAGGATTGCCCCCAATACATCTCTTCACGTCGCAAATTTAAACTTCCTCCGACTCTTCCCAACCTTCTCCTAGATAACGAAGTGACTGTTTCTTTACTTCTTCAATTTATTGAAGAAACCGGCCTCTTCCCACTACTCTAAACCCAACCGATCTCGTGCCTCTAGCCAAGTTGCTGTAAATGGCACGTTAATTTAAAAAAAAAAAAAAAGGTACATTCGACAGATTCTTTTGATTTTTGGATATTTTTCCAAATTTCTTGACATTTCCTCACATTTGAAAACAATTTTACAATTTTTTGTCGCTTCTACATTTTCTTCTTTCAATAATTTATTTCATTGGTGAACATTTCGTCATTTATTGGATATAATTTTCATAGTTTCTATCAAGTTTCTTAATAATTAGACATTGATTTCATTTTTTAATTTCTGAAATAGTTATCAATTTTTTTTAATAATTGTTTTTTTTCAGTCGTGATTTTTTTGATTCAATTTTTGGATATGATATCAAATATTTCCATATTTTTGACATTTCTTCAGTATTGAATGTTTTTTTCGATTTTTATACATTCCTTTTATTTTTGAGTTTTTTTTTCAATATGCCAAACGGAGAGCTTAAAATTCATGGTTCGATGTAAGTGAATTCAATTTTTTTTCTGGTTTATTTCATCGCAAAATATTATAAGATGAAAAAAAAAACACACTTGGATTTACTTCTCTAACGAAAATTAATATTTCATCTTGAATTAAATAAATAAAACGATTCAATTTATAGTAATAAAATAATTATTAAAAATATTAATAATTTAATTTTTCTCCCATGGAACATTCAAGGTAATATACTTCATTTCTTTGATAATATCGTCGAAGATAGACACTTCAAAGCTAAAATTTCAGACTCTATCTTCAATGAGTACTTTATCCAAAATCAAATAACCATAAACAACAGTAAACTGTACTTAAAACATCGTACAAGCTATATGATAACCCTACATATAGCCCTCATAGGTACTTAGATATCCCTTCGCCTTAGTTAGAGACAGCGAAAGTGAAACTGAGCCCAAGTACAAAAATTTTTCGAGCCTTTTTCCGGTGCATTTTTCAACCTCCCTCCAACCACCTACAATATTTTTTCTCACCTCTTTTCTTTTTTCTCTGCGCCATCTACAGCTCAGGAATAGAGGCGTGTAAGAGAAAATGTTTGAACCATTTTATGTTCAGAGAACGGAGAGAAGTTTCATATAACAACAATAACAAAATTGCACCTATATTTTATAATTCATTTTTATCATTTCAGAAAATACCTAATAATGATAATAAATAACGCATTCCTCTCTCAAACCATCACTTCAAATACCTGGATAACCTCATTCCGCTCTAAGCGGTTGGGAGAAGTAGCTCTGTGCCGCCTTCGCATTGGCCATACACGGTTTTCTCACTCTTACCTCCTAACCAAATCTCCTGCTCCTATATGTGACAACTGCTCCTCCCTCATCTCAGTTCAACACATCTTAATTGACTGTCCCAAATACGCATCCCTGCGCTCCCACCTGTCCCTTCCTCTCACCCTTCAAGAACTACTCGCAGACGATGAAACTACTTTGAAAAACCTCATGAAGTTCCTCAAAGCCACTAATATCCTCCCCCAAATTTAATGCTTCCCTCAACCCGTGCCTCTGGCCAATGTAGCAGTACATGGCACGTAAATTAAACAAGTAAACAAGTAAGTAATGTTCGCCAACTTTTATGCACGTTTTTTTGAACCTTTCAAATGCTATTATTTTTTTTAGCTGAGTTTTTAACTAAAAAACGACAGCTATTACAACCTACCTGATTTGGGAAGGGAAGGTCGGGGGAGGGTGCGGTCTTCAAATCTTTACGTTTCAGACCATTTGTAATTATTTGGTGGTATTTTTCCCCACGCGTAGCGCCGGCGAGTATTCATAAAATTCGCCCAAAATTTGGTGAGAGACTCTTCTTGAAAATGCGCAGAACAGCCTTTTTTGTTTTCTCGATAAATTTCAAAATGGCGGAGCACTCAAATTTTGAGGGAGGCTGGAGAAAGGGCAAATAGCTCAAATTTTTCGTTTTTGATCTCATATGAAAAAGTGAGTTACGGACACCAACATACCTAAATTTCAGTTTCCTAAGTGTATTTTGAGGAGAGTTAAAGCAAAAACCTGTTTTTGAGGAAATTTCGTTTTTTGTGTCACTCGCCTTGCGCAGGCGGGTGTGGATAAAATTCGCTCAAAATTCGCTGAGGAACTCTTCTTGAAAATACGCAAAAATACTTTTTTTGTTTTTTCGAAAAATTTCAAAATGGAGGATCACTCAAATTTTGAAGGAAGCTGGAGTAGGGGTGAATGCCTCAAATTTTTCGTTGTTGATCTCATATGAAAGAGTAAGTTACGGATACTAACATATCCAAATTTCAGCTTCCTAAGTGTATATTGAGAGGAGTTAGATCAAAAAACGGTTTTTTGAGGAACTTTTGAGTCATGAAATTTCTTGAATCTTCCATATCTCCCCACCAAATCAAGTTAAAAAAGGTCAAATTTTGTGTGTGAGGTTAGTTGGTGACCAGAATATGACCTCTTGAATTTGGATCAAAATGGATCCAAAATGGCGGATTATCAAAATTTTGAGTAGAGCTTGAGGAGCCTCAAGTTGGTAAAAATGTAATTAATATGAATTCATATGGTTATTGGGGATAAGTTGTATACTATATCTCCAATTCACTTCCATATATGATGTTGGAGTGGGGTAGGCGGGGTTATCAGCCTAAAATAGTGGTGTGGATACAGGAGGGGTCGAAAATTTTTTATTGCTGTGTCATATAATAAAATGAGCTCAAGTGACAAACTTATTTTGATTTTAGCTTCCTCAGTGATTTTGGAGGGGAGTTAGAGCAAAAAACGGCTTTTGGAGGGGAAATTGCTGCAGGAAATTTCATGAATCTTCCATATCTCATCACCAAATCGGCCTAGAATGGTCAAACTTTGTGTATAGGATTAGTTAGTGACCAGAATATGACCTCTTAAATTTGAGTCAAAATGGATCCAAAATGGCGAATTATCAAGATTTGAAGATAATTTGAGGGCCCTCAAATAGTTATTATTTGAGAAATATGTGTTCACATAATTATTTTATGGCAAGAAATACTACATTTGTGCCAAATTCAAGTTCTTTAGTGTTTTTGGAAAGGATAGGGTAGGGGTTTTCAGACTTGGTATTGGGTGTGGCTTGTAGTCATGAACGGTTAAGCAGGGTTATTACCAAATCAAAACAAGCTCCAGTTGAAAACTCATTTGAAAATTTTTTGAAATTTTGGAGTTTTTGATGAAAAGTTGAGCTATTAAAGCGTATCTGACTTGAGAAAGAATGGTCAAGGAGAGTACATCTCGTAGTGGATAGGTCAATTTACATTACGATATACGATATACATAATACATGTTACATAAGTATAAAGACAGGTTACATCATTTCCCATTGGCCACCAAAATATAATGCACGCTTTTCATTGGTTAATGAGCTGCTTACGTTTTTTTTCTTGTTCTCACATGTTTTTCAATAAAGCCCATTAAGAATGTTGGCCTCAAAAAAATCTGGGCTTGGTGCAAATGCACCTTTTGCACCTCCTTCTCGCCATCTCTGGCCTTAGTGCTGAAGATGCTATGCTGTGTGAACAGTTCCTCATGACTTGTTTTTTTGCTCACAATATCAACAAAATGCTATTATTTCCTTACAGTTCTCTTCTCCCTGTAAAGTCTTATTTAACGATTTATCCTATGTAAATCAATATCTATGTTAATATTTCTGAAAATATGACCAAAATTCAACTGCTTCACTTTACTCTATGATTTTAATCAAATGGCTAGCTCATTAAGAAAAGGTACTATTTGAAAAATTCACGCTGTAAACGTGGGAGAAACGCTATACTATAAATGTTTAAGCATCAGTCGAGTTAATTCAGAAATCAGTGTTTTATTTGGTTCAGTTAAAAATTTCCTTTCCAACGATACCAAAAATAGTTATTTCCGAAAAAAATGCAAATAGTACCTTTTTTTCCCGAGCTAACAAATTTATCATTTAAAAAAAATTTATACAGATATAATTCCCGTAATAAAAATGCAGTTTCCACGATACTCTTGTCACGCCTATTCATCGGTAATTCGTCGGTACACAAACACGTAGATGGACATCCCCCAAACAAAATAAAATTCCATTTTAGGACGTTCGCGAGTAGCTGGATAAAGCCTCGAGGGACGCATTATACGATAATTTCGAAGATAAAATTTCCTCTTCGCGACGTTTAATTTCGCTATAATTCCAAGAAGCGAAACTCGTCAAGCAAGCGTGCCCTTAGTCCCAAACGTCTTAAATTACAAAACCGTGTAGGTAGCTTTGGCCGTTACCACCTCGAGCTATTAATCTGTACGCATGGGCATGGCTTTCGTAGCACTTCTTAATTCATCCAATAACGTCCTCCGGGGGGCAACCGAGGCGAAATTCCCAATTTTTCGGGCTCGCTTACGTAAACGACGATTACATTCATTCACATTTGCACCACGAAGAGGGTACGAATGACCTTGCCATCCCCACTCGTCGATGAAAATTTCCATTCGTTGGGCCTATACGTATGAATTTTTCAACATTTTAGAATGGGCGGGCGAACCGAAGTATGAAATTATTTCAAGAAATCGACGAAACGAGCAACGCTGGTTGGTTGTAAATAAAAAACAAATCGTTTCGATGACATTAATTGTTATAGTGGCTTTTGAAATGCCGAAATACGCGTAAAATTTCCTCTTCGGCGCATGTTTCGTAGCGAACCGGAGAGAAGAGCAATAGGGGAATAGGATTTAGCCTTTACCATTTCCTCGCGTCGCCGTTCGCCATAGCAAATTTATCCAGTTGCCTGTGATAACTGGTCTCGCGATTCCAACACAACGCCCGTCGATCGAGAGGTTAGTTTTGATGAAATTTATGTTTATAAACGTAATATCGCTCACGTCTTCGTCTGATAGCCGCGTTAACCACTCGAGTCGAGGTTCGCATCTACGACCATGGCTCATTCGATATCGTCAGCTTATGTCGAAAGATTAGCGTTTTTTGGCTGAATATATTTTTCTTTATTCTTCGTATAGGCGCACATTATACTCGTTTTGCTGATGGGTACGCGATTCGCAAACACCACCCGGTCCGATTCCAGGATAGTCTGAACGTCATCCGGATCGTAATCGCATTGAAAATACCAAGGTAGGAATTACCGCATAGTTATCGTACCTATTTTACCAAAAGCAGAGAATAAAAAACGCGCACCCTTTGACGTAAATCAGCACACGAATCCCAAAATACCCGCTATTCTCGAGCACCACCGTCGTATACTACATTATACCTAGCAGCATTCTGAAAAAGGGTCACTTATCGATTTTCAGTCGCGTAGTGAAATGTGTTTCGTTTCGAAAGCTATTTCAGACGGATAATAAAAAATACACCCGACGTTACCAATTCGCGTATATTAATATCTTCCTCGTAAGTACAACCAATACCGTCGCATCTGTCCAGGTAAATTGATGACATTTATTTTTTTCACGTATTTATCCAAATTCCATAATCACCTTATGCCATCGACAAAATCGAGTTTTAGTTTAAGCCAAGTGCACTTACAAGCTATAGTTTGAATTTCGAACTCGATTGAGATATTTGTGACGTATTTGTCGTCCTACTAATGCGTGAACAATGTTGTTATCTGGGTCCCACGTATTGTTTCATTCATGTTTATAAATTACTGATAACGAAGCTATCACTCGTCGTGTCAGTCTCGTGGTATACTCACGCCCATTCGATAATGCCATCACCAATTGAATTCAAACGACGTTTATAACGTACGATAATACGTCCATAAAACCAGTTCGCGATCGTGAAACGACTACACCCATAAAATCGCCATCCTTCGATAGATATTCCAAGGTATAGAGAAATGTAAACAATGAGATTTAAGGCCATTTATATTCGTTCTTCGACACTCGAGCGCAAAGAGTCATTCATTGGTGGAACAGACAATCATCGATTTGAGGGTTCGTTAAAAAAAAATAAAACCATGGCTTTTAATGTTGAGAGAAAGGGAAATAGGGGTACTGATGCCATCGCAAATCTACAACGATATCTTTCCTTGTAATTTACCAGCAAATGAATAATTTGTGTGAGTGGATCTCTATCACTATTATCGTGTATATCCAGTGTAACTGATAACCAGGGACGTACCGAAAGGGGGGAGGGGGGGAGCTTCACCCCTTGGCTTTTAGAAAGTTGGTAAATTTGGAGTTTTAGCGTAAAAAGTTGGCAAATTTGGAGTTTTAGCGTAAAGTTGGTAAATTTGACCACTTGTGCAGTATTTAAATTTTTGAAGACTAACAAGACTGTGCATCATATTTTTTCCGTGGAGCAATAATAAAAAAAAAAAAAAATAAAAAAGGGTCAACAGTTGGTAAAATTTCATGGTATTAGTTGGCAATTTTTGGTTTCCCCCCCCCCCTCCTGAAGAAGGTCTTCGGTACGCCCCTGCTGATAACTGATAAGGCTCTTTTTTAATAATAAATTTCTTTACCTTAAAACATTGACGATTAACTTACTCTATCAAGGAAACCTCATGTGGTTCAATAAACTTGAAATGAAGAAACTTCAGTATAAAGTATATTACTAGGTACAGTAATACTGCTACCAAGATTGTTTTGGAGGGGGGAGAGAGGTTTCCATGCCTAAATTTTTTTATCCTTCTGAAATTCGATTTTCCAGATTACAGTTCAAGGCATCACATGAAATCGACGAATAAAAAATTTCCTGAGCTCTTGGGGTGTTTCAACAGAATGGGAAAAATTTTACCCTTTTAAAAGAATAATATCAGAAAACTTGAAAAATGTGGTCAAGTAATTACACAAACAAAACACAAAAAACTGCAGCCCTTCAACTAACAAGAAAATCACAAAATGAGGTAAAATTTTTTTGGCAATTTGAAATTTTATTTTACTTCATAAAAACTAGAAAATTGTTGGAGGGCATTTTTCTCGAAATATGGGAACATGAATTTTTTTCAAAACATTCATTTCGCTTATTTTCAGGAATAAATAATAATATGCTATTTATGGGCGGCTGACTTCAGCTTTGTAAGACTTCAAAAACAAAATTTGCCCAATTTTTACGTTGTAGCGGCTTCCAAAGTACCACAAGTGTGGGATGAGTTTTTTAGCATTAGATTTTTTGATTCCAGAATTTATATTTTGTGTTTTTTTTTTTATGGCGTATTTAACTGCTATTGGTTATCACACCATCTTTCAGCGGATTCAGATTTGGTGGAACAGGCCCGAGTGGTGCAGAATACTAAGACTTTATGGATGTTAGAAGTGTCTGGAATGTTGTACAGAGAAGGATACAGATTTTCTAATTTGGTTAAGTTTTGTGCATCGAAAAAGAAGGTGGTCTGGTGTATTAAAAGTTCAAAAAAATATGTGATTGTCATTTTTTTGAAAATTCAGGGAGTCTGAATTAAATTTTTTTTTAAAGCATTTTAGGGTATTTTTGAAAATAAATAATAATGGGTGATTAATAGGTCGAGTGTATGATCTGAGCTACTCTGTAGAACAAATAAGACAAAATATGTCCGATTTTTATGTTACAGTGGTTCTAAACTAAGAGGTACTAGATAAGGAAGAGCCTAAAAGTTACATTTCAAGGCCAAGTTATATTTTGGTTTTGGAGTCATGCAGAGTTGAAATCAAGTCCATACTATACATGCGATGCATAAATCACATATTTATTATTCATTCGTAAAAATACAAAAAATTAGCGCTTTTCAAAAAAAAAAAAAAAAAAATGAAAAAAATTCAAGCCCCCAACTTTTGTAAAAAAAAAAATACGAGACTAAAATTTTATTGTTTTTTACCACACAACATAAAACATTCATAAATCTAAAATTATCAAATTGCCAAAAAATCATTTTTTTTAATTGTGAAAAATTTAACCTCGTTTTGGAATGTATTTTTGGTCAGTTGAAGGGCTGAAATTTTATGCAGTTTGTTTTAGGATTACTTGATTACTATTATGCTAGTAGTTCCAATACTTAAAAATCAAACAAAACCCCTCCTCCCACTCCAGACCTCATAGATACCCTTTAACTATGCTACTGTACTCTAGTACCTTATAATCAAACTTTTAGCTTACGTTGACCATTTGAAAGGAAGATGAGAAGTTTTCAAATGTGAGATTGCAGCTGAAGGTTTTTATTAAAAAATTTCACAAATTGTTTTTTTGTTTTTTGTTAAAAAAAATTCATACCTGGAAGTTAAGATTTTCGGCACCCTACCCATGTTAGATTGGAGATGAAAAAAAAATGGAATATTTATACCATCAACTGAAAATTTATGAAGTTTTCCATTCATTATTTATGAATCCTTGATTGAGAGAAAAAGTATATTTTTTACATGATTTGCCAATTTTCCTCTGACCTTTAGCGTTTCACGTACGTTTTATGTAACTTTTACAAAATACGTATTCTTTCGAAAAATTACATAAAACGTCAAACGTCAGATCAAAATCGGCAAATCATAAAAAATACATTTTTTTCTTTCAGTGTTGAAGAGAGAAGAGGCGTTAAAATTTCCAAAATATCTTAAATGATTCGAATTGGCTATAGAAGCCTTCAGTATGAACATTACATGAAAAAATAAATTTTTATACAATACACACATCACAATATTAACTTCGAAACAAAAATATATTAACATTAAAAAACCATTTCACGAAATACTAACCCAAAAGAGGAAAAGCTATTTCGTCATCTCATCATAGAATAAAGGAGGAAGACAACTCAAGTTACCATTTAGTTGTAACATGAGCATAAGTGTGTAAAAGAATTCCTTACAATATAAAACCGTTTTTCAGGACGTTCAATGAGAATAACTCTTGGATAGGGAATTTCGACAAAATATAAAAGCATATCTAAAGTGGATGGAAAATGACAAAAAATTTAAATTTGGGTTTTTCCCAAATGAATGTAAAAAATTGGGTTTTATAGCACTTAAGATGTGCGAAAATTATCGTGAAAATATTTAAAAACTTTTTCAGAGTTCCAAAAGGACGAGCTAGCCAATTTTGTGCTTGAGAATATGTTTTATAGAAAATTCCAATATTTTTACGACATTCTCCCTCCTTCTCTACTGTCTCAAAAAATAAAAATAAAAATAATTTATTTGGATATTTTGATTACGCAGTTACTGTACAAGTGCTTTCTCTATAAATGCTTCTTATACCCCAAAAAAGAACCCAATCAACAAGAAGGAGCTAATATACCTAAAATCGTCGAAATTTTCGTCCACAGATGCTGAATGTGGCCGGAATCATATCTATTATTCTATTTTATCTACTCATCTTGGCTGTGGGAATATGGGCCGGAAGAAAAAAAGAAGCAGGAAATGATTCCGAAGAGGAGGTAATGTTGGCAGGCAGAAACATCGGGTTGTTTGTTGGAATATTCACCATGACTGGTAAAAATTATCACTGATAAACTATCTAAGTATTTAAGTACACTGCCATATAGTAGAATGGTATATTGCAATCGTAAACTTCAAATTTCCTTCGTAAACCATTGAAATAATTTTCAATACTTGGCCTCTATTAAATGAATTTCATTTGCATACTTTTCGATTTTTATGTGAAGTAATTTATAAATTTTTTTCGGCATATGATATTAAATCTTACTCACTATTTTTTGAGTATTACTAAATATTTAATTTACTTAACAAAGAAACGTAAAATTCACAAAAAACATCACATTTTGTACGACACAGTCGGCTTCATTAAGGCGAAACGTTATATATTTTCATTACATATAAAAAATTAATAAATCAAATTTTAATATTTTGAATTAATTAAACATTTTAAATTTTATTTAAAAATTTATTAACATAATTTATATTTTTACAATAAAAAAAAAAAAAAAAAAAAAATAGTAGTTGGTATATTTGAACAATTGTAAGGAAGATGTAAGATCATATATGCGAATTGATTTTATTTATTTCCAACAATAATGTAATATTACTTCTAATAATTAATAGCTCTCGAAACTCGTCCAATAATCCGAGATAGCCATTATTAAATTAAAGTACACCTTTTAACTCCCATTAATACCCATATTTATGGAGACAATAAGATCTAATTCGACTATTTCAGCCACATGGGTCGGAGGAGGCTACATCAACGGTACAGCTGAGGCCATTTACACATCAGGTCTAGTTTGGTGTCAAGCTCCTTTCGGATACGCTCTGAGTTTAGTTTTCGGTCAGTATATACTTCTCGAAAGTTCGAAAAAGGTGAACTCAAACAATTGTTAACCAATCGTATTTTTACAGGTGGTATTTTCTTTGCGAATCCAATGAGAAAGCAAGGCTACGTGACTATGTTAGACCCATTACAAGATTCATTCGGTGAGAGAATGGGAGGCTTGTTATTTTTACCGGCGTTGTGCGGTGAAGTATTTTGGGCAGCTGGAATTTTAGCCGCATTAGGTAAATATGCGTAGACTTTAATTAATGAAAAGAAAAAATATACGAATGCCCATCACTCGAGCAATGTTGCCTAAAAGAGCAATGAAGGCAAATTAAGCCAGACTTGTTGAACCTAAGCTTACTAAAAAGTGTTTCTGGATAAGAAATTCGAAGAGTACTCGATTTGAGAAACGAAAGTACGCAACCATGCCATATTATTGGAGCAGAGTTGGAATATAGGCAAATTTAAATTGCGAGGTAATACAAGAATCATATTGTGTGGCTCCAAAGTGATCTTATAGGTGGAATTAACGCTTTTTAGTTACGCATTTAGTGTTCAGATAGGTGTGCTACTGAACAAATTCCATGACCTAATTTTTGTAACGAGTTCCAACTCCATTTAGAAAGCTAAAATTTGGATATGTGAATGTCATAGACCTATTCCATGTTATAAGATCGTAAATGTAGGGACTAGGGAGCTTACCACATTCTCTATAAAATTTGGGTAAACCCCAGGTTGAATCTAATTATTAACCTGAAACAAGAGGACACTTTTAAAATCTGAAATTGAATCGTGTCCGCCATTTTATAACATCAAAAAGAAGACCTTTTATCCAATTGGTTTTGTTCGAAATTGAACAAGTGTATTGATGTTTCTCTTTTTTAACGTCATCAACAGCTGAGTTATAGTGAATGCTATTGGATTTCATTAACCAATGAAAAGCGTGCATTATATTTTGGTGGACAATGGGAAATGATATAACCTGTCTTTATATTTATGTAACATGTATTATGTATATCGTATATCGTAATGTAAATTGACCTATCCACTACGAGATGTACTCTCCTTGACCACTCTTTCTCAAGTCAGATACGCTGTAATAGCTCAACTTTTCAACAAAAACTCCAAAATTTCAAAAAATTTTCAAATGTTGAAAATTTTCCAAAAATCGACTAAAATAAAAAAAAACGTAAGCAGCCATGCCGCATTACTGGAGCTGAGTTTTTAATTGGAGCTTGTTTTGATTTAGTAATGACCTTGCTTAACCGTTCATGACTACAGGCCACACCCAAAACCCCTACCCTATCCTTTCCAAAAACACTTGAGAAGTTGAATTTGGCACAAATGTAGTATTTCTTGCCACGAAATAATCATGCGAACACATATTTCTCAAATTATAACTATTTGAGGGTCCTCAAGTTATCTTCAAATCTTGATAATTCGCCATTTTGGATCCATTTTGACTCAAATTTAAGAGGTCATATTCTGGTCACTAACTAATCCTACACACAAAGTATGACCATTCTAGGCCGATTTGGTGATGAGATATGGAAGATTTATGAAATTTCCTGCAGCAATTTCCCCTCCAAAAGCCGTTTTTTGCTCTAACTCCCCTCCAAAATCACTGAGGAAGCTAAAATCAAAATACGTTTGTCACTTGGGCTCATTTTATCATATGACACAGCAATAAAAAATTTTCGACCCCTCCTGTACCCCCACCACTATTTTAGGTTGATAACCCCGCCTTCCCCCTCCAACATCATGTATGGAAGTGAATTCGGGATATAGTATACAACTTATCCCCAATAACCATATGAATTCATATTAATTACATTTTTACCAACTTGAGGCTCCTCAAGCTCTACTCAAAATTTTGATAATCCGCCATTTTGAATCCATTTTGATCCAAATTCAAGAGGTCATATTGTGGTCACCAACTAACCTCACACACAAAATTTGACCTCTTTAACTTGATTTGGTGGGGAGATATGGAAGATTCAAGAAATTTCATGACGCAAAACTTCCTCAAAAAGCCGTTTTTTGATCTAACTCCTTTCAATATGCACTTAAGAAGCTGAAATTTGGATATGTTAGTATCCGTGACTCACTCTTTCATATGAAATCAAAAACGAAAAATTTGAGCTATTTGCCCCTTCTCCAGCCCCCTCAAAATTTGAGTGATCCGCCATTTTGAAATTTATCGAAAAAACAAAAAAGGCTCTTCTGCGCATTTTCAAGAAGAGTCTCTCACCGAATTTTAGCGAATTTTATCCACATCCGCCTGCGCAAGTTGAGTGACATAAAAAACGAAATTTCCTCAAAAACAGGTTTTTGCTTTAACTCTCCTCAAAATGCACTTAGAAGCTGAAATTCACGTATGTTGGTGTCCGTGACTCACTCTTTCATATGAGATCAAAAACTAAAAATTTGAGCCATTTGCCCCTTCTTCAACCTCCCTCAAAATTTGAGTGATCCGCCATTTTGAAATTTATTGAAAAAACAAAAAAGGCTGTTCTGCGCATTTTCAAGAAGAGTCTCTCACCAAATTTTGAGCGAATTTTATGAATACTCACCGGCGCTACGCGTGGGGGAAAAAATATATATACATACATACATACATACCAAAGAGTTGGACATTTGCCAGATGATTACAAATGTTCTGAAACGCAAAGATTTGACGACCCCATCCTCCCCCGACCTTCCCTTCCCAAATCAGGTAGGCTGTAATAGCTGTCGTTTTTTAGTTAAAAACTCGGCTAAAAAATAAAAAATGAAAAAAAAATACATGCCTTTCTCATTACCACCCAATTTCCGTAAGTTTTCCCGCTTAAAAAAATTACTGCCCAAAAATCCTTCCTGTTCCAGTCTCAATCATAGGTCTCAACTGCTCTACAGTCAATGGTCATCGACTCCTCTAATGGTGCGGTTATTATAAATAGAAGTTGTCTAATCGCCGCCAAACTAACATTCTCAAAACGTACCTCTCTGACGTCATCGACTAATTGGCGGTTCCCATACGACTGTTATTCGTATATCGATCAGTGTCAATTATCGTGCTCTAAAATAGCAGTCATGCTAGAACAAATAAACTCAATTTTTCCTCTCATCCTTTCGTCTATTATACGTGCCCAAAAAGTTCATTTCTATAGGTACCTGATTTATTGTGAAACGCTGTTTAACGCTAAGGAGAAAAAAATTTTTTTGCGTGCCAATAAACTGAAAATTGTCGAATAAAAGTTAATTGACAAGTTCGCGTGACTTCAAGCAGTATTCTGAACAGGATGCAATTAGCCAAGAATCAATACGTCAGCTCGATTATCATACTTGAAATAACGACCAAATTGAAATTTCCTCAATAAAACATGAAAATCTAGTTTCATCTTCCACTTCAGTTCAGAGATGTAATTTAAAAAAAAAATCGTTTCAGTTCTTTTCTATCATTTTGACTTTTATGAATTTCATACTCGTAGGCCTACAACTTCTTCTATTTTATTTGTTTCCCCGATAAGTATAAATATTCCTAATTTCTAATTCTAAATTTGGCATCTAGGTTAAGCACCTTACACTTTAAGCTGGGAAGTTTAGAGAACTAATTTTAATATTCATGGTTATCGCGTGCTTTTGAAAAAAAAAGACACCTCTTGTTTCAAATATAACGCAGGTATCCGCTTAACATAAATAATTCACAGTTTAAAAATATCAAATCATGATTTTCGGTCATTTCGATACCTATTACGTTATTTTAGGCTTTATAATTTCGTAAAATTCGTCTCATAACGTTTTATAATAGGTACGTACGCAAATTATATGGTTTGAAGGCGAAATGAAATATTCAGTTGACTCGAAGTTACATTGTAAACACTAAAGGGTCTAACTTTGGTCACATCTCCGAAAGCATAGTGGGTAGTGAATAAATACAACATTGCTTAAAATTCGTTGATGAAATGTTGATAAAAATCTCGAAAAGTAATTCCTTCGGATTTTTGATTCGACTCAAAATAATACTTAATTCAAACTATGAAGGGAGCTGGAGGCACCTCTAAAATCTCAGCATTTTTAATCATGGTGCTACATGAGAGAGTAGGGTAAGAACACCAACATATCTCACTCTTAGGAATTTGCATGAAAGGAATGTGGGCTGGCAAACCTGAAGCACCCAAGTTGGCGAAGTTTGTTTTGCATTTTGAATTTTTCATAGATTATACGTCCTATACAGAAGTACATATGTATGAAAATTTTTTAAAAAATTAAAATCGGTTCAAATTTTCCCAATTTTTACAAATACTGAAAATTTCAAATTTACTTTTGTAATGCGGTTAGGTATTAACATTTTTTTTTCAAATTTCAAAAATGGGTGCAAACATTGTTTAAAAAAAACTGTAAAAAACACGTTTTATTTTTAAATTAAATATACATCATTAGGGTAGAGTGGAAAAAAGGTCACAAGATTTTAATGTTGTTTTTTTTTGTTTATTGTTTGTTGTTGTTGTTGCTGTTGTTTACTTTGATTTGAAATAGTTCTGACCGAATTTTTAGTCCCAATGGACCATTTGGGCCAGAGCTAGGAGTCCTCCAAGTAGTGTCCATTTTTGAACCATATTTCACTGTTGTGACCCCCACCCCAAAGAGATTTGAGGAAAACACCCAACATTCAAAAGATACGATTTGAGATGCTGAATCCGACCATGCCATTTTTATAAGGATTCGAAGCCACTTTCAAGTCTACACATGGTGTTCAAAAATGGCTACTAATATACATCTTTTTAATATGCTGGTAACTTGGACTTCCAACGACCAAAATGAAATACATTAATCTTATTCATAATTGAATGAAGTTCAATAATTTTAAAATATTCGAGGACGCGCATTTTAATTGAAAAACTAATGTTTTCTGAAAATTTCAACTCAAAGTAAACAACATATTAAAATTTTATCAAAAACGAACCCCCTTTTTTTTCACTCTACCTATATGATGTATATTTAGTTCATAAAAAAAACATGTTTTTTCACAATTTTTATTTCTTTCTACAATGTTGCATTCATTTTTTTAAATCTGAAAAAAATATACGTAATCCCTTCACTTACTTATCTTCATTTACGTGCCATATACCGCTACAAAGGCCAGAGGCACGGGAGAGCTAAGTTAGATCTGGGAGAGGAGGTGAGACTGTTTGAGGAAGAGGAAGAGCTGGGCTATTGTCTGTTCGTCATCTTGGAGGAGGTTAATGAGAGTGCTAGGGAGTCAAAGTGCGCTGCGAATATTGTAAAATTTTGAACATTCTATGAGGATATGTTGTACAGATATGAGGACAGAGCAGGTTGAGCATGTTGGTGGAGGAGATTTTGATAGGACGTATGAGTGAGAAAGTAGTGCATGACCATGCGCAGACGGCATAATGAGACTTCTTTTCGGTTTGCGCGGATGGAGGTTTGCCAGACTTCTGCTGTTGGACGAATGCTTTTCAGCTTATTGGTGCTTGGAATTTTGTGCCATATGTCAGTCCACTTATTTTGAATGGAGACAAATTCGTATTTTACCGCGTCCTTCAGAGGAGTTGGTAGGTTAGGTATGGGAAAAACAGTTGCAGCCTCTTTAGCAGCGCAATCGGCTTTCTCATTTCCAAGAATGCTTTTATGACCAGGTATCCACACAAAACACATTTGCGAAGGGATATCGGAAATGGTGGAAATTACTTCTTTGGCTATAAGATGTTGTGATCTGTTGCGAAAATTAAGAAGGCACCTAAGCGAGGAAAGGGAGTCAGTACAGATGAGTGCATCTGAGTGCAAGCTGATAGCATAATTGACGGCCAACTTAATGGCATAAAGTTCTGAAGAAAGGACTGAGAATGATGATGGTAGAGAATAGCGTACTGTTTCAGAATGATCTTCATAGACAGCACAGCCTGTAGAGTCTGATTTAGACCCATCTGAGAAAATTTGTCTACAGTTGGGATATTTTGATATGAGTTCTTGGAATGCTCGTTTGATTATTTGCGTGTCCGTATACTTATTCAATTCGAGTAATGATAAATCTGCATTTATTGAAAACGATGACCATGGTGGAACAATTGATGGAGTCTCAGGGTATATGTTTTGCAGCCAATCACTTGAGAGTGTAGTGTATGCTTGGAAATGGTAGTGTTCTAGAAGATTCCGAGTTTGTAATAGGATGTTCGAAGCTGGCGTTTGCGATGATTTCAAGTGTAATAATAATTTTTTAGAAGAATATTCGCGTCTGAGTCTAACCATACAAGGGAAGTGAAAAAAAATTCCAACCAGGGCTCTTTTCCCCTCCCCTCCCCCTCCTGAAATTTCAAATGCAAAATTCTTGAGTATTCAAAGCTACTTCCTTAAAAATAATCAAATTCCTACAGTTTACCTCTCTTTATTCCACAATTTATAAGACCTATAATCTGTGAAAATTTTAAAATGTTGATCCAATACCTACAAAGATAGTGCATTGAATTTTCAGTATGAGGGGACATAGTATTGGAATGGGGTGGGGATGAGGGGCCAAAAATATTTTTGAGATCGTTTTGTATCAAAAGCAACATTTTGAATCACTTTTGACCATATATGGGTCGAAGGTCGTTTCTATCATCTTATAAAGATAGGTACTCGATTAATAAAAGTAAAGGACACCAGAGACAGAGAGTTAAGTGTATATTCTTCGAACTGCACTACGAGTGAACAGAAAATATGATTTGTTGCCGACACAATCATCAATGCATTTTTATCATGAGTCGATGAAACTAACCTAAGTCTGAATATACCGTTACAAGAATGCAAAGATCACTTCTCAGTTTATCCTATGTCACGCTCTCGTTAACGAAATAATCGCGTTCACCCTCAGACTGCAAATTAACCGCCGTCGTGTCGTCACGCGTGAGACCGTTGACACGAATATCATCCCCTAACGCTGGCCGCCAGGCTGTCTAGTCTGATTTATGCATGTTCAAGGACGATAAACGTGCCTCGTTTTCAAACTGATCACTTTCGTCAATACTTTGCGTCACGAATTCCGAAATTATTCGGGCTGATTTTCCACTTCTATGATTATATTCTCATCCTCAATACGTTTTTTTTTCACGTAGGAGCCACTTTGAGCGTCATCGTCGACATGGATCAAAGTACCAGCGTTATTTTGAGCTCTTGTGTCGCAGTATTCTACACCCTATTTGGTGGACTGTACAGCGTCGCCTACACAGATGTGATTCAACTGTTTTGTATTTTCATAGGACTGGTAAGTGCTCATTATGCCCTTACAAAGAAAACAGGTCAAATTTTAAGAGAAACAACGTATCGTCGAAATTAACAGTTACTATCATCCGCAGTGGCTTTGCGTACCATTCGCATGGATGAACCCCAAGGTGAAACCTATATCCGATCAAGATGTAGACTGGATAGGTGCAGTGCCAGATGAAGACTTCTGGTCGTATATCGATTACGGTCTTCTTCTAATATTTGGCGGCATACCATGGCAGGTGAATACCCGAATATATTTCCAATATTTCTGCCTCTATTCATTCTCTGATCGATATGATTTTTTTTCAAAAATAGGTATACTTTCAAAGAGTGCTATCCAGTAAATCAGCTGTTCAAGCGCAAATGCTTTCCTACGTCGCTGCTGTTGGCTGCATAATCATGGCTATACCGCCTGTTTTGATTGGAGCCATCGCCAAGGCCACTCGTAAGTCTAAGCTTTTCAGAATATATTTAACGACACCAGGTAATTTCTTTATCACAACATTCCATCGTTGCAGCTTGGAACGAAACAAATTACAAAGGTCCATATCCACTGACGCCAGTTGAAACTAGCATGGTATTGCCGATGGTGCTACAGTATCTTACCCCAGATTGGGTATCGTTTTTCGGCCTAGGCGCTGTATCGGCGGCTGTCATGTCGTCTGCTGACTCTAGCGTTCTTTCAGCTAGCTCCATGTTTGCTAGAAATATTTACAAATTGATGTTGAGGCAGCAAGTGAGTATCTTATGCCATATTCTTCATATTGACTTCCTTTTTCATGTGTAAAATAGGAATAAACCTTCATCTTCGAGAAAAATTTTTCCAAAAAAAAAAAAAAAACTTATAGTTGGAACACAAAATTTCGTATATATATTATGTTTTTTCAAAAAACACACAAAGAAAATATTACTTCGACCTTTCGCCGTGACTAGACATCATCATCAGGACTTTTAATGGATATGTGATACGATAGAAAGCGCTTAAGGCACTAGAAAGGATCGAAATAGTTGACTTTTTGTCCACTAGATAGCGCTTCGTTTTTTTTTTCAATCATTATCTAATAATTCTTTCGCTTTATGCACCATCTTCGACACTAATACACAATATAACTTCATGTCATAACAGGCTTCAGAGATGGAAATCATATGGGTAATGAGAGTTGCAATCTTCATCGTAGGCGGCCTAGCGACCATAATGGCACTCACGATTCCGTCTATTTATGGGCTGTGGTAAGTATCATTGTAGAGATCACTCGTTCAACCGTTTTCTCATGAAATACTAAAATACACCAATTTCAGGTCCATGTGTTCCGATTTAGTTTACGTGATATTATTTCCACAATTGCTGATGGTAGTGCATTTTAAAGAACACTGCAACACTTATGGTTCCTTATGCGCCTATATAATAGCCTTATTTGTTCGTCTATCCGGAGGCGAGGCTATAATAGGTCTACCAGCGTTCATCCATTTCCCCGGATGGGACGGTGAGAAGCAACATTTTCCTTTTCGAACAACCGCCATGCTTCTGTCCTTGTTCACCTTGATTTCAGTATCACGATTATCCAAGTAAGTGAATTTTATTAAATGGTGACTTTACACTGTGTCCAACTGATCTTAGTACTCCATTAAATCAGAAAGTACTTTTATTTGAAATTTAATTTAAACTCATCGACTTTGAATATAGAAATTATCAAGTATAGAAATATTAAACTAATTCCTTCATTCAGTGTTCATTGGCTTTCAATACCATTCAATGATGGCTGCATTATTTTGGTTTTTCAATAGACCAAAAATGACTGACGTCACAACATGGAGGTTTACTTCTTATCAGTTGTTTACTTAGGCCAAAGTTGTGTTTCTCGGAAAATTATTGAAAAATACGAGTAATTTGGAAAATGGAAAGTAAAAAAATGAAATCTTCGCTAAAAATACAATAAATAAAAATCATTTGAAAATTTTGTGAATTCCTTTCACGCTTAAAAATATAAAAATAAATGCAATACCACATTTACTTGAAAAGTAAGCCTGTTTTTAGATAAGATTTCATAATTGTTATTTACTTTCTCTAAATTACCTATATTTTTCTATAATTTTCCAAAAAACACCACTTTTTCACGGTTTTTGGCCCAAATAAACATTGATGACAAATGAGCCGCCGTATTATGACGTCATCCCAGTTTTTGTCTACTATGAAATGTAACTCTACTCAGTAGCTAGTGTGGCAGTGAGGTCCAGGGATGGAAAATCATATACATTTCAGTTTTTGGTTATGAGCTGATATTGGGTTAGAGCTCATTGGTTTTTGTTTAGTTACAGTTGATGCAGTACTTGGTTTTTGGTTTCAGTCTAAACAGCTAAGTTATTGGTTATGGGTTGTTTTCGGTTTCGGTTAGTTTTTTTTTCCAGTGGATAAAAATACAAAAGCGCAAAATCAAATATAATTTATTTTTTTTATGACAATCGATAGGCCTATTTCAAAGATCGTGCGGTGAAAAATATAAGGAATATATAAACTAATTAAAACAAAAATGAAAATAATTCTGTACATGAACAATGCTTCCAGTTCTATTTTTAACTGAGTTATTACATTACAACCAACCTGATTTTGGAAGAGAATCGGGGGGGGGGCGCGGATCTTGCGAAATCTTTGCGTTAAACATTATTCGTAATCATATGGCACATACCCAACTTTTTGGTACATTATGTCCCACCCGCACCACTGACCACTTGACCAGTATGGATAAAAATCGCTCAAAATTAAAACTCTTTTGGAAAATGCTAAAAACCATACGTTTTTGTTTGTTCGATACATCTGAAAATGGCGGATCACTAAAAACTTTAGGGGGGCTGGAAGAGGTACAAATCCTCAATATTTTTGTTATTGGTCTCATATGAAAGAGCCAGTTACGCACACCAACATATTCAAATTTCAGCTTTCCAAGTGCATTTGGAGGGGGTTGGAGGAAAAATGGCTTTTTGAGGAGCTATTCAAACAAACCACAACAAAAAACAAAAAAGGAATTCTTATAAGCGGACCTAAGGATGAACTAAATGTTTTTTTTTAAGGGACGGGGTCATAATACTTACTAAATGACCTCAAAGGGACGTCATTAAAATTTCAGTCCCCTGAATCAATTTTTGGATGCCTCCAAAGTAAAGTCATAGTTTTAAAAATTTTCAAATTTTCAAAAAACCGAATTTTTGGCCAATCAAAAATTATTGAAGACTGAGAATAATTTTTTCGCTTTTTTGATTTAATTTAGAAATTTGAACCGGTTTTGATTTTTTTTCAAAAAGTCACAATTCAGGTCATCTTCGAAAATGAACGACAATTACATATTTATTGATCTTGTGTACAGTACAAAATGAATTTAGGCTTTTCGGGCTTAAAAGACAAATCTACTCGATGTGTTAAGTTATTTTGAATAAAAAATATGGTATTGGGTGTGGTCTGTAGACATGAAGGGGTAAGCAATATTATTTCCAAACCTTAACAAGCTCCAGTTAAAAACTCAGCTCCAGTAATGGGACATGGCCGCTTACGTTTTTTTTTTTTTAAATTCTGGTTTTTGGTTTCAGTAATTGGTTGCAGCACGCATAAGAAAAGGGTCCTAATGACCAAAAAATCGATTTTTATTGTTTTGGCCTTACTTATGATTGCAAAAAAGCCTGAAGACTCAAAGGGAAGTGGTCTCAAGTCTCTAATTTCATATACCAGCGAGTTATTCCAGTCTTAAAATATTCAATTTTTTTCCACAAGATTTATTAAAGATTTTTGAAATTAGGACATTAGAAAAGGGAAGGGGTGGGGGTCGAAACTTTGCCTACGTATAAATTCCTGAAACACGACTCTGAAGTATTTTCAACTTTAGAACAACTGTATAGACTTTCTCAAAATTCGACTTAAACACCAACTCATTCATGAAGCATTAATAACGAAGAACTTGCCTAGAACTCTTACCGTCTTTCACCACTCTTAACCAACTCTTATACTTCTTTCAGATGGCTATTTGAAACCGGTCGTCTAGACCCTGAATACGACTACTTCCACTGTGTCGTCAACATCCCCGAAGACGTGGTTAAAGTAGGTCACGAGCCCTTAGACGACGAACACATGACAGTCCTAACATCCACCTCAACCGCCGTTCCAACCTATGGCGGCACCTCCAGCACCTTGGTGGGCACCGACGAACGCAATGGTAGAGTGAATCCTGCTCTCGAAGTGAACGACGACGACATCGATTTGACCGAAATGAAAAGACGTAAAGCCAGAAGAACCTCGTCTACCACGCAAACCAATCGTCCGGCAACGGCTCAAGGTCAAACGTCCTTATGAACCGGTTAAAATCATACCTATTGTTTCCGTCGCTTTCACACATATCTGTATTTCTATTACTCTAGTCATATATATTAAATAGGTGTTTGTTTCTAAAAAAAAAATACAAAAAATCTAAAAAAAAGTAACAGAAGTTCATAAAAGTAAATTGAGATATAAATTGTTTTTCGTAAAAATACCGCGCTTTTTTTTACCTACTTTAATAAAATATTGTGTGTTTTATTCGCTATTTTTTGGATCTACGAATTTTACTTTTTTTTTTTTTGCTCCTTCCACGATTGAAAATTTTTTCGAAAGGTTGCCAGTAATTTTCTAATTCGATGTAATTCGGTAAACTTCGTAGATCTAATTTATTTAGATCCAATTCACCGGTAAACTAATTCCTAAGAATATCGGCCCACCACACTAATTGAAGCAAAATTCGCACAAAATTAGTTGTAGTAATATCAGCAACTAATATTCGTGTGACCTAAACCTATCCTACTTAATCCCACAGTAAAAATACCAAATAACTTCTCATCCTAGTAAGTGAAGCCACTCTCTTCCCTTCCACTGAAAAAACAAGTAATAAAAATATTATTTAAAAAAATTAATAAATAATTAATCTAAAAATATACATATAGGATGTTCAAGCTTTGACTAGAAAATAACAAATTTCTAATCTCAAAACTGGGAAGCACGGAATATCTGATTTTCTTGATAAAATAAAAAATAAAAATATTTGTTTTATTAGTAGCTGAAAAGTCTTGCTAAATTGTAAACTTGGCGTTCATATAACTTAATGTGAAAATTGAAAAATCAACATTAGCAATAAAATAATTTCAGTTTTATTTCTAACGTAGCTTCCTAAACTCTTGGTTTAGTCTACATTCTCATATAATGAATCATAGTTTATAAATCAAAAGGCTACTAACCTAAGTCAAATGAAATCTAAATAAATAAAAATAATGATGATAACGAAAAGTTATACATAGTCCCAAGTTACAACTTTTTCAATTTTTATAGTATGCTGTACGTGTACATGAAGGTTTTTGTTCTCAGCGAGTACCAGTACCATTCAGTCGTGTTCTAGTCTAAGGTTTTGAGCAGCCTGTATATTAGGCGAAACAGAATATATTTTTTTTTTAACATCAGGATCTTTAGAAGAATACCAGCCAAATGACTCCAAATGAACATGTAAAAAAATTTAGCCTTCGAACTTAACTGGAAATATTTCCCAAAATGGGGGTGAATTTTTTTTTTTCTTTTTTTTTTCTTGACGCCGTGTACAGCCCTGTGGCTAGAGGCGTTTTTGGGTGAATTTTTCAATAGTTGAAAGTTGAAAATTTTTTTGGCATTTTGAGATTTTTCTGCATCTAATAATTTTATTTTTTTCATGAAAACTACGTACGAAAATTTTAGTTGCCCTTTTTGTTTAAATTTTGGGAGTAAACAAATTACTAATTTATTAGAAGAAACAGCAATTTTGGAAATTTTTAAAAATTAAAGATAAATATCTAATTTATGGGTTACTTGAATGGTGTAAGATTAATTTCAGATTTGATGGTACTTCGAAAAAAATGTTCAATTTCTATCTTCCAAGGTTCCCAAAGTTTGAAGTATTCGGTGAAAAAGAAACTAAAGTACGTCATTTCAAGCTGAGTTGTGATCATTTGGGAACCCCTGCGAGGCAAAAATTGGGCATATCTTCGAAGTCAAAATTGAAGTCAAGCTACACGTATGAATTTCCCATTCATTATTTATTCTTTTTTTTTTTTTTTTTTTTTTAAATACTCAAAATTCGTGTTTTTCAAAAAAATTAATAAAAGTTTATACCCCCTAAATTTCGAAGAAAAAGAAAACAAAAAATAAAAATTTTTCAATTTAAAACAAATTGAAACTCCAGGCCACAAAAAAATTTCCAACTGACTAAAAATCAATTTTTTTGAATTTTTTTAATTTTCGAAAAATTAACCCTTCTCCACTTTGGAATGATTCTGGTGAATTTGAAAGCTAAAATCTTTTATAAGATTTTTTGGATAATTTGGTCATCATTGTACTACTGTCTTTGACACTGGCAAAAAACTTTCTCGAATAAATATTGAGAATATAATTTACATATCATTCAGACTTTTTTTAATATTAATTTTGTCATTTTCGAGTATACTTCGTGATAACCTCCCCCCCCCACCATAAAAATAAATTATAAAAATTTTTTAGTAACTGAAATGTAAAAAAAAAAAAAAATTATTCAATATTCAAAATAACTTACATATCATTCAGACTTCTTTTGATATTAATTTTTTTCATTTACGAGTTGAGGCGTCATCATACATTGTAACAAAAATAAAAAAGTAACTTTTATTCGACGTATAAAATTTAACCATTAAGTTAACCCTATCGCATTTAGATCAAGGTGAAAGTCTTTCGTTTAATTTTCAGCTTGTAATTACCAATTTACCAAGCGATTTGAATTTGAGCAATTTCGAATCTAAATGACTGTACTACTTATGTAGTAATTTTACCTCAGTTGTTATCTTTTTTTAAGTACTATTGAAACAATATTTATAACTTACCTTTTTTTTTGTAGATATTCAGCGATTTTTGAATAAATATTGTTGATGAATTGTTGTACTTCGCGTTGAAAATTGATTTTTTTTTAAAGAAAATTATTATTTGATTAGATGAAGATTACTATGTTTAACATTAATACTCCGTTAATATCGACTTTCCTTGTTGTTGTTGTTTTTGTGTTATACTTTTCTTTTTCATTAAAAAGTATACATATACACGAGTTAGAATAATTACCTAGCTTTTGAAAAAGCTCTCTTATCCTGAGCCAATGTCACATGGCAACCTGAAATGTCATCCTAATTGGAAGTAATCGAAGCGCAACGTTACTATTCGCATTGTCGCCGTAATACGACGAATGAAATTCGACACCATCGTTCTACCGCACGACGTCGAAATAATCGCGTCGAATAGGTTAATTAGTCGTAAAAACGTCCAATATAACATTCACTCGTTGACCACCTCCGTCTCACCATCTTCCCACAGAGATGTTTGTTTTGCTTGTGTAAACGAAATTCTATAAAATTCGGTAATCCCCTTCTAGCTGTACGAAATAACCAGCACGACCGTTAAATCGCGTCACATCGTCGAATCGATGAATAAACAAATAAAAATCTAAATCCAGCTTTATCACCCCAAAAGTACCCCATAAGTGTATCTCGTACTCTTTGATGGCGATATGATGGAAATTCCAGCTTCGCTAGATGAGAGAAAATTCGTCTGTTAGACTCTCTAAACCACCAGTCGGTCATTACGAGGCTCCGTGTGTTAGTGGCAGAAACGTAATTTCAACAGAATACTAGCTCTGGGCTACATCTATCTCATTTCAGGTTGTTTCGTTGGTAATCGACTAAAAAATTCAATCTACTGTACCAAGGATCTGGCAAATTGCATTTATGTTATACGTAGTAAGAACGAGGTAATGGTGAGCCTTTGGCTATATGTACGAAGACTTGCCAGCGTCTGATTTTGAAGGCGGTGCTCAAGCTTTGACAACGAATTTGCAACGAGATGAAACAATTTTATGGTGGGATTTAGGGTAATGGTCAATTTTTTTTCCTTTTCGTGAATAGTATAGATGGAAATTTAAAAGGAGTTGACGAAAAATTTCAGTAACCCAAATTGCAGTTACAGACGCCACTTAAATTAACCTTTAAAAAAAAAATATATTTATACTCAGCATAATTACGTAGGTGAAATTTTGAACATCTTACGATACTTAAAAAAATTTTCAAAAATTTTTCCGTCCAAGGGTTATATTTCGTCTTCTGAATTTCTGGACAGTAATAATTTAGATTTTTAAACTGATTTAATTTTTTTAGTTTTTTTTTAATTTTTGATTATTTGTTATATTTTATTTTTGAGGTTTTCATATTTTTGAGAAAAATTTTCCTTTTTTTTTTTTTAATTAATGTGGCATTTACAGCAAATTGGTCATAGAGGCACGTGATCGGTCGAGGTTAGAGAGATTAGAATAGACCAAGCAATTTAAATAAATTACTTTTTAATTAATTAATTTCGAATAATTTTTTATTTTTGACATTCTTCTATTTTCAATTTTTCATTCTTGATGTATTTCATTTTTACTTCATTTTTTTCATAATTTCTCCATAATTTCCATTTTTATACTTTTTAAAATTTTAAAACGATTTTTCATTCATTTTTTTTTTAAATTTCAATACTTAATGGGTACGTAAGTTTTTATCGCACGTACGTGTCATCGCTATTCACGTAAAGAAGGTTAAATTGAAAAGAAAAATTATGGCAATATTTCATATTTTCACCTTTAACGGTATTTGCGGTGAGTATAATGAAGTACTTTTTCTTCACAAACAGACCAATGGAGGAGCTAGTTATTTTGAAATATGAGAGAATATTATATGAGATACAAAGTCCCAGAGTGTCGTCTCCATGACCAAAGTAGTGATAATGTATGGGGTAAAGTTCTTTATAACACTGAAAACTTGAAAGTTTTCCAATCCATTTTCCTATTCTCTTAAATGAATAAGCACTGGATATAAATTTTTTTAAGTTATTGGAGCGGCCTGGAAGCTCAAAACATAGGCTTACTGTGAGAAATCTTCTGTACAGAAGTTCAGTGTCATTGTAGTCGATAAGAAATTTTACCAAATTAGCTGCAAACTGAATGAATCCGGACTTGATGTAAGGTTCATCAGAAATTTTTTAACGAATTTATTCCTAAAATTACAAATGTTCACGAACAGTTTTTGAAACATAAGTTCGAACACATGTTTTGATTGAGTGTTAAGTGAATGCAGTGGCTATTACAGGTTATCTGATTTTAAAAGGAAAGACAGCAGGAAGAGAGGAAGCAGAATAGTCTTCATATTTTAGCGTTTCAGACCATTTGCAATAATACAGTGAATGTGCAACTTTTTGGTATACATAATATACATATTTATATCTAACTTTATAGTGCAAATGGGTGTCGAAGAAGAATTCTAATTTTCAGGTGGTGTTGGAATAGCTAAGTAAGAAGTTTCAACTTCGGTGCGAATATGTGGAAGTAATTAGCTGGTTTTTGAACTTAAAAACGATAG
The DNA here is from genome assembly GCA_009761765.1 of Phenacoccus solenopsis. Lineage (NCBI taxonomy): Eukaryota > Metazoa > Arthropoda > Insecta > Hemiptera > Pseudococcidae > Phenacoccus > Phenacoccus solenopsis. The sequence continues at coordinate 10,519,296 of CM019756.1, forward strand.
TTATTACAGCCTACCTGATTTAGATGACCTCAAAAGGATATCATTGAAAATTGAGCTCACTAAATCAATTTTTAGACCTCCTCCCTCCAAAATGCAGTCAAAGTTCAAAGTCATCCATTCACTGAAAAGGTTTTCAAGGTCGATGAATTCAATTTCCCAGTTGATTTTGGATTTGACGTACTTTGGTAGGAGGATTGGTATAGGATTCAAATTTTAAAATGAATATAGATTTTTTTTAATTATACGATTATACAGTACGGTACATTAGAACTGACCAAATTTCGCATTTTTTCATAAAATGAAGGAGGCTAGGTCACAGTAGTTGCTAGATGACCTCAAAAAGATATACAAATTTCAGCCACTTAAATTTTTAGAGCCCCCAAAATGATCAAATTTTCAAAAAAAAACTGTTTTTTGGGCAATAAAATTTTTTAACATTTTATAGTCACATTTTATCGTCTTAAGATTGAAAAAAAATTTGGGTACCATTTTTTTCTTAAATTAAAGATATCCTAGTTATTTTTTTCAACAAGCAATCATTAGCTGCATATCATATGTGGTGAGGTAACAAAAATTGTCGAGTCCAATACTCACTCTCTTTAGGCTTCATTAGTAAAACATAGAAACTACATCATTTAAAAAGTTTTGTGAATTGAATTCATCATCATATTCCAAATCAATCACTCAAAATATGACAATTTATTTGAAATTTTTGCTTTCGAAAAATTTACGAGATGTAAGAAGGGGCCACAGATTGGGCCATTTTTGGTTTTTTTAAAAAATGTGTCGAAATACGTCGCGGCATAGTGCCCAAATGACCTCAATAAAATGCACAAAAAATTTCAACTGCTTAACACAATCTTGAACATGCACAAAAATGGGTCGTAATTTCAAAATTTTCTTATTTTTGCAAAAAAAAAAATTAAAATGAAATTTTGGTCTTTCAAATTTTTTTTGAGTGTACCGACGATATTGCGTTATATAAAGACTGTAAAAAATTTTGTAGTAAAATTTTTCAATTTTCAAAGGTTCTAAATTTTTTTTTTAAATTCACCAAAAATGCTTATTTTATTGTATATTTAAGTTATATCGTAGTTCGTGTGAAACAATCAATGATAACTACTCATAATAATTATGTACTTCAACTCAATAAAACTAAATTATTACCACTTAAGATTTGCAATTTTACAAACTGCGTACTTACATACGAGTACTATTTAACCGAAAATACGCAAAATTAAGGGTCGTAGTATTTAATTAATAATATACACGAAGTGTCCTAAAAAATTGCAAATATTTCTCTTAAGATATATCTGATCGAATTAATTCCGGATCTGAAATATATTTTGGAAAAAAAAACCTCGGCATAAGCTTAAATTTTTTAATAAATAAAAAAAAAAATGTTAATAGGATACATTTGGAATATGAGATGTGATGATAGATGACTTTAATCGAACAATTATGACTTATGAAATTATGAATTCATTTCTTTTTGTGTTTAGCACACACAGTTGCTGATGAACATATAACCTCTCGCACAAGCCTCTTTAGATTTTGAATTTGGCATGGATAATTTTCAGTCAGGAAACTAACATTACTCCATGCCATTTTTTTATTCGATTAATCGCAATATTCTTCGAAATTGGAGGAAAAAATACAACAGGTATTTTTGCGGTTTATCAAACTATAATAGTTGAGAGCTCAAAAATTCAGATTGGGAATAGAAAATTTTCGCTGAAAACCAATATTTTTTTTATTATTTCAACATTCTTCTCCACGCGAGCTTCCAAATCCATTCTAATTCATCTTATAACATCGTAATTAAAATATTTTCACGAATGGCAAAGAAGGCATTTCGTTAAAGCATAAGTTTAAATACTTTTCGAATTTGCTTCAGCTATATTTCCAATAATGTTGTCTAACATGAAAAATGTGTTTAATAGGTGGAACAAAAGTTGCAAAATGATTATAAAAATATTCCCAAAAAATTTCAGTAACCCAAATTAATATTTATACCCAGCATAATTACATAGGTGAAGTTTGGAACATCTTATGATACTTTAAAAAATTTTCAAAAAAATTAGTTTGGGAAAATTTTCAAAAATTTTTCCGTTCAGTGTCATATTTCGTCTTCTGAATTTCAGGACAATAATTATTATCTATTTTTCCAACATTCGGGGATTCTAAAATTAAATTTTCAATACACTCGAAAAACTTTCAAATCCGCGAATTTTTGCTCTGTATGCAGTTATACTCATATATTGATAATTATTCCCCATTATACAAACATATGTTTGATTTCACCTTTTTAGGAGTACAAAAAAATTCGAAATAAATTATATATAGACTTATATACCTAAATATTTATCAAATTTATACGAAGAAGGAATTTCCAATATTCATAACACAGCTTGAAATGCCTGACTGGAGCTGAAAATATGGATTTGGAAGCTTCTTGAAGCGCTCTTTTCATCTATGTTTATAGTGTCAAAATCTGACCACTGGAAGTAATCAACTACTCGTAATATTCATATAGGTTCATAAATACGCACAGGTAATATTTGTAAGCCAAATAATTGCTACTTTAAGAACCAATGAAAACTGAAAACTCATAACTTTTTGTAGTTCAAAAGAGATGAAATCAAACATATTTTCGATATAATAGTAATTGATGATAAACTTACGAGTAGTACCATGTAGTGATATAATACTGAAAATAAAGCAAAAATGCATGAAATAAGGAGTTTTTCACACTATATTATAAACAGTTTTAAAGGCCTTAAATATCGAAAAAATAGCTAAATAATTATTATCTAGAAGTTCAGAAAACGAAATAGGTATGGCATTTGGGTCCAAAAACTGTTCAAATTTTCCAAAGCAAATTTTTTGAGCATCATAAAATTTGCAAAATTTTACTCATGTAGGATATAAACATCAGTTTGAAGGGCTGAAATTTTTTGGCCATAGTTTACGATTACGTCGATTCTTAAAAAAACAAAAAACGAAATTCGATCCACCCTAGTATTTAATAATCATTAATCACAAGCATTTACATGAAAAAACTTTTATAGAATCGCAGAAAACTGAAAATTTTACAGTAAAAATTTTTTTCAGCCTGAAAACGGATAAGTTTCGCAATAAAATTTTTTTTCATTTTTTTCAGTATGAAAACTAAAAAATTTAGTAGTAAAAATTTTTTTAGTCTAAAAACCGAAAAATCTTTGCAGTTAAGTTTTTTAATTTTTTTCAGTCTGAAAATCGAAAAATTTTACAGTAAAAATTTTTTTCATTTTTTTCAGTCTAAACGATTCCTGTAATGTCCAAGTTTCTGTACAACACCTCCTAACAGAATGTGGTTCGTACCTAAATCAACGCCAGGTTCACTTCGGAAGGACAAACGTACGACTAAATGACATTCTCTCAGATCACGAAGAAATCACTGTGAAAGTAATCTCGTTCCTTCGGGCTACGAAATTACTGCCATTAATTTAACTTATGCATAGTATGTATTTTTGCTAAATTGTAAAAATTATGAAATTGCGGTCGCAAATGACCTTTGTTGTAGAGCGACCTAAAATAAAATAAATTAAAAAAAAAAACTGAAAAATTTTACAATAATTTTTTTTTCTTTTTTTTCAGGAATAAAATTAAAAAGCGTTATGGTAATTTTCATTTTATTTAGTTTGTTATAGTGGGGTCTGTAATTGTTTTTATGCCACATCCACGGCGAAGTGAAGTTCACATGAGGTAGAATTCAGTTTGAAAATTGAAAAATTTTACAGTAAAATTTTTTTTCAGTCTTAAGACAACAAAATATCAGTTCCACATTATACGTTTAAAACACCCAAAAAAATATGGAAAAAATTTTTTAATGAAAATAACGAAATCTGAAATTTGCACATAATTCGGAGCTGAAATTTATTGTGCCTTCTTTTGAGCTCATTTGGCCACTATAAGACTCGGTGTCTGGGCACTTTTCGAGAAAAAAGTAAAAAATCAAAGCACCCTAAGCTACACTCTCTTTACAAAAAAACCTCAACAAATGCAAACCACCAAGGAAATCTGAACCACAACCAAATTCACCAGTTGCACGAGCTGGAAATCTAATCAAAACGACCGCGCTAATTACCCGCCCCTCACTCTCCCGGTTATAATTAGCCGACAAAGCACACAGTCTTGTACGGCCTTCGAGCGTTGAATTTTTATCGTCGGAGGTGGCGAAGAAGCGTCGCGAAGTGTTTTAAGGGTATAAAAATTAACGCCGGTTTGGTAATTCGTACGTGGGCATAGAGTTCGCGTTTAGCGCCGTTTTTAGGTGTGTATATTCGCCCATTGCCCCTACGTATATCTCTCGCGAGTAGATTCGCGTAACGCCCAAAATGCGCCGAGAATTTCCTGAATGGGCAGACATTTCGGTACGTCCGAATACACGGCGCCTGCGTTCCGAATTTTCGCCCATTTCGCCTGCCTGCCTGTGCGGCGTGCACATCGTCTTCGTTCAGAATGACAATTGCGATGTAATTGTTCGCGGGGAGAGAAAGCAAAACTCGCATTTCGAATTCTCGTACAGTCGATCGCTTTCGTTGATTTTTTTCGCTTTTGATTTTATTTCCCAAATTTTTGATTTTTCCTCTCCGAGTCGTCCGCGTCGCTTTCGCTTTCGTCGGTTATTTTTGGTAATTTTTTTTTCGTTTTTAATCATCGTCGAATATTCTGAAAAACTGGAAACTGAAGTAGAAAAAGAGGAAACGCTAACGTCGAAAATTCGAGATGCGTTTGCCAAAAGCGCATGCTACCTGAATTCGGTGGTCGGCTCGTTATCCGCAACCAGTACGGGGCATGATAGTATGCCCTACGGTGTACAAGATATATCGCAGAAAATACGTTGTTCATTACAAAACACAGGTAAAATATCAATCACTTACCTTTTACCTTAAGCTAGAAGAAAAATTACCCGTAATTACCGTTCACCTAGATATTCTACTGAGCTATTTAAAAATCCTCCAAACCGGTTTTCATTACTATATTAATAAAGTACCATTTGATACACGTAATAATTCCAAGCCTCCCCTTCACGAGTCATTAAATTTAAAAACACAAGATCCTAATGTTACAAGTTATTTTACGAAATTCCACAATTCGCCTTATGCCTTAAATTTCACTCTTCCTAATGATAAACCAACGATTGTATAAATGCTCCTTGTGATAAACTAATTATATGGATTACCATTATCATCAAATTTTATATAATAATAAGCCAACCTCTCATCTCTCAACTCGTAACTTACACAAAGAAACCAACGTTAGAAAACACAATTACCAAAACCCCTCCCCCCTTAGTTCACGAAATTGACGAGAAACTCTTTAAAAACGCACTTAACTCTGGTATTTTTCCTTCAACGCGAATTTATGAATAAATAACGAGCTAATGGTTCTCGATCCTTTTAAAACTTTTCTCCTCCTTTCGTTATCCACTTTAGGTTCATTTTATCGCGAATATTTTGCCTAAAATTATATCGCGCTGGACTCGTTCGCTTCGCGTTTCAACGGGTTGCTACGGTTAAACTCGTAGAATGACATTCGACGACCTTCAATGGTGTTTTCGCGCCTTCTAAAGGTTACAAAATGGACCTGGCTGTTGCTAGGTATTTAAATCGAAAATCGATGGAATGTGAATGGAAACTGCAAACATATAATTCCAAAAAAATGGCATTTACTTCGACGAAAATCGCGAAAAATTAGGTCTATTTAGAAAGTACAATTTCAAACCTCATTTCAGATAATTTTCCTATTATGTTACGCGACATATGTGAGGTCATGTCTTGTTTCTGAAAATTATTCCATGTGATGTGATAGAGAGGCACCAGAAAACCAGGTTTCCAAGGTCGAACTACCCAAAGTATCGTGTCCTTGGCGAGGGGAGGGGGAGGGGGAAATCTTGATCAATCTGTACTTTGAAAAAAAAAAAAAAATACTACGACTCGTATGGAAATGGAATTAAAAAATTGAAAAAAGAATATCAAAAATTATAATATATTAAAAAATTTTCAAATGTTTAGACCATTAATGGCGAATTTATGAGCATATAAGCGCCATTTTTTGCTTTTTATTCGCGAAAAAAAAATAAAAATATCGATTCAAATCGAATTTCACTTTTTCGAATCAAAATTGTAATTACGTCATTGAAAATACGTAGCGTAAAATTATACATCGAAAACAACAGGCCGAAAAACATTTAACGATTTAAGAGAAAAATAGAAATGTTGAAAATTTTCACTTTCCCTAACCCCCAAATATTAAAATGGTTTGGGGCTCGTCAATGCATAATTATTTAATGATCTATTCATTGACTTGCTTACAATTTGCTTTGGAAAGTGGAAATATGTTTTGAATCGACGTTTTTGATTTTTTTCACGAATAAAAAGGAAGAAATGGCACTTACAGGTTCATAAATTCCCCATTAATGGGCCAAAAAAATTGAAAAATTTTTCAATACATAGTTTTTGAGATTCTCTTCGCAGTTTCTCAATCCTTATCTCGATTGAAGCATTGTAACTTTTTTTTTTCTGGAAAAAGTACAGATTGAGCAAAACTTTCCCCTTCCCCCTCACCATGAAAATGATACTTTGGGTGGTTTGACCACAAAAACCTGGTTTTCTAGCATCTCTCTATCACACTATGTAGGAAATTTATCAGAAACGAGATATAATCTGAAATTTGAGAGTAATCTTAGTGGTTAAAATGACAAAACTCACTTTTTCATTAGTTCAAATAAATTACACTGGTCAGAAGTGGCAAATTACGAGATTTGGCTGATCTAGGGTTGGACGAAATCCGGAACAAAAGGATTTCAAATCCAAAACTATCCGTATAATAGGATTTAAAACGAAAATACGGATTTAAAATCCAAAATCCAAAATCAGGGACGTACCGAAAGGGGGAGGGGGGAGCTTCCCCTCTTGGCTTTTGGAAAGTTGGTAAATTTGGAGTTTAGCTAAAGTTGGTAAACTTGACCACTTGCGCAGTATTATTACAGCTATTTTTAAATGTTTTGAAGACTAACAAGACTGTGACATACATCGTATTTAAAATCTTATTTTCGTGGAGCAAAAAAAAAAAAAAAAAAAAAGGTCAACAGTTGGTAAAATTAGTTGGCAATTTTTGGTTTTCTCCCCCCTCCCCCTCCCCCGAAGAATGTCCTCGGTACGCCCCTGTCCAAAATCTAGATAAAACATAAAGATATTAAAAAAAATAATTTAAAAAAAAAAGAAAAAATGAATCTGAATTTCAAAGCGATTTTATTATAAAATTAATTACAAAATTAAAATTAAGTTCTTTTGTAAATCGTATACATACCTAAACACCGATCAGCAGATCGCATAACATGAAAATTTTGGGGATTTTGAAGAATACGATTTCAAATCCAAAATCCATTATATGAATGGATTTAAATCCAAAATCTAGATCTTATTTTGAGATTTTTCCGATCAGAAGGATTTATATCATGTCTCACACTGGCTGAGACGAATTAAAATTTTCCATGTATTTTGTTCTTGAAAATTTGAAAGGCTGAAATTTCAAGTTTTCGAATGAGTAAATCTCAATTTCTCCAACCGCGGAGAAGGGGGAGGGAGGGAGGTGCGAAAATTACGTAAAAATTGACATCTAGGTTTTCAGATAGGTAACTTTAATTTTTATATTATTTTTATCCCCAAATCTAAAATAATCCGTAAATTCGTACTCAAAATAACTCAAAAGGGCTGCTGGTGTGAGACCAAATTAATCATCAATTTTTCATATCTTCTTACCATGAAGTTACTTGCGGATTGGAATATGATCACTTGAATTTGGGTCAAAATGGGTTGAAAATTAGAGCAATACTTAAGAAGCCTCAAATGACTCAGAGTTGATAACTACAGTTAGTGTAAATGATTAGTGAAGAAATGAAAAATACTATATCCTAAAGCCATCTTCACAGATGATGTAGAAGGGGAGGAGAAGCTACTTATGTTCTCAAAATTGGCGCGATGATAAACGATGAGATAAAAATTTTTGATCATAGATTCGTTAGGTAGAGTAAACCTAAATTGCCAGAATATTTCAATTTTAGCTTCTCGTATGGGTTTGAAGAGATTTTACCTTTAAACCACTTCACGTTTGAAAATAGACAAGGTGAAATGGAGCGAGCGAAAAGTTTTGAAAATTTCAAACAAAATTTTTTTTCTGAGTGATTTGTAATTTTTTGCATTTAAAAGTTACATTTTGTCAATTTAAGAATGAAAAAATTATAAGCCGTAATTTTAAAAAAAATTTAATACTAATCTCAAGGTTTAAAGAAGAGGGGGAGGGGGGCTCCCACAAAAAAATGCTATAGGAATATTTTCCTCCAAATTCTAATAAACGTTGTTTATTGATAATACAGGACTCATAATTAATTTATCAGCCGAATTACATTGTAAAGGTCCGTCCACACGTAGGATGATCAACCTAGGGTAATCAGCTTTGGATGATCATCTGTCGACGTCCACACTTATTTAGCTTTTTGCCATCGACAGAAGGAATCGGTACATTACATTACAGGAAAATATGTGAGGAAAAAGTTAAATACTACATTTTTAAGTGTTTTTGCGCGTTATTCTCCAAATAGAGTCAGTCATTATGAGGGATACGCGACAAGTGCAATCGGTGGTGGTGAAAAGTAGGGTAGCATGAGTAATTTCTACCCTACCCTCACCCCCATATGGTGAAAATGATAAAAAAAATTTTTTAAATATGTAATAAAATTATTAGGAATTAATTTTGTATCCAAAAATAAATTCAGTTTTTAACTAATTCTTCAATATCCGAAATTAATATTTTATATGAAAAAATTTACTAAAAATGATTAAAATTATTGTAGTGTTTTTAGGTGTCAAGTTTATGAAAAAAAATTTTGTTACTAATAAATTAATAATACTTACTGAAAAAATATATACATTAATTATAATTTTATTTCATGTTAAATTTTTTGGTAAATAAAATATATTAGGGTTCACACATTGCTATTCGCACAAACACTTGAAAAAAATATGTAAATAAAAGTTAGCGTAATCTTTAGTAAATTTTGCGTTGTAAATAATTATTTTAATTTCAGAAAAATGGTCAGATGACTAAAAAAAGTAACTTTCTGATATTAAAATTATTTTCATTCCATTGAACAATAAATTGTATGTGAAATGGCGAAAAATTATATTTGGATGAGCGAACGTAGATGATGCAGTCGCGTCCACACTATTCATCATACTTTGAACAGACCGACATCAAGTCGATCGAGGATGACGGGCTGATCAGCTTCGTTCAGCTCAACGAGGCTGATCATCCAAACGTCCACACTACATTCATCCCAGACTGATCATCCAAGCTGAACGAAGCTGATCATCCTCGTATGGACGCACCTTAAGATATAATTTCAATTTATAAGCATTCTTTCGTTGGTTTTTTAATTGGCATTTGAAAAGGTTGAAACTCGAAACGCTTACCTGGAAATTTCTATGGTTCCTGACAAACATGTTATCATTATTGTCTTCATTCATAGCTCGCGATATGAAAAATTTTCAAAAGCAATCATTGAGCCAACGAAAAATATTTTTTTTCGACTCCTTCAAATTTTTGAATAGGCAGGCTATCATACATATGTGTATGATTTGAGTGGCTTTACTTACCATATACAGAGATGCTATTGATGGGGAACACTCATTCGATATTTACTCAAAATTATGTATATTTTTTGTCATTTACTCAAGTCAGAGCTAAGTATTTTTAGATTTTTTTCCATTTTTTTTTTTTTTTTTTGATATTTTTACGGGAATTTATAGTGACTCTTTAGTCATAGCTAAACATTTAAGTAACCAGAGCAGTTAAAAATGCCACAAAAAAAAAATCATCTCGATCTCTCAAAAATATCACTTTACTAGAGTGCAAGGTACAGCAAGGATGCTCGGTGCTCACAGCAGCTGTGAAAATTATATAAATGTCTGGAAAAGTTTACGTACGATTATCTTTTGCCATCATTTTGAATAACTCAAAATTTGTAAGTTTCTCTTACTTCTACTTAATGATCATTTCTAGAACGATGATAGACCACTACCATTTGCATAGATAACATTCTTAAACCCTCACATTTGGCAACATCGATAAGCACTGAAAATATACTATAAGCTCATCAACGTAACATTTTTCATTCCATGAAAACTTTACAACGACATATTACACGAAGTGACCGCAAAATACACATAGGTACAATATACGAGTACTACTCGTTCCTCTATAATCGGGATATCGGCGGAAACCCTAAAAATGAGGATAACATGGAGATGAAAAATTGACAAAAAAAAAAGTTCCTAATTCGATTTCACAAATTCAAGTGCAACGCGTAAAACAACACGAAGCAGATGATGCTTCGCTTTAATTTCAACCCTTCGTAAAAACAACGTCCGCCACTTTCCACCCTTCTCGTCTGTTTCATTCGAAGACGACGAATACGTTATACTTTTCTTTATGTTTTTCACGACGATCTTGGGAATAATTTCAAACTTCAAAGATGATAGGGTGGAAAGGAATTGCTAGAAACAGTTGTTCGTCGCGAAATATCAACAATCATGTAAGATATGTTTGAAGATTGGCTTCTGTTTTTTACAACTGAATCAAAAAATTCGCTACTTGCACAATTTAGTTATTTTCGAAGGCGAAGGGAGAGGAGAGAGGAAGAATAAAAACGAAATAATACTACTTAGGTATCGATACGTACAACCAAGTGTTTTAGGAGTTTCTAGCTTCGTTCTCTTCAAAATACAACCTAAGGAGGGGAAAATATGAAAATTTACCTCATCCTATATTATACTTCAGCATGCATCATAATTATCTATACGTCAAAACAACATTATTTGACAAAGATTTCCCACGACACCATCGTCTGTCAACTTTTTCTTCCTGTGATAGCCTCATGATTGAGGATATAGTCTCTCGTATTTTTTGACACGATGAAATATAAACTACACAACTATGCTGTTTTTCGCTTCTTCACAAATTGAAGCAGCTCTTATTACATTTCGAGATATCTTTTTAATCTTATTTACGAAAATGAAAAACCACACCTTGGCCAGGAGGGTATAATTATTTTGTTATTTTGTGGCCTGCATCTCAGTCAGAAGTGTTGCGCACTAGATTTGTGGTGTTTAAAATTAAATCGATGCCAATGCGCAAATAAAAGATATATCATTGGAATTTCATTATAATAATGGAAAATTAGAGGAATTCGACTGATAATAGCAATTAAATTTTACGCAAATTGCAAGGAAAAATATCAATCATTTAAATTCAGATATTTTACAATTTTTTTTATTCGAACATAATTTTTTTTTTATATTAAATTTTATTGATTTCCATATTCATTAATTTCAAGAATAAAAAAAATTAAATAAATGAAAAAGAAAATAAAAAAAATAAAAAAATTCATGGACTAAAAATAATATAATTATACTTGATATGATAATTCCAATACAAATAATAACTTGAATATCTAGCGAGACGAACAAAAATTCAGTATAATAAGTTGCCTACATAGCGAAATAAAGGCGTTAAGAAAAGTTACATCGCTCATGTAATTTCTCATCATAGGAAAATTTTTCTTGAAACTTGTCATAAATGTTATAAATTAAGGATGAGTATTCAAAAACCAGAACTGAAAGACACTAAGGAAATAGAATGCCTTAAATGTAGCAATTATAGAAATACCTATTTTTTTCAACCTCGAATGGAAATCATCCTTGCTAGAAGTTATCATATCTCCTTCAATTTTTGATATAGGCAACATACTAACATTCTTTGTTTATCTCTACAAATTCTATCTATGTATAAAATTTGGCAGGGGTTCCACGTATAACCCTATATAATAATAAAAATGAATAAATAAAATGTAAGCATCCATGCAGCATCATTGGAGCTGAATTTTTAAAGAGAACATGTTTAAGTTGGCAGATAATATAATTAACCACTGGAGGATAATAACTCCTCCTTCTCCCTTCCCAGATCATCTGTGAAAATAATATCGAGATATAATTAGTATACTTATTATTATCTGTAACCATATGAGTCCATAGTTATGAAATTTGAGAATTTTGACCCTACTTGATTCTTGAAAAAAAAAGGTGGGGAGGGGAGAATTCATCTTTTTATGTCCTATAGGTTCTTAGGTATAATCATATGACAACTTGAAATAATGAAATATGCGATCATAAACGAACTTGTTTTGGATTTATATTGCTAAACTTCCGCTATTTTATTAATTCTACCACCAATCTACATTTTTTACCTATTCTACACAGCGCTTTCATTTTACACTTAACGTAGAATAAATTATTCTATGCGCAGAAACACAAACTTACCGAACTGTTGAAAATTCAAGGAGTGATTTTTTGTAAAATTCCGCAACTTTTCACATTTTTGTTTTTCGATTCAGCTGAAAATAGCGATTCATTCAATTTTTGAGGGGAGAGAGGAGGCGAATATCTCAAAACTTCCATTTTGGACTTATATTGAAAAGTAAGTCACGAGCACTAACGAACTAAATTTCAGCCTCTCAAGTGTATTTGAAGAAGTTGAAGCAAAAAAAGGTTTTTTTAACAAAAATTATGAGTCACGAAACTTCTTGAATCCTTCATATGTCCTCAACAAAAATATCTGGACAGGTTGAACTTCGTATGTAGGGTTAGTTGAGGACCAAAATATGTTCCCTCAAATTTAGGTCAAAATGGATCTAAACTAGCAAATGGACAAAATTTGAGGAAGGCTTGAGGAGCCACAAATGACACAGGTTTAAAAATGTGAACTCATAGCATTAATAGTAATGAGAAGTTTTCTATATACCAATTTCACCTTCACGAGTGATTTTGTAGGGGAAGAGGAAAATGAAGAGTTGTAATCTTCAAAGTATGGTGAGGGTAAACGATAAGTGGAAAATTTTTGATTATGGTGTTAGGTTACACAGTGAGTCCATGTAACTAAGAAACTTAAATTTTAGTCTTCTAAGCCAATAAAGAGGGAAGTCAAAGCAGAAAATGGCTTACGGAGGGGAAATTGTGGAAATAAGTTTTATGAGTCTCGCATATCTCCCTACGAAATTAAGGTAGAAAAGTCAAAATTAGCACGTAAGGTCAATTGGAAACAAGAATATGACCTCTTCAATTTGTGTCAAAATGGATTCAAAATGGCGGATGAACGAATTTTAAGTATAGGTTTAAGAAACCTAAGATAGCTGAAATTTGACAAATTTAAATTTTCTGGATGTTTTTGGAAGGGATACAGGGAAGATTTTTGACTCTGAAATCAATGTGGTCTGTGAGCTTAAAAAGTTCACTTGACAATATTTTCAGTAATTACGTGAACAAGTCCTAATTAAAAATTCAGCTCTAATAATGCAACATGGCTGCTTACTTTTTTTGCTTATACTCCTTTCCAAATTTACATAGGAAGCAAACATTTCGATACGTTATTATATTCAACTTATTTCATCATATGAGACTACGATCGCAAATCTAGAGGCTTCGAAGATGCCTCCAGCCTGCCTCAAAATTCAAGTGAACCTCTGTTTTAAGTCGAATCAAAAATCTGAAAAACCTTAAAATCTTCCTTTGAAAACACTTGACAAAATTTGAGAAATTTTTACATACACAAACGGACATACAAATAAAAGTTGGACATTTCTCATATGACTACAAATGGTCTGAAACATAACGAAATGAAAATTCCTCCCTTCTCCCACTTCTCATCGCAAATCAAACAGAATGTAATAGCCAGTGCATTTATTACAATATCAGCTAAAAATTATTTCATACCCAAAAAAGCTCAGAATGATACGTCCTACATAGTTTTGAACTTGACTCTGGGTCCTTGCGTTCGATTAATTGTACATATTCTAATCCAAATATGTGGTTATGTTAGCTTGTTTGTAGGTAGTGACTAGTGAGATGGATATAGTCATGACATCGAAGTCACTTTACAGTATGACAGTGTGCAGTATTTATTCTTTTGCAGACATCATGAAAAACATAACGAATCGAGTATTTTCGTTCGCGTGACCAATATCCCAAAAGTGATTCTCATTTTAGAAAACACTGACCTGATTCGAAACGATAACGCGAGTCGATATGAATGTTTTTATAGCTCCGAATTAATATCGTCGGTTAGCGGCCATTTTTATACCTGTAATTATGGGTTATTTGGGCGATGTTTTTTTAATACCTTTTCAAGTACACAAAATGGGTTGATCACGCAACTCTTCTTTCGACGAAATTATACCTCTACAATGTATATACATTATCGATTCCCGTAGTCCTGTGTATCTCAGTGTTTGAAAATTTCGATCAATTTTTCATCTAGTTCGCACTCTGATCCCATATCTTTAACAGATACAAGACAGATGTCGACAGAAAGGAGAAATTAATTTTTTGCTTTTAATTTTCTAATAAAATGTGACGCTTATTAACGCCTAAAATCTACATAATACTCGCTAGCTTAATGGGAAAGAATTAGCTACCAACGAAATCTAAATAACATTTGTTTTGTATCTTTGTTAAAGGTTTGGGATCGATTACGGCATTCTGAAATTCGCAAAACGCCCACGATGAGTGCTTTCGTTCGTTGTAGCGGTACGGCTTCTTCGAAATTAACGCGACCCTCGATTCGTTAAGACAAACAGAAAAATTCTGGTAAAATGAAAAGACGCGTCTAGTGCAGACTTTCAGTTGCGTACGAAGACACCATGAACGTGTTCATAGACGTTGTGAAAGCATTGTGGGATCGAGTGGGTACGGCTAAGGTGCCGGTCATCAATCTAGAAGTGACTGTCATCAAAGACATAATATGGGAGAAGATACAAGAGCCGGCTTCGCAACGAAAACTAATCCTGGTCATCGTGTCCATCGCTCTGCTACTGGACAACATGTTGTACATGGTTATAGTACCCATAATACCGGACTATCTGCGCTACATAGGAGCTTGGGGAGATATACCGTACAATGTAACGAAACCAGCTAAACCAATACCAAGAGCTCATCATGGAGAAGACTCGGCCACTGGAATACTCTTCGCATCTAAGGCCATCGTACAATTGATGATAAATCCATTTTCTGGGGCCTTGATCGATCGCATAGGCTACGATATGCCGATGATGATCGGCCTCACCATAATGTTCATGTCGACTGCTTTGTTCGCGTGTGGTCGCAGTTACGCGTTGCTATTTTGCGCCAGAAGTCTACAAGGCGTTGGTTCGGCATTCGCTGATACTTCAGGGTTGGCTATGATCGCTGACAGATTCACTGAAGAAAACGAACGTTCGAAAGCTCTCGGTATAGCACTGGCATTCATAAGTTTCGGATGTCTGGTCGCACCTCCATTTGGTGGAGCTTTGTATCAGTTCGCTGGTAAGGAAATACCATTTCTCATTCTCGCCTTCGTCTCATTACTCGACGGCTTCATGTTGCTATTGGTTATGAAACCGCTCAAACAGCAGCTCAGCGAGCACAAGAATTTCGACAATGTACCCTCGACGCCTATCTGGAAATTATTCATGGATCCGTACATAGCCGTGTGCTCGGGAGCGTTGATGATGTCGAATGTAGCACTGGCCTTTCTCGAGCCCACCATCTCTATTTGGATGGAAGATAATATCACCACCGATAGCTGGAAAATCGGTATGATCTGGTTGCCTGCCTTTTTCCCACATGTATTTGGTGTCATGTTAACCGTCAAGATGTCCAGACAATATCCCAACTACCAGTGGCTAATGGTAGCCGGTGGATTAGCCTTAGAAGGAATGTGCTGCTTTCTCATACCGTTCTCCACCTCGTATCAAATGCTGATGATACCCATATGCGGTATATGTTTCGGTATCGCATTAGTCGATACCGCCATCTTACCAACGCTAGGTTACATTGTTGATGTACGTTATGTATCTGTGTACGGTAGCATCTACGCTATAGCAGATATCTCATATTCACTGGCCTACGCCGTCGGACCCATCATAGCCGGCGAAATCGTTGAAGCTATAGGTTTCACTTGTCTCAACATTTTAATCGCATTCTCCAATTTACTCTATGCTCCCGTTCTCTATCGCCTTCGTAACATCTACGATTTCAAGCCCTTCCAAAATGAGGCTAACATTCTCATGTCTAATCCGCCCGACAAGGAGTACCAAACGTACATGATGCAGGAACGCGGTGGTAGCTTGAATGCCGAAAATGGTACCAAGAATTATTGGCAAAGCGAACAAGATGGTGTAACCAACGAAGCAGCCAATTACGAAATACGAGAAACCAGCGTGGACCGAGATTACTCCTCTGGTTATCCTAAGTAGGCTAAGAAAAGTTTTATTCGTTATTTCAAATGTTTACCCCTCCCAGATTTTATGCGTACACTATTGTACTAAAACGCCTAAAAACATTTCGTAGTAATTAGAATTTTACTGTGATATAGCCTAATCGACAGTATCGTCCGATAAAATATCGTTTGTGGTCTTTACTGTGTGGTATCGAAACGACTAGTTTTCACACAAAAATGTTTTATTGTACTACACCTCTTGTGGTGGCCAAATTATGCATCATACCTCATTCTTTCTCAAGTCCCACGTTAGGCGCTACCTTTTGATGGATCCTACTCCGAGAGCCACTTTTAGCGAGCCCCACGCTGGGCACCATCTCTTTCAAGCCCTATGCTAGGCGCCATCTCTTTCAAGCCCCATGCTGTGCGCCACAGGTGGAACCAATTATAATTTTACTCAGACAAAAAAAGTCCAGCTGAAACCATAACCAGTTGATAAAACATTACTTTCTACCCACTACCGGTTGGTCGCTTTCTTGAGCTACTGGGCCTCGTTTTGTTGGCAAAAAAAAAAAATAAATAAATAAAAAAAAATCGATATCATAAAAAATTCTCCCTGAAATATGATAGTTGTAAAACTGATACTTAAAATGATCCGCTTTGATAAAAAAACATCATTCTTGTCCCATCGCTGATTTTTAACCACTGAAATGGCGGCAAAAAGTTATAATTTTCCCAGTTGCGAAAACTTATGAGCTTCTACGCTGAGTTCCCGCACATGGCACTAAAAAAAAAAAATCAAGCCAAAAAGAACGATATGTTATATGATCTTTCATGGTCACTACGATAAGTTGAGAAGCTAAAAGCTTTTTATTCATGTAAACGATGGTTCTAAAAAATTATCTAGCATATTTCAAGTGCAAAAATAGAACTTGACTTTTTGTACTTTTGTTCGGGTAGAATTCCTATCGACCCTACTGTGCGCCATCTCTTTCAAGCCCCACGTTAGGCACCAAAATCTGGGATTCGAATAAGATATCTAAAAAACATTCAATTCGAAAAAATTAAATGACAATACTATATTTTAAAATAATTTCACAAATTTGCAAAACTTCATACTGTACAAAGGCCAAAGTATACTTTCAACGAAGAACTTAAACTGATACTGATCCTTTTTGCTGTTCTGTGATTACTCTTACATCCATATGATGCTTTTAATTTACCACACTTTTCATTCATATTTCCTCCATAAAAGAAATTTTTATCGAAATGAACGTCAAAAAAATGCCTATTCGTTCAACTCAGTGATGTCAATCTTAAATCCAATAAGATATGAAAGTATGACGCTGATTTAGCCCACTACATTATGTAGGCAGGTTATTCGATATTATCGACCACTAAACATTAACTTTGTGTCTTGGGCCGGTTACCGTTGCGTTGTTAATGCACAAGTATGAATCTCTTTTGTCCCAATATTTGCTACTGGACGTAGTACATTTTACCTATTACCCATGTAATTACTTATGAGTTAACGTAGTTTTCAAAGTTCATGTTATTTACTTATTCTTACATATGTTATGTACATTTTGTTGTTGACTTTGTTTGTTTGTATGTTTTTTTTTTCTTTTTTTTTTTTTTACATATTATCATGTCTTATTACTTATCAGAGTATCTAACTATAGACATTTTTCTTAGTGTTTTTTATATCTAATCCATGTTTTTCTGTTTCATTAATGTATCTTAGTATTACATAATAAGTTTACAACTATATACGTAGGAAGGTATTTCTCAATCGATTTTTCATTCTATAAGTCATCGTTATTGAATGGAAATTAAATGCGGTCATTGACTGAATTCGATTTTGTACCTGGTTTTTCTGTCCATAAACAAAAATCGACTTCCGTATGTACTTTAAGAAAACTAAAATTCATTGTGTAAGTACTGTACTCATGAGAGATGTGTTTGTGAAATACTCGAGCCTCTGTCCTTCACAAGAGACAATTTTGAGTTACAGAGTTTCAAAGTGCATTCGTGAATGCTCTTAAGGAAATATGGGGAGGTTGCATTTTTAAATAGAGGTTAAACTTAAAAAATACTCAAGTTCTTCAACCCAAAACAACTTGATGTCAACCATATCGAAATTTCAAAAATTTACTATTTTGTACAGGTAAACAAAGGATTATAAAACCTCAACAGTTGAAAGCTTTGAAATGGGCAAAAATTATTATTAGTGGATTGTTACATTAATAATGTGTGATGAAGTGAGTAATGATGCACAAAAAATTCAACTCCATATTCTCTTACAAAACTCAAAGGAAAGGGGAGGGGATAAAAGAAAAACGTGATGGCTGAAATGTCTACTTTATATCACATCTTTATTACAACGATGGCAAATTATCAAACATTGAAGACGAATGTCACAAAATTCTCGTGTACTGGAAACTTGAGTATTTTTTTCAGATGCTCCACTGAAAACTTCAAGTTCCCCAAACACCTATTAAGGCATTCACAGAACCTACTTTCGAAACTTACTAATTTAAAATTGCCTCAAGTAGGCGGGGAACTTGGATATTTTAGAAGAGCTTTTTCCTCAGCATATTTTATTTTCCTAAAAATACTCACGAGAGTCGATTTTTGAGCTAAAGGAACCAGCCTCTAATACAGAACCATATCGAATACTTCCAATCATTGAAATTCTGCATTTCGTCATCTAATAGTTTATCACTTAGGCTTCCAAAAAATTATTCTAATTTTAAAATTTTTAATTTTGTAAGCACTCTAAAAAAATTTCGACTTAAACTTTTTTGATGCGAAAAATTGATAATTTCGTATTACAAATGATAATAAATGCATATCATTCTAATCCATTCCCAAAACATGAAACATGTCTTAAAACTCCTTCAAGATTCGCCATAGGCAAATTATTTTACACCATTTTTTTAATTACGAAAAACATATCGTTTACTATAGCGATAATTTTTAATTAACGTAGTTCACATTTCTTGTTGATTTTCAATGAACGATATCAATAATAGTGACGTAGGTATTACCTACTAGCATTACCTACTGGAGTATACCTACATTTCATAATTTAAATTTTTTCATCATTTTAAGAATCAAATGAGAATTACGAATAAGGCTAAAATAAAATCTGCTAGGTCACAAATGAGCCCTCGAGAACATAACTTTAATAAATATTCTATCTCTATGTATGCGTAATATATATATATTTTTTTTTTTTTTGACAAATGGAAAGCAGTAAATAAGCAATTTTTGGCTGAGAAAAAATCGCAAATATTTCAGACCTTAACATCTATCAAATTGGTTATACAACTTGATTTTTTTCCAAAACTTATATCTGTTAAAAATTAAAAAACTTACCAAATTTCGAAGAATATTTGAGAATTTACATTTTCAAAAACACAAACTCGAAAATAAATTCTAGAAATTTAAATTTTTCTTTTGCATTCAGTTGCCATATTTTCTCATTCAAACACCAAGTAATATCCAATAATTTTTTTATTCAGACAATCTGAAACTTTTATCATTTCATTCAAAAAAAGGCTTGAAAAGTCCTATGTTACGTATCCTTTTAGGAAAACGTAGAAACCACGATTCAAGTACATATATGTACTAATGAGAGTGGGTCAAATTTTTATTTTTCCCAGAAATGAAGCAAGCGAGGAAAATCCAGTCTTGAAATAACTTTCAGAAAGTACAAGAAAACCTGCTAAAATAAAGTCAAATTGAAAAAAAAAATCATTACGAATAAATTGATTTTTTTTGCATTTCAAAATTTTTCATTTTGTCATCTAAATTTTCCATCATTCAACGCATACATGATCATTTGCTTTTATTTGAATATGTTGAAAAAAAAAAACACCAAATTTTCGGTGTTTTCAAAAATAAGTAATAAATTGTACGAGTTTAATTAGAATTTTTCAGGACTTAAAAGACGAAAAATAATCCATACTTACCTCACAAGGATTCCCAAAGCATCACAACTTGACTTCTAAATGAAATATACTCGTTGTTTCATTATGAAATAACTCTACTTTGGGAACCCCTGAGAAGTAAAAATTTAAATGAAATCCATCATACACATTTAAGCCATCTACAAATTATCCAATCATTAAATTTTGAAGTTATACAAACTTTAGTGATTCTCAAAATAGAAATGAAGGTTTAGATTTTCTGATTTTTTTTTTTCATACTGGCTTATTCAATCACCAAGACTCTTACTTTAATTTTATTAGATTTTGTTTAATATTTTTGTCGTATTTAAAATCTAAAATTTTGTTTGTAAATTGAGATTTATGTGTTATCATTATCACTGTTTCTTCAATTGTGAGAAAAAAATATTTTTTGAGTGGCTAAAAATCACTTCAAAATTTGTAGATGACATAATTATAGCTTTTAAAAGTAAAAAAAATTCTAAACGCCAAAAAATTGCTTTTATGAAATCTTTGACTTCATTTTGGCAGGTTTTCCCATTCAACTAAGAAGATTAATTTTTTTTCAATTTTTCTGAGGGTTACTTCGTCCCTTTCATCAAACCCCCTCCCCCTTCTCTTCTATAGAAAAAACGTATACAATTCTATCTACTAAATACTCATTCGTTGAAGACGAAAAAAAAAACCGAAGACTAAAACTTCAATTTTTTTCCACCTCATCCATAATACATCTTCAAAAATATTCATAACGTAAGTATTAGCGTTCCGAAAAAAATTCCCCAATTTCCCTAAATTTAAAAGCTTCCCACGCAAAATATTCTTTCCAACGACGGGAACACGCCCGCGGCATTCGTAAAATTTCCAGATACGGGACGCAACCTCGATAAAATTCGAAAAATATCCACGCCCAGAAATCTCGTTAAATTTGCCCAGCCAGCGAAATTTATCGCCGAAATACGAAAGCTGCTCATTCCTTCGATACAACGTTTCGGCGAAAACAGCGTTAACAACCAGGACATGTGCACGCTATATCGAACAACTTGCAGCGGTTTACATTTTGATATTTCTCACACAAACCGAGGTGTATTCAGTCTGCTCAGAAAATCAATAAAGCGCCCTATATAATGAAAAGGGAAGAAAACTATGTTACCTGAATTACCATTCCCCTCGCTCGGGTTTCGCTTTAATTTTTCAAAAGCTCTACACCATCGATTTACCTAGCGAGTATTAACCGGTAAATTTTTACCTTTAATATAAATCCTAGGTAACCGAAAAGTCAACAGAACTGGTTCAAGTATCTTAACTACATGTACATGTTAGTTTCATCGAATTCTATCGATGTTCATTTTTTTTTTCACCTTACACGTGAACATATACACATTTAGGTAAGAGAAGAAGGATATTCGTTATTTCTAAGGTTGTCGTTTGCTTTCTCAGTTCTTGGATGAGACATGGTGACCATATCGTCGAAAACGAGTTGAATTCATCCGTCCCGAATACCTTCGTATAGAAACATATTCAACATAACTACACGTGGAATTACAACTGATAAGATATTTCTACACGTACATTAGCTCAATTACTTTCGTGTCCCCCTCCCATCAGGAAAATGCCTCGTTCAATCATTAAAATACATATCATATTTTAATATTACTCATTTTGAACCGTACAAATCGCTAGCACACGTAGGCGCGTAGAATGACGAAACGCGAAAACCAGATCTCAAAAATAATTCTCGTCGACTTGGTTTGTGGCTCTATTTAAAATTACGTATTGACAACGTAAACGAGACCGAGCAACGAATCTCGCATTCAATCCAAAAAGCGTACGAAGGCTGGCGTAGTTTTCTCATAGCAAGTCACAGTATCGATTATTTCATTACGAGAGTTGTTCGAGTACCACGACGAGTCTTTTACCGCCATAACTTTTTCTAGTTATTTTAAACGTTACTATTGTTTTTGTTATTTTTTTGTCCTCTTACTCTTTTAATACTTCGAAATTGTTATCGTATTAACTATTGTATCCGCTTTTGTGTATAATCTTTAAGCTAAAATAATTTAAGCATATATAAACGAGCCGAAGAGTTCGTATTAATTGTCAACCGAGAATAGATACATATCATTATTGTTAAATTATCGTAATTAAGTTGAATTTTCGAAAGCTTATTTCGTATATTTCTATATAACGCCTACGACGTAAGCTTGAATAATAATTTAAGCATTTACGAACAACCGGTACGGGTTCGTGTTAATTGTCGACCGAGAATAGATACATATCATTATTGTTAAATTATCCTAATTAAGTGGAGTTTTCGAAAGCTTATTTCGTATGTTTGATGTAACGCTTATATCGATGTACGACGCGAGTTTTCCTATCTACGTTGCGGACGCAAGAAAAAAAAAAACGCTGCCTCGACGAGGATAGCGAAATTCGACGACGTTCACATAGACTAATATTGTTAATCGTTAACATACATGTATGTACAAGCAATATTATTAATTTAAGGTAAAATAGGTCTTTTAGACTGTCAAGAAATTAGGCCTATTCGAAATCACATTCGGTTATGTTTCTCTAGCGTAGACTATTAAGTATGTAATTCCTATCTATGTCGTTCTATATAAATATACGCGAACCGTTATTATATCTACATGTAATTCATTAAATAAAGTTTCTATGTTCTAAAGCAATTCTGTTTCCATTATGACTACAACTGAATGTTTAATTCAGCATGGGTGGCAAATAATAATTTTTTTAAGTATTACTCATAAAAATTTTTTAGCCGGTGGAGGGGGAGGGGCTCGATATCGGAGGCATGAGCACATAAACAAAATTGTTTTTATTTGATTTTAAATTTTGTTACAAAAAAAAAAATCGAAGAATATAAATCAAAATTAGGGATGTTGAAGCGAACAAATAGTGGCTCAGTTTGAGTATGGGCATAGATTAACCATACTTAGATAG